>SJXQ01009603.1:140189-266652 GCA_006408695.1 Aepyceros melampus | reverse complement strand
GTTCAGTGTCTATACTCCAGGCTGAGGCAGTCCTAAGCTCCATTTTCACAGCAGGTTATCACAGTCATAGTTGCCTATTTCCCTAAAATTAAAACTGAGCAGGACTCTGCGGGCCTCTGGAGTACAGAGTTGTTCTGTGTTCTCCATTTCTTGCCTGTAGGATATAGGCTTCATTCAGCCTCCTTGACCTTCCCTGAGTTCCAAAGGGTGGATTCAAACAATTGCTAATCAGGGAAGGGAGAGGATATAGAAACAGAGGAGAAATAATCAAATGCTGGTACAGCCTTGAGACAAGGTCTTGGTTCCTATTCAAAAGAAATATTCTTAACAATGCCTTTGAGTTCTTCTACAGAACTGGAGCAGCCACCCAGATGGAGGATGGTAACCTCAGACTAAACACAAGATTCCTGGAGCACAGCTCTGTTGCCTCACCACCAACCAATCAAAAAGGGTCACAAACCCTGCAACCCTCACCCCGAATGTTGCCTTCTGTTTCCGGGGACCAGAGATGACCATCCTGTTAGGTCTCCTGTTTGGCCCCTGTCTATTTCATCTATGAGAGGGGCCAACAGTTTCAAACTAAATTGCTGTTATTATAAGGGTGGAAGCTGGTTTCAGATGTGGAACACCCCAGCTTAGATCAGGTAGAGAGAGACTTCTGCTCTGCTAAGTAGGCCTACACCCATGCATAGCAGGAAGAAGTTACAGAAGGAGGAGACCTCGGCCGCAATTCCCAAGAAGTATCTTGAGTATGAAGTCTCTCAGGGGGAAGTTGTTAGGTTTCACTGATTGAAACCACCCACCCTGGCCAGGCACCATAGTAGCCATTTGCATGAGTTGTCTTATGACAGGAGATCCTGATAAGGAATACGGAACTATTAAGTGACCACCAACAGGAAGAGTTCGGAAAAGGTTAAAAGGAGACATCACATGTCCGTCCACTCCCCCAATCCCTCTTGCTAGCATCCATCTTGGCTGAGCGATGCGTGCACCACCAGGAAAGACTGAATTAGAATGATTGCCCAAAGACCACCCGGAAACTAACCCCATCACCATAAAACCCGAGACTGCAAGCCACGTGGCAGAGCAGTTCTCCTCGGTTCCCTTACACTACTGCTCTCCATCTGGTGCCCTTTCCCAATAAAATCTCTTGCTTTGTCAGCACATGTGTCTTTTCAGACAATTCATTTCTGAGTGTTAGACAAGAGCCCAGTTTTGGGCCCTGGAAGGGGTCCTCTTTCCTGCAACAATACATCCCAGGGAATCAGTGAACCTGGGGATGGTTTTCTGAACTCTACACAGAAGGCTATCAGAACTTTCACAAGGCTCAGAGTTGCCATTATTCAGTTATTTTTCAAGTTTGCTAGTGACAGAGGAGCCTGGCGGGCAGTCCATGGGGTCGCCAAGAGTCGGACACGACTGAGCGACTTCACTTTCACTTTTCACTTTCAGGCATTGGAGAAGGAAATGGCAACCCACTCCAGTGTTCTTGCCTGGAGAACTTAGGGATGGGGGAACCTGGTGGGCTGTCGTCTATGGGGTCGCACAGAGTTGGACACGACTGAAGTGACTTAGCAGCAGCAGTGATATATAGCTGTGTGTCATTGCGGTTTAATTTTTCTGACTTGAGTAACTTTATTTTTAATTGATGGGCTTCCCCAGTGGCTCAGTGGTAAAGAATCTGCCTGCAATGCAAGAGCTGCAGGAGACATGGGTTCAGTCCCTGGGTCTGGAAGATCCCCTGGAGGACAGCACGGCAACCCACTCCAGTATTCTTGCCTGGAGAATCCCATGAACAGAGAAGAGTGGTGGGCTACAGTCTATGGAGTCGCAGTCAGATCTGACTGAAGCAACTTAGCATGCATGCATGCATTCATATTCTCTAACTGATAGGGACATTTCAGCTGATAGATAAGTGTGAAATAAGTACTATCATTATAATTTACAAATTTTGTGCCCATAATCCTAAATTGAGAATAGCATAATCTTCTTCCAGTCATGCTTGGAAGAATGCTAAGCACTGACTTGCTTTATGTCAAAAGAGTTAAAAATTAGAGAAAAAAGTTTCAGTACTCACCTGCTGTTTGTGTTGGGAATTTAATAACAAGTGTCAGTGAAAGCACATGTACAGAAATTGTTGAGGTGCTCTGTCCATATTCTCTTTAGGACTGAGCTTTTAGAAATATCAGTTGCTGACAGTTCTCAGTTGATTCCCTCCTCAGGAAACACTTGCCAAAGGTGACACTCCTTCACCGTGTATGGGGGCTGAACACCTGGCTCTGCCATATTCTCCTTCCTTCCCTTGCTCATTGAATTTGTTCTCAGTTCACTCCCCAAAAACTTCCAGAAAACAAATCCAAATGGAATCCAAGGGAAAGCCATAATATATGAAACCTCTGTTAAATTTCAAAGGAAACAGTATATCTAGGTCTTCAAGATGTCTCAAATTATAAAATAATTCCTAATTTAAGAATAGATGGGAATTGTCCCTATGCTCTTACCTTTATATATATATATATAAATATATATATATATTCAATTGCAATAAATGGACATTAATAAGCTTTAATCTTATCATGGGTAGATGTTTTAATCTCAAGCAGTTATGCAAAAAAATAGTACATGGTATTTTTAAAATTTTAGCACAAATGACATAATATACTAGAAAAATGAATTCAATGAAGTTTTTTTTAATGTGACAATTGTGATCCAAAGACATTTCTATCAAATAGTAAGTTGAATTTCTCATTTGCAAAACTGTGAGTCTCTTTTCAGGGTTATTTAATCAACAAATTTTTTTTTTTAGTGCTCTGCATATTTTCATCACTGAATGCCCTGGGGACATGGGAAAAACATTGAATATAGGCTCTCTAAAAAAGAGAAATCTGGAGGGCACTCAAGGAGTATTTTCATCACTAAACATTGGAAAAAATGACGTGTATTCAAGATTGTGTTTTTCTAACTGCCACATACCACATGCCATTGGCAATTAAATCTTTCTTTTGTGCCTTCAGAATGCTCATTTGGTTTGCAACATGAATGAATCATGATTAGTCCCAGCCAATGACAACAATCCTCTTGAGAATAGTTGATTTTCCAGGTTTTTTCCTACTAGTGAGAGGGTAACAGGCAGGAAGGCCAGGGGTCTCCAAACAGAGGAATAGCCTGCAAGTGTCAGACATTTTTATCTCTCTTAAGCGGCAGGAGGAAACAAACTAGTGATATTGTTTCCCTTCTCTATAAAAATTTAAAAGGTTTCTTTTAAAATACTATGTTGCCATAATGACACCTGGTTTCACCTGAAGTTAACTATTCTCAAACATTGAAATAACCAATGCATTTTTTTATGGAAATGTTTGTCTTAAGCTAGGCTAATGTACCATGAATTTACCCCAAACTCTGTCTTCAATTTGGTCCTGCCTAATGGCTTAGAACCTACTTGACAAACCAGTATGTTATACTCAGATATTGTTGCCCTATGTAATCTATGTAAATGAAACTGTTTGTATGGTAATCTGTCCTTCTACAAGATTCAGATTAATCATTTTATGGCCCAGGATGAACCATTTGGTGCCAAGATTATCCCAAAATGCATCTTATGGGTGAGAGGCCTGGTGCCATTTTGAATTTTAAGACATTCCTCTCTTGATTAACAGACTGCTAATGATTATATAACATCCAGCTGAAGACTAGCAGAGGGGTACTCTTTTTGCCCCCTTCTGATGCCTATGTCAGAAGCTTTCTCTATCTCCTTTATACTTTAATAAAACTTTATTACACAAAAGCTCTGAGCGATCAAGCCTCATCTCTGGCCCTGGATTGAATTCTTCTCCTCCGGAAGCCAAGAATACCGGCCATCTTTTTTCATTCAACAACAACCTTTCACTAGTGGTGACCATGTGACTTGCTTGTGGCCAATAAGATGCAAGGAGATACTGGTGGCAGAGCTAGTGGTTTTGCTTCTTTCCATGTCTTTCTTTCCTGAAAACAGATACACAATACCTAGAATTATAGGTATTTTTTTATACCTATATATTGGAGAAGGTGATGGCACCTCACTCCCGTACTCTTTCATTTTTTCACTTTCATGCATTGGAGAAGGAAATGGCAACCCACTCCAGTGTTCTTGCCTGGAAAATGCCAGGGATGGGGGAGCCTGGTGGGCTGCCATCTATGGGGCTGCACAGTCAGACATGACTGAAGCGACTCAGCAGCAGCATAGCTACATATATTGTGCATGCATGTAGACATATATGTATGCACATGAACACATGTACATAGGTGTGTATATTTATATATAGCATATACATTCTTTAAATTTAAATAAGTAATATCATATATAACATTCTAAATCTTTCTTTTTTCATTCACCCATGCTTTGGGATCTCTCAAATGTTTTTATGTACAGCTATTTCCTTTAACCAAGAAACATGCCATCAAATGAGACTATGCAATGTAAACATAAACACTGTTTCAATGGTTTTACCATTACAAACAACACTTCAATAAACATCTAAATCTAAGTTGTGTTCTCATGAATAAGTGTGTCTAGTATGGAATGTTGTTGGGTACAATGTATATGCATGTCCATTTTTCCTAGATACTGGCAATTGCGCTATAGATTTTTACTCTCTACACTCCTGCAAAGCATAGATGAAGGTGCCCATTTCTTCACATCTTTTCCAAAACTGATACCATCAGATTTTTATTTTCTCAATCTGATGGGTGAAGCTATTTCACTGTTATTTTAATATTATTTTCAATGACTGAGAAGCAGCTGAGAATCTTTACATATGTTTTCATTTGTTTTGTTTTTACACTTCATATAAATCAAATGTGTTAGCATAAGGGAGACTTGCCACTAAAATAAGTCAACCTGATCTACAGGTATAGTCAAAGGATATGAAAATATCCCCATGCTAGGACATGGATTAAGAAATAACTCTCTTAATTTGTGTCCAGCAGAATTAAATTGATATTCTAGAAAATTTCCAAGCATGTGAGGAATGACCTCTGTCACCAAGGTTATTGTTGTAGAGGCACATCTAATACTTTAGGCTCTTCTGTGATCTCATGAAAGTACCATGTTTTTAGTACATAAACCTGTTTGCCATGGCTTTTAGTAGTCACGGTACCACATTGGGCATGTTTAATAACTTCTCAAATAGGTGCAAGAAGAGCTCTCTCTCCTAAACTTAGTTCAGTCCTAAATATAAAGTTATAAATGTAAAAGGACCCGTGTGTATTCTATAGCACTGTACAAATGGAAGGCATTATCCTCTTACCTAGTGTTGTTGGGGTTAAGTTCTAGGAGACTGAGTGGTGTATTTCAATAGGCTTCCAATTATCAAGACACATCTGAATATAAGAATACATTGTTTCTTTTAAGAATACGAATTCTGAAGCAAAATCCATCCTGTAATTCTCCTATATAAAATGAAAGCTTAATTTCTTAAAGAGCATGCTGTATCATTCTTTAGGGTGTAGAAGCAAATTGTTTGCCTGGGCTTCCCTTGTGGCTCAGCTGGTAAAGAATCTGCAAGCAATGGAGGAGACCTTGGTTCAATTCCTAGGTTGGGAAGATCCACTGGAGAAGGGATGGGCTACCCACTCCAGTATTCTTGGGCTTCTTTTGTGTCTCAGCTGGTAAAGAATCCACCTGCAATGTTGGAGACTTGGATTCCATCACTGGGTTGGGAAGATCTCCTGGAGAAGGGAAAGCTACACACACCAGTATTCTGGCCTGGAAAATTCCATGGACTGCATAGTACATGGGGTCACAAAGAGTCAGACACGACTGAGTGACTTTCACTTTCACTACTTTCACTATAAATGCCAGAGAATATTCTTTACATCATCTGAAGAGAGGCTTTTGTCATCAGTTGATGAAGTGTGAACTATATTATCCTTGCCAAAGTCACAGAAAATTAAGCTATGGAAATCACATTGACAAATTTTAGTAAAAAATAAAGTACCTAAATTCTAAGATTATTTTGTGAAATGACAAGTCACTTGTTTCAATATGTGTCTTATTACTGTACACCAGATGCTTACTCACACTTCCCACTACTGTCACTCGTCCTCTTTTTATAAAAGAAAAAGACACAAAAGATTTCCAAGAACTGACACACATCTATATTTGAGGCACTGAATGAGCATTTTAAAATTCATTCTTTTAAATAAATGTACAGACATAGAGGTTGGTCTTGTGGACACAATGGGGAAAGGAGAGGGTGAGACAAATAAGCAGAGTAGCACCGACATACATGCATTGCCATGTGTGAAACTGACAACTGACGGCAGCTGCTGCACAGCCCAGGGAGCCCAGTCCAGTCCTCTGTGATGACCCAGAGGAATGGGATGGGGGATGGGAGGGAGGCTCAGGAGTGAGGGGACACACACACACACACACACACACACACATCGTGGCTCAGATGGCAAAGGATTTGCCTGCAATGCAGGAGACCCAGGTTTGATTCCTGGGTTGGGAAGATCCTCTGGAGAAGCGAATGACTACTCACTCCAGTATTCTTGCCTGGAGAATTCCATGGACAGAGGAGCCTGGTGGTTTACAGTCCATGGGGTCTCAAAGACATGACTGAACAAAGAATCTACCTGCCAAGCAGGAGATGTGGGTTTAATCCTTGGGCTGGGAAGATCCCTTGGAGAAGGAAATGGCAACCCACTTCAATATTCTCGCCTAAAAAAAAAAAACAAAAAAACCCATGTATGGAGGATCCTGGCAGGCTACCAAGGTCCCAAAGAGTCAGGCATGGCAGTGACTAAATAACAATGGCTGATTCACATTGTTGTATAGCAGAAACCAGCACAATGTTGTAAAGCAATTATCCTACTAAAACTTTTTTAAAACGTACAATGCGATAGTTTCTATTAAAAGAAGCAATCTATAACTCTTGAGTTAGTGTCAGTGAATGAAAACATTTTAGCTGGTATCACCCAACCAAAAAGGCTGTATGTAAATTTCCAAGTTAAGTAAGATTCCTGTCCAGAGAATCCATGTAAAGACAAACATAAAAACATTCACATACAGAGACACATGCAACATGCACACCCAACATCCTTGGAGTAACCTCTCCTTCAGGGAAAGGAATGAGCCTGTAAATCAACTTCCTTTAGACAAAATGACTAGTCATTAAAGATCTCATCTTTTTAGCAAGGCAAGATAATTTCCTAAAAGTTTTCTCCAAAGTAGATTTTTGAATCAGCAAACAGTTACTGCAAATTAATATAATGTCACTGGACTGAGAGGAAAGATTTGTGGGCTTTTCCTCCAAAGGCTAGAAACTGAGCAGCTTTTTAAGATCATCTACTTCCTGTCTTCTTTTCTTTATTAAAGAAATCTGAAGAGTCCTTTGCTGTAAAGGCCACATTTTCTATTAAGCATAACTAATCAAACACACAGTGGATCACTGTGTATAAATGACACTCACTTCAGTGCTACGACTTTCCTCTTTTCTGGGTATGAAAATGCTTGAAGAACAGACAGCTCTTTAAAATGATGATTTTACCCTCAGTAATTTTGAAAGTATCCTGTCCCAGCATTTTGTTTCAGGGAAAGTATTGTACAATAAATTTTCCAATGATATAACATGGCAAATTACCTTATAACCTATAAATTGAAATAATTAATCCTAAAAAACTGTATAGAGGTTACAACTTGATAAAGGTCAAAGGTGTCCACTGATTGTTTCCTGAAATTTATTTTAATTCATTATCTTGGTATTGTGTTTTTTGTCAGTTTTGTTTGTTTTCATATTAAATCATATCCAGGGAAAACCTATAACTATCTTTTTGTATATTCATTAAGAAATACATGTATATAAGATAAGGTATATAAGAAATATTCATTTTCCTTATGAACTTCTACAGCTATATCACAGAAGTCAAACTATTTATATTTTATAAAATTTTACATTGTTTATGCCCTATTTTATAGCCTATTTGTTATAAGTGCTACCATTTGGTGACATTTTACCCAGATGTTTTCACTGTAGCTATAAACAAAGTGCTACTAAATTAAAAAAAAAAAAAAAATTAACATATCACAACAAAAAATTCCCCTAAAAAATGAGCTATATCAATAATTTTATGGCTCTTAAGGAATAAAATGGTATACAACTTAATGAAAAGGTCCTCAAGAAGATTTTCCAGCTTCTAGAACTGGTCTCCAAGGTCACTGTGGTAGAGATATATCTGATAATGTGGATAGGTCAATGGAAAGGAAAAACCTTATAAAAACTGGTGACCTCTCCCACAGAGAAAAAATGAAATCATAGTGACAGATTATCTTTAAGAAAAATCTTGGCTCTAAGAAGTCTTAGATTACCTCCTATGAATATTTTTCCCACTTTTTACACTTGGTACAAAAGCTACATAGCTACACAGCTAGGAAGGGAAAGAACTGAATTGAAGATCAGTTGAATGATATTTCAAGTGTGTATGTATGTTTGTATCTTTTAGTCATCATTGCCTTTCAAAGAATTAGTCCGCCTTTCATAATCTGCAAACTGAGGAAGTTAAACTGGAAAATAATAATGTATACATTTTGCCTGTATACAATGTTATAGGTACCATATGTGTTTCAATCTCTGATCTTCATATCAATTCCATGAAAATTTTCATTATTATTATGTCTAATATAAAGGTAAATAAATTGAAACATAGAAGGTCAAATAACTTTTCCAACTTGTATTGTTCAATTCCTCAATAGTGTCTAATTCATTGCAACCCCATGGATGGCAGCACTCCAGGATTCCCTGTCCTTCACCAACTCCCGAAGCTTGCTCAAACTCACGTCGATTGAGTAGGTGATGCCATCCAATTATCTCATCTTCTGTTAACCTCTTCTCCTGCCTTCAGTCTTTCCCAGCATCAGGGTCTTCTCCAAAGAGTCAGCTCTTTGCATCAGGTGGTCAAAGTACTAGAGCTTCAGCTCCTGGATCAGTCCTTCCAATGAATATTAAGGGTTGATTTCCTTTAGGATTGACTGGTTTCATCTCCATGTTGTCCAAGGGACTCTCAAGAGTCTTCTCCAACACCACAGTTCAAAAGCATTAATTCTTTGGTGTTCAGCCTTTTTTTATTGTTCCGATCTCACATCATACATGACTACTGGAAAAACCAGTAGTTTTGACAATATGGACTTTTGTCTGCAAAGTAATGTCTCTGCTTTTTAATATGCTGTCTAGGTTTGCTATTGCTTTTCTTCCAAGGAGCAAGCATCTTTTGATTTCGTTGCTGCAGTCACCATCCACAGTGACTTTGGAGCCCAAGAAAATAAAGTCTGACACTGTTTCCATTGTTTCCCCATCTATTTGCCATGAAGTAATGGGACTAGATGCCATGTTCTTCCTTTTTTCCAAGGTTGAGTTTTAAGTCAGGTTTTTCACTCTCCTCTTTCACCTTCATCAAGAGGTTCTTCAATTCCTCTTCACTTTCTACCTTTAGGGTGGTATCTTCTGCATATGTGAGGTTATTGATATTACTCCTGGCAATCTTGATTCCAGCTTGTACTTCATTCAGCCCAGCATTTCACATGATGTACTCTGCATATGAGTTAAATAAACAGTGTGACAACATATAGCCTTGACATACTCCTTTCCCAATTTTGAACTAGTTTGTTGTTCCATGTCCGAGTCTAATTGTTGCTTCTTGACCTGTGTACAGGTTCTTAGTAAGCGAGTCAGGTGGTCTGGTATTCCCGTCTCTTCAAGAATTTTCCATAGTTTGTGATCCATACAGTCAAAGGCTTTAGTGTAGTCAATGAAGCAGAAATAGACTTTTTTTTCTGGAATTATCTAGCTTTTTCTAGATCCAACAGATATGGCAATTTGATCTCTGGTTCCTCTGCCTTTTTTAAATCCAGCTTGAACATCTGGACGTTCTTAGTTCACATATTTTTAGAGTCTAGTTTGAAGGATTTTAAGCATTACTTTGCTAACATGTGAAATGAATACAAATGTGTGGTAGTTGAGCATTCTTTGGCATTGCTTTTCTTTGGGATTGGAATGAAAGCTGACCTTTTACAGTCCCATGGCCACTGCTGAGTTTTCCAAATTTGTTGGCACATTTTGTGCAGCACTTTCACAGCATCATCTTTTAGGACTTGAAATAGCTCAGCGGAATTGCACCACCTCCACAGCTTTGTTCATAGTGACGCTTCCTAAGGCCCACTTGACCCCACTTCATGATGTCTGGCTCTGATGAGTGATCATATCATAATGTTTATCTAGTTCATTAAGATCTTTTTGTACAGTTCTTCTGTGTAATCTTGCCATCTTTCATTAAAATCTTCTGCTTCTGTTAGGTTCATACTGTTTCTGTCTTTTATTGTACCTATCTTTGCATATAATATTCCCTTGGTATCTCTAATCTTCTTGAGTTTCCCATTCTATTGTTTTCCTCTATTTCTTTGCATTGTTCACTTTAAAAGTAACATCTTACATGTGGTACCAATTTACATCTGGTACCAACTTACATAGGTACCAAATATTCAAGTCAGAATATGAACCCAGAGGATCTGGTTGGCTGTGGACTTTACCACATTTTATAGGTAATCTGTCTCAAAGCGACCTTCTAGTTCTCGAGTTCCATAAGACACATATCTTAGTATTCACAACATGAATGTCTTCAATAATTTATCACAGACATTGTGTGTCTCTCAGTGGATTACATATGGATAACAATAATAACTATTCAGATGAGATTTTCCCCAGGATAGATGAAGAGTAAATGCCGTGGTCCAACCCTACAGAACAACAACTCCAACTGTTAGCAAAAAGAGAGAACTGTTTCAGTCCTGTAGGCAGCACATGTCCCAGATAAGGTTTCTAATATAACACAGATGGTGTAGGTTTGATCCTGAGCTGTTATATAAGCACACGAGTTTATAAATGAAATTGCCCAACCTCAATGACAAATAGCCATACATCTGCTTAATAATCATCCTTGTGCCATTTTTAGAACATAATACTGTAATTATTTTCCCTGATTACAAGGAATTTAGAAATGAATCACACAGATGCTCTGCTATTTACAGTTAAACACTTATTTTCCTTCTCCTTCCTTACTGTTTTACTAACATTACTTTATTATGTTGAACCTAAAAATTGAACTAGAAAAGGTAAATGTAAACCAATGTATAAGGACACTAATCATCCAAATTGCTACTATGGGGGAAATAATTCTACCATACGCACTCCATTCCACTGATTGTAAAATTGCTGCTCTCATAAAATGGTATGCTCGACCCTCAGCAGAATAACCACCATTTTCCACTTTTAGAGCTGCAATAATTTCATTGCTTCTCTTTCATCCTTGGAATACAAATCTATATAATAATAAAATGTTCTATCTTATTCTATCTTATGCTTTTCCATCTCATTGATCACTGCTATACTCTCTTTTGCTTGACGCCTCAGAAAGTTTAGTTTATTTACTATGTGGCTATCCATCTGGTTGTTGATCAGTCACTAAGTTGTGTCCAAGTCTTTGTGACCCGATAGACTGCAGCATGCCAGGCTTCCCTGTCCTTTGCTATCTCCTACAAATTGCTCAAATTCATGTCCTTTGAGTCAGTGATGCTGTCTAACCATCTCATCCTCTGCTGCCCTTGTCTCCTTTTGCCTTCAATCTTTCCCAGCATCAGGGTCTTTTTCAATGAGGTGGCTCTTCACATCAGGTGGCCAAAGCTTCAGCTTCAGCATCAGTCCTTCCACTGAATATTCAGGATTCATTTCTTTTAAGATTGACTGATTTGATCTCCTTGGCTCTCTAGGGGACTCTCAAGAGTCTTCTCCAGCACCACAATTCATGAACATCAATTCTTTGGTGCTCAGTCTTCTTTATGGTCCAACTCTCATAACTGTACATGATTACCGGAAAAACCATAGCCTTAACTAGATGGACTTTGCTCGCAAAGTGATAGCTCTGCTTTTTAATATTCTGTCTAGTTTTGTCATAGCTTTCCTTCCAAGCATCTAGTAATTTCATGACTGCAGTAACTATCCACAGTGATTTTGGAGCCCAAGAAAATAAAATCTGTCACTGTTCCACTTTTTCCTCTTCTATTTGCCATGGAATGATGGGGCTGGATGCCATGGTCTTAGTTTTCTTTTTTTTGGTCATGTTGAGTTTCAACCCAGCTTTTTCCTCTCCTCATCCATCAGTTGTGGCTAGCTATCAGGTACCAGCAGCAGAGAGTTTAGTGTTAATATTGCAGGGGGTTATTGCTTTGGTTTGGATGAGAAATGAGAAAAATAAAATGATGCAAAGAAGCATATATACTTGCAGAAAGAACTCACACAATACTTAGTGCATCTTAAGAGAAGTGTTATAGAAGTTCAAGTGAATGAGATATTTTGTTTGGGAAATGAAGAACAGGTAGAATTTGTCATTTTGCAAGCACATAAAGAATGTTTCCTATATGACTAATATGGCATAAGTTCTTAGAATGGTTTTGTCATGTTAGAATCATGAGAGAGGAAAGAAATATTAAATCATTTATTTATTAAACTGAGTAGTCCAAATGAGAATTTTAAAGTATACTATATATATATATGTATGTAAATATAGCATATATTTAAATATAGTACTTTAACCCACATAAAAATAACTGATAGAGATAACAATCACACTTCTTAAGTAACAGTTCTGTGTTTAACATCAGGAGAAGTTGATTACAAAGCAAAGTAAATAAGGACTAAGGAGTGCTGTGAACATAGTTTGAAACTTACCTCACCACTCAAATATGTGACAAAGCAGCACTAGTGATAAGATCTGACAGTGATAAATATCAACATTAAAGAAAAAAAAAATAAAGAAGGAAAGAAATGGTAAGACATACATGATCCTTAAAATCTTCTGTTCTAAGACTATGAGTGATGACACCTACTCAAGATTCTCAGAAAGTATACTAGTGTGAGATAAAGTTGGATTCTATTTTGAATGCCATTTTTTTCATGATAATATGACATTTTGCAAATGTTAAAAGTCCAACTGCTTGATAGAACATTAACTCTAAGATTGCCTCTGAATTCCTATGAATGAACTTAACTCAATAATTACTTTGAAAACTTGATATTCTATTGGGTCACTAACCAATTATATATGTTAATTAATCTATAATTCTAACAAGATAGTCTTAAATTTTAGTAACTTGGATGAGTTGGGGAAAAAATTTATGAGTTCTACAATCCAGTCCATGGGGTCACAAAGAGTTGGACACAACTGAGCAGCTGAACAACAATTGTATTGGCACTCTGGTCATAAAGATCAAGATATTTTTGTCAAATAAGTGAACTATGGTCAAACATTTTATGAAACTTATTCAAAGTGCAAAATAGTGTTTTATCTTTTGATTCTATTTGAACTGAAGAGTGAACAAGCTGTTATAATAGTGCAATATCTAGTTCATTTGACCCGTCCAAAATTGATTTGGTGCATGAAGCAACTGTGAATACATTTATTACTTTATAACAGCAATGTTATAAATGCTATTTATTCATGAATGGAAACAGTCCTCCTACTTTACATAAGCAATTTAACACAGTTCATTTTATTCAGGTGTACATAGTGAGAAACAATTTATATACGTTATTTTTTCTTTCTGGCTGCTATATCCCCATATTGCATTCATTTCCCAAGATCAGATGCTTTAAAAAAAGGCATCTAGAAGGAAATTCTCCTTCATTTTCCCAATAGACATGATTTTTCACGCAGAAAATTTTGCTAACATAAAGTTTTTGCCCTATATTTCAAAACAGCAAAGAAAACTGGCAATCTCTACATGCCACAGAAACTGGCACAGATTGTTCAGTTAAGTGGCACCCATTTTGATAAGTCTGTTCTTATTGGTAGTAGCACTAGAAATAAGTATAATAATATAAGCAATAATATTTGTACTTGCATATCTTTAAATATATTAAATTCTTCTTGCTAAGATTAGAAAGGGTTTCCTGGGTAGTCAGTGGTAAAGAATCTCCCACTGCCAAGCAGGACAAGTGGGTTCAATCCTTGGGTTGGGAAGTCCCGGGGAGAAGGAAATGGCAACTCACTCCAGCATTCTTGGCTGGAGAATCCCATGAACAGAGGAGCTTGGCAGTCTACAGTCCATAGTGTCACAAAAGAGTTGGACACAACTTAGGGAGTAAACACAACAACAACGACCAGAAAAGAGTTACATTTTTTCAGAAACACATATAGTTTTCTTGGGAAGAGTAAAGGGAAACAAGAAGATAAACTTACTAGAGATGAATTTATGCAATATTTCTTTATTTGCTAAAATCATGTTGTTCATCACAAAGCTGTCTGGGCCAAGTGTGATTCAGAGAGGGAGACTGTAACACAATCCTTGGGATTTTCAAGCTTCATCATACTTCTTCATCTCAGAATCTTTGGGGAGAAAAGGACTGACAATCTCATTTCTGTTACATTTTAGTCCCCATTTCCGATCTGAGGAGAGCGCATGATCTTTCCATATTAAATATCTGAAAGGGCTCTTTCAAGTGACAGGATTCGCCCCCAAAACTAATGAAAAACCACGATTCTGATAAATATCTTTTAAAATCCCAAATTGAGGATAACTCTCTAGCCTTTAGCATCATTTGCATAGGATTCCATAACAGACAACAGTAGGGAACCAACACAACAAGTAACTGAAGGATTCTCCAAGCTGTATTCCATCTCACCTGCATTTGGAGACTAATTCTCACTCTCTTCCCTCTGCTACCCACCGTAGTTGAATGTAAAGAATGATACTCAGTTCAGTTCAGTTGCTCGGTCATGTCTGACTCTTTGTGACCCCGTGGACTGCATGCAGCATGCCAGGCCTCCCTGTCCATCACCAAATCCCGGAGCTTGCTCACACTCACGCCCATCGAGTCAGTGACGCCATCCAGCCATCTCATCCTCTGTTGTCCCCTTCTCTTCCACCCTTCAATCTTTCCCAGCATCAGGGTCTTTTCCAATTAGTCAGTTCTTCACATCAGGTGGCCAAAGTCCTGGAGTTTCAGCTTCAGCATCATCCTTCCAATGAATATTCAGGACTGATTTCCTTTATGACTGTTTGGATGGATCTCCTTGCAGTCCAAGGGACTCTCAAGATACTTCTCCAACACCATAATTCAAAAGCATCAATTCATTTTTCTATTTCTCTATTTTTATAAAAATGAAAAATTTGCTCTTTCTTGCTGCCCTTCTTTCATGTCTCAGGATAACTTTCCTTGGCCAATAGACTATGTCACAGTTATCTTTTAGGATGAAATTTATGTATCAACTATGCTTATGAAATTTATAAATTGCCTTACCATAGTTTTTATTCAAAATGTGTTAGAGTCCTTTCTCTTTGACATCTGTCTCTCCCACTGCAGGTCATATAGAATTTGTTTACTATTGAATTGGAAAACCTAGTATATTTATATTTGTTAAATGCTATTTATGAAACTAGTAGAAGAATGGAAAAAAATGCCCTAACCACAGAACACAAAATTGTTCATATGAAATAAGAGCAGACATGCTCTTGAAACAAACTGCTTAGCTGTTTGCTTTAATTTGTTGTTGTTGTTTAGTCACTAAATCATGTCCAGCTCTTTTGCAACCCCTTAGACTCCTCTGTCCATGGGATTTCCAACAGACTCCTCTGTCCAACAGACTCCTCTGTCCATGGGATTTCCAAGACAAGAATACTGGAGTGGATTGCCATTCCCTTCTCCAGGGAATCTTCTAACCCAAGGATCAAACCCATGTCTCCAGCATTGGCAGGCAGATTCTTTACCAGTGAGTCTCCAGGAAAGCCCCTTGCCTAGCTCACTAAGTACAAAATAGCATTACTGACTGATTTTTAAAGGCATCCATGAAGGTATTTTTTTTGAACTTGGTATCCCAAAACTTGTTTGGAAACAATAACCATAAGCATTTCATAATCACTGTATAAATTTTACCCTAGCTGAATTAAACTGATTTAATATATTCTCAAACAAGTTAAGGTCAGACTTGAAAAAGACCAATTTTTTCAGGCAGTTCTTTCAATTTCATAATTTTTAAAATAGCCATAATAATGGACTAAAAATTGTATGGTATTATTCTCATAACTATGAATAAGCATATGCTACATAAATGGATTTCACTTTTCATGAAATGTGCCATGGCATTAGATCTTACTTTTGGAGGTTCTTCATGCATTTTAAGAATACATCTCAATTGTCAAACACCTACTTAAGTTTCTACTCTCCACTAGATTTTGAAAAAAAAAACATGGCTGCTGCTGCTGCTAAGTTGCTTCAGTCGTGTCTGACTCTGTGTGACCCCATAGACCGCAGCCCACCAGGCTCCCCCATCCCTGGGATTCTCCAGGCAAGAACACTGGAGTGGGTTGCCATTTCCTTCTCCAATGCATGAGGGCAATTATCCTTAAATATTGCAAATAAGTAGCTTCTGAAAGAAACATTTTAAAGTAGTTCATTAGGCCATAATCCATTTCTTTTTTCCATTGTCTGATTACTGGCATAAACCTCAGGCTCATAGAAGAAATTCATTAGGATGAATTCTTGAGGGCAAAACGTTAATATATGCAATAGGAACTTTTACTTTTAAAATTATCAATATACTCACATGTTAAGTCAAAGAAAAGAAATCTGCCAAATTAACATGAGAAAATTGGCTATGCTCACATGTACATGCACACACACCTTCATACACACACATGGAACTTAGTAGAAATTCACTGGTAACAGTATGACATCTGCTAAAGTGTTTTAAAGAGATCATGGGTGTTGCTCAGATGTCCTTGGTGTCAGAGAAATTCAAGGTCAAATCAATGCTGGTATATTATTTGTGAATGCTCAACTCTGTAACAGAAGGATTAAGATCTGAGAAATGGACATGTTTATAAGAATAATGATGCCCAAAATCTTCCAGATGACATGATTTTGATACAGTCATGAAAATTGAATGGACTTAGGAACTGAAAAGAGTTAGGTTTACCCCTGGCTCCTCTAATCCTCTAAGTCTGCATCTGGAAAAATGTGGAAACTAATATCTCGAAGTAGATTGCTAATATTCAGTGGAAGGTGTAGCAGAATGACTAGATCAGAACAACTAAATGACATGTTAACTCATTCTAACTGAGGAAACTATCGTGATCACCTATAAGGAGAAGGAACTAAAAGGGATACTTAACTGAAGATCAGAAACAACAGCAAACACACACATAGTTCTTACACTGCACCTGGAACCCTTATTCTACACAGCTTATGTAAAATCCACTCATTTCATCCTGTAATACTCTTTTGAGGATTATGAAAGTGCAAATATTAGTCACTCAGTCGTGTCCGACTCTTTGCAACCCCATGGTCTGTAGCCCATCTGGCTCCTCCATCCTTGAGATTTTCCTGGCAAGAATACTGGAGTGGGTTGCCATTTCTTTCTCCAGGAGATCTTCCCAACCCAGGGATTGAACCCAGGTCTCCCACATTGCAGGCAGACTTTTTACTGTCTGAGCCACCAAAGAAGCCCTTTGAGAATTATATAATGATGTAAAGACACAAAAAAGTTACATAACTTACCCAAGTTCCCACATCACTATGAACAAAGGTAGTGGAGATGATGAAATTCCAGATGAACTATTTCAAATCCTCAAAGATGATGTTGTGAAAGTGCTGTACTCAATATACCAGCAAATTTGGAAAACTCAGCAGCGGCCACAAGAATGAAAAAAATGTTTTCATTCCAACCCCAAAGAAGGTCAATACCAAATAATTTTCAAACTACCACACATTTGTACTCATTTCACACACTAACAAGGTAATGCTAAGAATCCTTCAAGCTAGGCTTCAAACATATGTGAATTGATAACTTCCAGATGTTCAAGCTGGATTTACAAAAGGCAGAGAAACCAGAGATCAAATTGCCAACATCCACTGGATCATAGAAAAAGCAAGAAAATTCAAGAAAAAAATCTATTTCTGCTTCATTAAATACACTAAAGCCTTTGACTGTGTGGATCACAACAAACTGGAGAAAATTCTTGAAGAGATGGGAATACCAGACCACCTGACTCGCTTCCTGAGAACCTGTACACAGGTCAGGAAGCAACAATTAGAACCGGACATGGAACAACAAACTGGTTCAAAATTGGGAAAGGAGTATGTCAAGGCTATACGTTGTCACACTGTTTATTTAACTCATATGCAGAGTACATCATGTGAAATGCTGGGCTGAATGAAGTACAAGCTGGAATCAAGATTGCCAGGAGAAATATCAATAACCTCACATATGCAGAAGACACCACCCTAAAGGCAAAAGTGAGGAGGAATTAAAGAACCTCTTGATGAAGGTGAAAGAGGAGAGTAAAAAAGCTGACTTAAAACTCAACATTGAAAAAAGGGTCAAGGGATCAGGTCCCATCATTTCATGGAAAATAGATGGGAAAACAGTGGGAACAATGACAGACTTTATTTTCTTAGGCTCCAAAATCACTGTGGATGGTAACTGCAAACATGAAATTAAAAGATGCTTTCTCCTTGGAAGAAAAGCAATGACAAACATAGACTGTGTATTAAAAAGCAGAAACATTACTTTGTCAACAAAGGACCATATAGTCAAAGCTATGGTTTTTCCAGTAGTCATGTACAGATGTGACAGCTGGACAGTTAAACAGGCTGAGCAAGGAAGAATGGATGCCTTCAGACTGTGTTGCTGGAGAAGACTCTTGAGAGTCCCTTACAGTAAAGAGATAAAATCAGTCAATCCTGAAGGAAATCATATATGAATATTCATGGAAAGACTGATCCTGAAGCTGAAGCTGCAATACTATGACCACTCAATGCAAAGGGCTGACTCACTAGAATAGACCCTGATGCTGGGAAGGATTAAAAGCAGGAGGATAAGGGTACAACAGAGGACAAGATGGTTGGATGGCATCACCGATTCAGTGGACATGAGTTTGAGCAAACTTCAGGAAGCAGTGAAGGACAAGGAAGCCTGGCATGCTGCAGTCCATGGGGTATCAAAGAGTCGGACATGACTGAGCAACTGAACAACATCTGCTCTCATTAAAGTGTTCTGTTTCCCTTCTGATTGTTACCTATAATCATGCAAAAGAAGGGTGACAGTGAAGACATGTCACCCAGAAGATTTAGATAGACACTAATTCTTTGCTGGAGGCCTGAGGTACTAGTTCCACACAAGCCTATGTCATGTTGAGTGAGTCACTTAGAATCCATTTGATTAAAACCAGAAACTGTAGTATCGTGAATCATGACTTCACTAAACTGAAAGTCATCTTCATTAGGCACATGATTGCCAAACTCATCTAGGAATATGTCACACTCCAAGTGCCCAAGAAATTTGCCTTGAGATATTTCAGTATCTGT
The DNA here is from genome assembly GCA_006408695.1 of Aepyceros melampus. Lineage (NCBI taxonomy): Eukaryota > Metazoa > Chordata > Mammalia > Artiodactyla > Bovidae > Aepyceros > Aepyceros melampus. The sequence continues at coordinate 247,261 of SJXQ01009603.1, read as the reverse complement.
GATAGCACTCACAGATAATCATGTTATGGTTATAGATTTGATAGTTTGTGCAATTACTTTTCTAAGATTATACCAGTCATGATGCTCAACCATATCAGAAGCTAAAGTGTGAATTTTTTAGTGTAATAAAGGGAAAATAATATGGGTTCTGGAGTTGAACTCATCTGGGTCTTAACTCTAACTTGATCTCTTACCAGCTTGATCAATTTAATAATCAGTTTCCTCATCTTTAAAAATATTATTTATTTTTTCTTAACGTCTGCTGTAATATGCATAAAATAATGCATTTAAAGAACTTAATAAACATTCTAAATATTCCATGTGTGTTAGTCTCTCACACTAAGAGTGTGTCTAACTCTGCGACCCCATGGGCTGTGGCCCACCAGACTTCTTCATCCACAGGAGCTTCCAGGCTTTGCCTGGAGGGCATTGCCATTTTCTTCTCCAGGGATCTTCCTGACCCAGGGATCAAATCTTGGTCTCCCACATTGCAGGCAGATTCTTTACCATCTGAGCCACCAGAGAAGCTCTTCTAACAAATTCTAAGTAGCCATTAAATATTAATTAAGGTTGCATGCTACGTCTCTTCAGTCATGTCCAACTTACTAGAGTTAATCAAAGAATATAGTAAATTTTCAGTGTATAAAATTAATACACATAAATCCCTTGCATTCCTATATACTAACAATGAAGAAGCAGAAAGAGAAATTAAGGAAACAATCCCATTCACCATTTTAATGAAAAGAATAAAATAGTTAGGAATTAATTTACCTAAGAAAACAAAAGACCTATACATAGAACACTATAAAACACTGGTAGATGGAGAAATATACCATATTTATGGATTGGAAGAATCAATATAGTGAAAATGACTATACTACCCAAAGCAATCTATGGCTTCAACACAATCCCTATCATGCTACCAATGGTATTTTTCACAGAACTAGAACAAATAATTTCACACTTTGTATGGAAGCACAAAAACCTCAAATAGCCAATCTTAAGAAAGAAGAATGGAACTGGAGGAATCAACCTGCCTGCCTTCAGACTATACTACACAGCTACAGTAATCAAGACAGTATGGTACTCACACAAAGAAATATAGATCAATGGAACAGAATAGAAAGCCCAGAGATAAATCCATGCACCTGTGGATAATTTATCTTTGACAAAGGAGAAAAAACATACAATGGAGAAAAGACAATGTCTTTAACAAGCTGTGCTCAGAAAGCTGGTCAACCATCTGTAGAAGAACGAAACTAGAACACTTTCTAACACCACACACAAAAATAAACGCAAAATGGATGAAAGATCTATATTTAAGACCAGAAACTATAAAACTCTTAGAGGAAAACATAGGCAGAATGCTCTATGACATAAATCATAGCAAGATCCTCTATGACCCACCTCCCAGAGTAACAGAAATAAAAACAAAAATAAACAAATGGGACCTAATTAAGCTTAAAACCTTTTGCACAATGAAGGAAACTATAAATAAGGTGGAAAGGCAGCCTTCAGAATGGGAGAAAATAATAGCAAACAAAACAATGGACAAAGAATTAATCTCTAAAATATACAAGCAGCTCATGCAGCTCAATACCAGAAAAATGAACAACCCAATAAAAAAAATGGGCCAAAGAACTGAACAGACATTTCTCCAAAGAAGACATACAGATGGCTAATAAACACATGAAAAGATGTTCAATATCACCCATTATCAGAGAAATGCACATCAAAACCACAATGAGGTACCATCTCATGACGGTCAGCATGGCTGCTATCAAAAAGTCTACATACAATAAATGCCTGAGAGGGTGTGGAGAAAAGGGAACCCTCTTACACTGTTGGTGGGAATGCAAACTGGTACAGCCACTATGGAGAACAGTGTGGAGATCCCTTAAAAAAATAGAACTGGAAATAGAACTGCCATATGACCCAGCAATCCCACTGCTGGGCAAACACACTGAGGAAACCAGAACTGAAAGAGAAACATGTACCCCAGTGTTCATTCCAGCACTGTTTATAATAGCCAGGACATGGAAACAACCTAGATGTCCTTTGGCAGACGAATGGATGAGGAAGTTGTGTACACATACACAATGGAACGTTACTCAGCTATGAAAAAGAGCACATTTGAGTCAGTTCTAATGAAGTGGATGAAACTGGAGCCTACTATACAGAATGAAGTAAGTTAGAAAGAGAAACACCAGCACACTATATTAACACATATATATAGAATTTGGAAAGATGGTAACTATGATTCTATATGCAAATCAACAAAAGAGACACAGATGTAAATAGACTTTTGGGCCATGTGGGAGAAGGCGAGGGTGGATTGATTTGAGAGAATAGCATTGAAACATGTATATCACCACATATAAAAATAGATGACTAACATTTGAGTCAGTTCTAATGAGGTGGATGAAACTGGAGCCTACTATACAGAATGAAGTAAGTCAGAAAGAGAAACACCAGCACACTATATTAACACATATATATAGAATTTGGAAAGATGGTAACTATGATTCTATATGCAAGTCAACAAAAGAGACACAGATGTAAATAGACTTTTGGGCCATGTGGGAGAAGGCGAGGGTGGATTGATTTGAGAGAATAGCATTGAAACATGTATATCACCACATATAAAAATAGATGACTAGTGCAAATTCAATGCATGAAGCAGGGCTCTCAAAACAGGTGCTCTGGGACAACCCAGAGGGATGGAGTGGGGAGGGATGTTCATGATAAGGGGACACATGTACACCCATGGCTGATTCATGTCGATGTATGGCTAAAACACAGTATTGTAAAGTAATTATCTTCCAATTAAAATTAATTAAAAATATTAGCCTTTGTGTGACTTATCTGTAATTGTATCCTTTTCCAATTACCCTCTTATTTCCACTTCTATAAGCATATATTAACTTGGTAACGACACAAAATACAATCTTAAACCTCAAATATTCTGACACTCCTAAGACTCAGTCTTAATATTTTTATTCCCACTGTATGTCATGTATTTCCATTGCCTGACATGATTTTGAGGATGAAATCAGCATAAAGGGTACTTGTTTAACATTTGCTCACACATTTACTGTGAAGAATGCTCCCTGTCAAGGTTGTATGTCCTTTTAATGACAGGGCCTATGACCTAAACACAAAATCCTATGCTTTCAATGAAGTCTCAAGATAATAATCTTAACAAGTTTCTTAGTTCTATCCTAAATCATAACCCTAGTACTTCATACAACTTGAACTTCACATTTGCCATCACTATAAGAGTAATTTTCAGACCCATGTTTAGAACTCAGTCGCTTTGGAGATGGTTTAGTTGCTAATCATGTCTGCAACTCCATGGACTGTAGCTCACCAGGTTCCTCTGTCCTTGGGATTCTCCAGGTAAAAATACTGCAGTAGCTTGCCACTTCTATCTCCAGGGGATCTTCCTGACCCAGGAATCGAACCTCGGTCTCCTGCATTGAGGCAGATTCTTACTGACTGAGCTAAGGGGGAAGATTAACAGAGGCCCAAGTTGCTTTGGGCCTCTGTTAATCTTCATTAAAAATTTTTCCTTATATTCATTTGTTGGACATAATGAAGAATAATTACATATATCTTTAACAATTAATGCTCTTTTTCTATCAAGAGTTAATAAAAATTATATTTTTCAGTGTTTATCTCTCATTTATTTTTAATTCTATGAACATAGCAACCCAGCAAACATATGGCACTGTGGACAATCTTCCAGTAAAGATTAATATGATTAATTGTGTCAACAGATTCATGCTGAATGTACATTTATTCAGTAAGAAATTTCCTAGGTCAATCAATCATAGTCTACTGAAAATTTACTTGTAAAGTAATCTATAACTTAGGAAAAAATCCATTAAGATTTTAGAGATTTCAATGACATATACCAGTTTTGCCTGCTAAATATAAAGCCACAAAGATACTATTTCATAAAATTTAGCAGCATTTCACTATAAAACTAGAAAAACTAGAGGTATAAAAATGAATTGTAAAATCTCAATCATATGTATATTTTAAAAATTATTTGAAAATAATTTATCTTGCTTCTGGACTAAGAATGACCTAGATGTAAGTTTTCTAACTCTGAAGGGGATGAAAACTCAAAATATTGTCTAGAGTAAGAAATTCTTCTGAAAGGCAAGTTATAATCTTAAGAATGCATCACTTAAATACCATCACCCTAGTTTCACTATAATTCAACAGATAAGTTTTCTACATATGAAAAGTGACATAAAATGAGGTTTCTTACTCAAGAAGAAGATAGATGAATAATCTATAACCCAGAAATAATTGGTAATATTATTAAGATTTTTGAGTGCCTATGAGATTAACCAGAGAAGGCAATGGCACCCCACTCCAGTACTCTTGCCTGGAAAATCCCATGGACGGAGGAGCCTGGTGGGCTGCAGTCCATGGGGTCACTGAGAGTCGGACATGACTGAGCGACTTCACTTTCACTTTTCACTTTCATGCATTGGAGAAGAAAATGGCAACCCACTCCAGTGTTCTTGCCAGGAGAATCCCAGGGAAGAGGGAGCCTGGTGGGCTGTCATCTATAGGGCTGCACAGAGTTGGACACGACTGATGCGACTTAGCAGCAGCAGCAGCAGCAGCAGCAGCATGAGATTAGACAAAAAGAAAAGAACAGATACAGTATCCCTAAATTGGTTATATTTCAATATAAGAATCAAATGTTCATTGTGAAATTTTGGCAATCTGTCCATGATAAAAACAGCAATATATCTTGCTAAATTCCTGAAGCCAATGAGGGGGAAAAATTACTTTAGCAGTAAAGGTACAGACTAGTCAAGGTTTATTTTCTTCCAGTACAAGCTTTGGAAAAGAGAACTCCTACACAACAGGATAATATCTGAAAATAAGAAGACATTTAATTATATTTCTGGAGCTTTGATGAAGAAAGAAAACGGAAAGAGAACTATGATTACAATATTTTGGTTGGATAGAATGAGAGATCCTTTATGAGTCTGAAGCTCATCATGATAACTTAAGGGAGAAGTGGGAGTTGGGTGGATATATGCCATCCCAGAGCAGCTCAGGATATAGCTGTGTTGTGTTATGGTAAGTAATAAGACCACACTATCTGTGCTAGTTCTGAAAAGCATACGATTATTACACTGGTTGTGTTGTTGTTTAGTCACTACGTCGTGTGCTAGTATATGCAACTCTGTGATCTGTAGCCCGCCAGGCTCCTCTATCGATAGGATTTTCCAGGCAAGAACACTGGAGTGGGTTGCCATGTCCTTCTTTAGAGGATCTTGCTGATACAGGGATTAAACTAATTCCTGCACTGGCAGGCAGGTTCTTTACCACTGAGCCACCAGGGAAGTCCCACAAACTGAGTAGGAAACAATGTATTCAGTGAGGGTCTTCCTTTCTGACAAATAATTTCTCTATTAATTGACTCAGTGAGAGACAGAGAGAGAGGGAGGGAGGTTGCTCCTAATGGAGCTTTGTAACTAACATTCAGGTTGGAGTAGGTTTTATCTCCTTGCCCTTTTGGATGGAGAAAAGAAAGATATTGCAAAGTAGATTTACATGAAGGGTTTTTTTTTCAGGACATAAGATGACTTAAAACTTTTAAGTGTTGAAAAGTGCAACATGTTTTCAAAAGGGGCTTTTCTTGTTCTGAACATCCATTCCAGGCAGGGGCATATGATTGTAATGGACAGAAATAGAAAACCCACATGTGGAATAGATTCTATGTCTAGCTGGCTGGCACGTGATCAAGACACTTTCTCTATGAATGTGGGATAATGCTGGGCATAATAGGGGCTTCCCTGATGGCTCAGATGGTAAAGAATCTGCCGGCCATGCGGCAGACCTGGGTTCGATCCCTGGTAGGGAAGATCCCCTGGAGAAGAGAATGGCTACCCATTCAATGAGTATAATAGCTTCCTCAGGCTGCCCTAACATAGTGCCGTACTTTGGATGGCTTGATGTAATAGAAATGTATACTCTCACAATTCTGAAGGCTAGAGGTCCAAAACCAGGGTGTCAGCAAAGCCATGCTCCCTCTGAGAATCTGGGTAGAATCCTTTCTCGCCTCCTCCTAGCTTCTGGTGGTAGCCATCAATGCCTGGTGATCATTTACAGCTGTCTCACTGCAGTCTCTGCCTCTGTTGTCACAGTGTTTGCCCCGAGCAGCTCTGTGTCTTCACATGGCTGTCCGCTGTCTGACTTCTCTCTCTCTCTCTCTCTCTCTCTCTCTCTTTTTTCTTATTGTGTAATAATGAGATAATCGTACTGGATTAAGGGCCCAGCCTACTTCAGTGTGATCTCATCTTAGCCACTACATCTTCAGTGACCCTGTTTCCAAATAAGGTCACATTCTGGTGTGAAAGTGAAAGTTGCTCGTCCTGTCCAACTCTTTGTGACCCCATGGATAGTCCATGGAACTCTCCAGGCCAGAATACTGGAGCGGATAGCCTTTCCCTTCTCCAGGGCATCTTCCCAACCCAGGGATTAAAGCCAGATCTCCCACATTACAGGTGAATTCTTTACCAGCTGAACCACAAGGGAAGCCCACAGTCTGATATACTAGGGGTTAAAAAATCAGTGTATCATTTTGGAAGACACAGTTCAACGTAACACCAGATAAACCAAATTTTGGCAAAAAACAAAAAACAAAAAAACAGTCTCCATGTTTAGATCAGAGTTTGCTTGGTTAGAAGACTGTATCTTATTCAGATGGAATGCTAAAACAGAAACATTATAGACTGGATGGCTTAAACAACAGAGCTTGTTTCCCACGATTGTTGAAGCTAGGAAGTCCAAGATCAACATGCTGGCTGATTCAGTTCCTGATGAGGGTCCTCTTCCTGGTAAGTCCTTACATAGTAGAGACAGAAAGGAAACAGGCTGTCTCGTCTCTTTTCATATAAGGGTATAAACCCCATCATGAAAGCTCCACAATCTAGACACAAAGGCCCCACACAGAACATCATGACACTGGGGATTAGGGTCTCAACATATGAATTCTGAGAAATACAAACATTTCAGTTCATAGCAGATTAGGTTTAAATGAAATTATTATTTAATTAAGTTTAAAAAGCCATAAAAAATGTTGCTGTAGCCCACAGGCTCCTCTGTCCATGGGATTCTCCAGGCAAGAATACTGGAGTGAGTTGCCATTTCCTCCTCCAGTGGATATTCCTGATCCAGTGATGGAACCTGTGTCTCCTGCAGCTCCTGAATTGCAGGAAGATTCTGCACTTCTTGAGCCACCAGGGAAGTCTAAAACAATGTGAGGTTGTATTATTTGGCAAAGTGGGCAAGGTTTAAATAGTATTTTTATGATTTAGACTCTTTCAAATCAGGAAAAATGATCAATTTGTACAAATGCTAATTTTATTTAATTATTTCTTCAGTTTTCTTAGCATGAAGCATTTTGTTAGTCTCATAATTACCTTTTCCCTCTATATTTTCAAAGCTTTTCTTTATCTTTTGCTGAGAATATTCTTTATCCTTCTTCATTGCTGAGATATTCAAAAGGGGCTTCAAAGTTTCCACAGTTCTTAACAGATAACAGATAAAATTTATTCCCTTATTTGACCTCTAATTAAAAGACCTCAATATCATTTTTATTTGTATTTTACATTTAATCCATAACATCTTTTTCCATACACAATCATTAGTTTCATTTCAAATAAAAAAATATGTTCAAAGCAACAACCAGATCTTGTACCATGGTTAAGAACATGGACTCTCTAGTTGAATTGCATTGGTTCAAATCCCTGCTCTATTCTATCCTTGCTTGCAATATTGGTCATGCTATTTAATATTCTGTGTCCCATTTTCTCATCAGGAAAAAGGGAATGATAGTAGTACCTATGTGGCAATGTTATTCTTAAGACTGAATGGGTTACTAAGAACACTGAAAAGAATGCTTGGTAAGATGAAAGTGTTGTGTAAGTACAGTTGAGCCTTGAACAACATAGGTTTGAATTGCACGAGTCCATTCATAGGTGGGTTTGTTCAATAGTAAATACAACTGGACTTCCCTGGTAGCTCAGATTGTAAAGAGTCTGTCCACAGTGTGGGAGACCTGGGTTCAATCCTTCTGGAGAAGGAAATGGCAACCCACTCCAATACTCTTGCCTGGAAAATCCCATGGATGGAAGAGCATAGTAGTTAACATCCATGGGGTCACACAGAGTCAGACACGACTGAGCGACTTCACTTCACTTCACTTCAAGCAATCCACAGTTGTTTGAATTCATAGATGTCATACTTCAGGCAGATATGCAGTAAACAAGATAGGGAAGGGCAAGTTGTAAACAAGTTATTCATCAAGTTTTGCCTGCCCAAAAGGTCAATATGTTAACTATTATTATTAAAGTGTACAGTGATATTGAAATATTCTATCCAATTTGGGATAGATGGAATGGGGACCTGGGATAGATCTTGTTTCTGACCACTTACTAGCTACATGAACTTAGACTCACAATGGAAATTATTCAAGTTATGTCAGACTCTTTGCCACCTCATGGACTGCAGCATGCCAGGCTTCCCAATCCATCACCAACTCCCAGAGCTAGGTCAAACTCATGCCCATTGAGTTGATGATACTATCCAACAATCTCATCCTCTATCATCCCCTTCTCCTCCTGCCTACAATCTTTCCCAGCATCACGGTCTTTTCTAATAAGCCATTTCTTCACACCAGGTGGCCAAAGTATTGGAGCTTCAGCTTCAGCAATCACTCTGTAAATTAGGACTGCTGCTGCTGCTGCTAAGTCACTTCAGTCATGTCCAACTCTAGACAGCAGCCCACCAGGCTCCCCTGTCCCTGGGATTCTCCAGGCAAGAACACTGGAGTGGGTTGCCATTTCCTTCTCCAGTGCATGAAAGTGAAAATTAGGACTAGCCTATCTAATGCGGGTTGAGCTCAGAGAAGTATTAGTACTTGGCAACTGACAAGCTTTCAATCCTAACTCCTTTCCCTCTTCAACTGTAGCTTTGGGCCCTGAGGGAAATGAACTGGAGAAATAGAAATCTGGAGGACTGCAGACCAATCAAAAAGTTATAGCACAATCAATAGCAATATGAGAAGAGGGCCAGTAAAGGAGAAAAGGCTTAGAGAGTAGGAGGCAACACATTTTAGGCAAATGATTACATGTAGTGTTAAGGATAAATGTATGAATGGATGACTCAAAGGCTTGGGCAAAAGAAGTTCTTTAAGGATATATCATTTGTTACGGGCTTCCCCGGTGGTTCATTGGTAAAGATTCTGCCTGCAATGCAGGAGCCACAGGAGATGTTTATTCAACTCCTGGATTAGGATTTCCCTCTTCAACTGTAGCTTTGGGCCCTGAGGGAAATGAACTGGAGAAATAGAAATCTGGAGGACTGCAGACCAATCAAAAAGTTATAGCACAATCAATAGCAATATGAGAAGAGGGCCAGTAAAGGAGAAAAGGCTTAGAGAGTAGGAGGCAACACATTTTAGGCAAATGATTACATGTAGTGTTAAGGATAAATGTATGAATGGATGACTCAAAGGCTTGGGCAAAAGAAGTTCTTTAAGGATATATCATTTGTTACGGGCTTCCCCGGTGGTTCATTGGTAAAGATTCTGCCTGCAATGCAGGAGCCACAGGAGATGTTTATTCAACTCCTGGATTAGGATGCTTCCCTGGAAGAGGTCATGGAACCCCACTCCAGTATTCTTGCCTAGAGAATCCCATGGACAAAGGAGCTTGGCCGACCACAGTCCACAGGATTACAAAAAGTAAGACATGACTGAAGCGACTTAACACTTATGTACTTTGTTATGAATATTTGCATACAAGCCACATATGGTATTATTAACAGTGCCTCAAATATTTCATTTCTTTATCCTTTTAAATCATCAGACCATACTGCTATAATTTTTCTTTATTTTTATTCCATTACTGCCACCACTTTTGTTCCTGCCAATCAGTCATGATTTCTCTACAACTTGAGAGAAGCATTCTAAAAGAGCTATAAAAAAAGTATTTCCATCTGGGAAAATATTATAAAACCCATTTTGAAGCTCTTTGCATCATAGTTTATTATACTGTGGGCTTTATTATGCTGTGAGTTTGACTATGAGTGGTATCAGNGGATGGAGGAGCCTGGTAGGCTTCAGTCCATGGGGTCGCTAAGTCAGACCTGACTGAGCAACTTCACTTTCACCTTTCGCTTTCATGCATTGGAGAAGGAAATGGCAACCCACTCCAGTGTTCTTGCCTGGAGAATCCCAGGGACGGGGGAGCCTGGTGGGCTGCCGTCTATGGGGTCACACAGAGTCGGACACGTCTGAAGTGACTTAGCAATAGCAATAGCAATCTAGGTTGGTCATAACTTTCCTTCATAACCTCTGACAATAATGTCAATATTGCTGGTTATTTAAAAATCAGTATCAGAATACTAATGGTTTTGGAAACATTTATGTTAGCCATTATTTATGAAAGAAGGCACAGGAAATGCTTTGAAAAATATAATACATACAAGTAGCAACACATATTACTTTATTATCTAATATAGCTAAAATTATAAATAAATTACATTTGTGTATGTGAATTGATCAGACTTCTGACCCTAGTTCACAGACACTTACAGAACATAAGTAAAAACAAAATTTCAACCTTGAAATTAGTTAAATTCTACCAGCAGAATTTAATTAGAAACACATAGTAATTTTTATCCAATGAATGGCTTATGTTTTAACATACAAAAATCAATAATTCTGTTTATAAATATACTCATTTTTGAATAAATTATAATCAAATATTATTTTTAAATTTTTTTTATTATATTACAGATTATTTGTAGTGTTATTTAGTTTCAGGTGTACAGTAAAGTGGATCAGTTATACATATAACTATGGTCACTCTCTTTTAGATTCTTTTCCTATCTAGGCCATTACAGAGCATTGACTAGAGTTGCCTGTACATACAATGGGTCTTTATGAGTTATTTACTTTATATATAAAAATGTGTTTAGGCTTCTCTGGTAGCTCAGAATCCATCTGCAATGCATGATACCTGGGTTTGATCCCTGGGTTGGGAACATACCTCTGGAGGACAGCTACCCACTCCAGTATTCTAGCCTGGAGAATTTCATGGACAGAGGAGTCTATCAATCCCAATCTCCCAATTCTTCCCCACCCCTCACCCTTACTCCCTTGTAATCATAAATTTGTTATCTACAACTCTGTTTTGTAAGTAAGCTCATTTGTATTCTTTGTTCAGATTGCACATATAAATGATATTAATACAGTTTTCTTTCTCTGCCTTACTTCGCTCTGAATGACAATCTCTAGGTCCATCGATGTTGTTGCAAATTGCATTTCATTCCTTTTTATGGCTGACTTTATTCTATTGCAAACTCTGTAGGAATAATCAGGGCTTCCCTGGTGGCTCAGCAGTAAAGAACACACCTGATAATGCAGGAAAGGTGGGTTAGATCCCTGGGTCTGGAAGATGCCCTGGAGGAGGAAATGGCAACCTGCTCCAGTATTCTTGCCTGGCAAATCCCATGGACAAGAGGAGCCTACTGGGCTACAGTCCATGGGTTGCAAAGAGTCAGACATGACTTAGTGACTAAACGGCAACAAAAATATTCCATTGTATATCACATGTTCTTTATCCAGTCCTCTGGACATTTAGGTTGCCTCCATGCCCTGGCTATTGTAAATAGTGCTGCAATGAACACTGGTGGGTGTGTATCTTTTCTAATTTTATTTTTTTCCAGACATATGCCCAGGAGTGGGATTGCTGGATTATATGGTAGCTCTGTTTTTAGTTTAGTAAGGAATCTCCATACATAGATCAATGGAACAGCATAGAAAGTCCAGGGATAAACATGACTGTACGGTCACCTAAATATGACAAAGGAGGCAAGAACACAATGGACAAAAGACAGTCTCTTCAATAACTGGTGCTGGGAAAACTGGACAGCTACACATAAACAAATGAAATTAGAGCATTCCCTAACACTATACACAAAAATAAACTCAAAATGGATAAAAGACTTAAGTATAAGTCTTGATACTGTAAAACTCTTAAAGGAAAACATAGGCAGAACTCTCTTTGACATAAACTGCAGCAAGATCTTTTTCAATCCACCTCCAATAATAATGAAAATAAAAAACAAAAAAAGAACAAATTGGACCTAATTAAACAACCCTCAGAATGAGAGAAAATATTTTAAAATGTAACTGACAAGGGATTAATCTCCAAAATATACAAGCAGCTCATACAGCTCAATATCAGAAAAAGAAAAAAAAAATCCATTTTTTTAAATTAATTTTTATTTTTTTAGTTTGTTTTGCTTTACAATACTGTATTCGTTTTGCTACACATCGACATGGATCAGCCACAAGTGTACATGAACTCCCAATCCCGACCCCCACCTCCCCCCTCCCGCCCCACACCCTCTCTCTGGATTATCCCCGTGCATCAGTCCCAAGCATCCTGCATCCTGCATCAAACCTGGACTGGCGATTCGTTTCACTTATGATATCATACATGTTACACTGCCACTCTGCCAACCCATCCCACCCTAAAACAATCCATTTAAAAGAATAAGTGAAAGACTAAATAGACATTTCTCAAAGAAGATATACAGATGGCTAAACACACATGAAAAGATGCTGAACATCATTAATTATTAGAATAATGCAAATCAAAATTACGATGAAGTATCACATCAGTCAGAATGGCCATCATCAAAAAAATCGACAAATAATGAATGCTGGAGATGGCGTGGAGAAAAGAGAACCCTCCTTCACTGTTGGTGGGAATGTAAATTGGTTACAGCAACTATGGAAAATTATATAATTGTTACTTCATTAGCCATGAAAAATTGTTGAAGATTGGGCTAATTTAAGATATTATCTCCCACTTTACCATTTAAAAAAATTTTATTGAAGTGTAGTTGATTTACAATGTTAATTTCTTCATTTCTTCTGTATAGCAAAGTGACTCAGTTATACATATATGTATATATTCTATTTTATATCCTTCCCACTTTAAATAAGGGAAGTAACCATGGTATTGTAATTTAAAATACAGAAGAATAAGAAAAACTTGAACAAAGCTTTTGAAATCTAAGGTTTAAATAAAACAAATTTTTAAAAATTATTGATAGGAATACAAGAATCATAGTGATGATACCCAAGGTAACTCAGTCATGAGATTTGAATTCTTATTAGATGAAATGATAATTTATATTAAATAACAAGTAAACCCGGAGAAGGCAATGGCACCCCACTCCAGTACTCTTGCCTGGAAAATCCCGTGGACGGAGGAGCCTAATGGGCTGCAGTCCATGGGGTCGCTGGGAGTTGGACACGACTGAGCAACTTCACTTTCACTTTTCACTTTCATGCACTGGAGAAGGAAATGGCAACCCACTCCAGTGTTCTTGCCTGGAGAATCCCACGGACGGGGGAGCCTGTTGAGCTGCCGTCTATGGGGTCACACAGAGTCGGACACGACTGAAGCGACTTAGCAGCAGCAGCAGCAGCAACAAGTAAACCAATTTTCCATTCAATTATTTCAAATCTATAATGTAAAGAACAGTTGAAAGTGAATGGAATCTCAATATCAAGCTGCCCTGCTGCTACTGCTAAGTCACTTCAATCGTTTCCAACTCTGTGCAACCCCATAGACGGCAGCCCACCAGGCTCCGCCATCCCTGCGATTCTCCAGGCAAGAACACTGGAGTGGGTTGCTATTTCCTTCTCCAGTGCATGAAAGTGAAAAGTGAAAGTGAAGTCGCTCAGTCGTGTCCAACTCTTCGCTCCCCCATGGACAGCTATCACATTCTAAACTCATAAAACTTAGTTTTAATTTGGTGATTAACATGACAGTTGTAAGCAGACACCAGCAGATGGCAGTAGACTGTTGTCAAGTCATCAGGCGCACTGAAGTACACATTGCCAACATTACATATGTTCATGGAGAATCTGATGAACAAGCGACACTTTTCTTCCTAATATACACAGATACCACATTCCTCAGCTTCATGTCTGTGCATATTATAGTTTATACTGTATCCTGTTTGTTTGGTAACAAGCCATACTGTCTTGATTTCTACAAACACATAATACTTTTCTCATACTGAGCGAGTGAGTGTTAGTTGCTCAGTTGTGTCCGACTCTTTGTGACCCCACGAACTTAACCAGCCAGACTCTTCTGTCCATATTAGATGACAACAAATACTTGAAACTCAGTTTCAGTAAAATCCAATCATAATCAACAAATTTAGGGATGGTTCAACATGAGCAAGTAAAATGAATATTAACTTTAAGAGTATCTAATTCATTCAGTTGGGAAAAAAAAATCTAAGGAGGCAGCATTTTATAGTGGACACTCTAGTGATCAGGCATTAAAGGTACGAGTTTTATATATGCTTTCTCCACTTACAGTTGTGCAATTTTGAGCCAGTCACTGAGTATTTCTGTGCATCAATTTCCTCATCTGTACAAGTGTAATCACAAAATTTTCCCAACACAGTTCAAGTTAAAAATGCATAAAATAAAACCACATACATAAAGGTAACTGTGAAACAATATGCAAACATAAGATTATTTTCCTCAAAATGGAAGCCAAGGAAAGGATGTTTTGAGAAGAACTTGAACAGAGATATAAAGTGGTTTAGTAAATTAAATAAAGTGAAGCCTGAGGAGAAAAGTCACTATATTTCAGTATTTTAGAGCTGTCTGTGAGTATAAGTAAATATAATTAGACTCGAATAAAGAAATGTGCCTTCCCATTGCTCCTCTCAAACAGAGTAGCGGTTATGAACACTGGTGCTGAAGTCAGACTACTCTGGATCGTAACTCATTTTCCATCTGTGTGACCTTGGGTACATCATTTAAATCTCTATGCCTCAGCTTGTTCATCTCTATAATGGGGATAATAACAGTATCTCAACTTGAACAAATCCTTGTCAACTCCCTCCTCTGTAAAATGGAAGTGACAGTAACTTCTACTCATTTTATTGTGAGCTTTCAACAAGAGAATGTTTATGAAAACTATACTGGTATAATGTGATATGTGTATTAGTTGCTCAGTTGTGTCCAACTCTTTGTGACCCCATGGACTGTAGCACTCCAGGCTCCACTGTCCATGGAATTCTCCAGGCAAGAATACTTTAGAGGGTGGTCATTCCCTTCTCCGGGGGATCCTCCCAACCCAGGTATCAAGCCAGAGTTTCCTGCATTGCAGGCAGATTCTTTACCATCTGAAACACCAGATACGCCCATAATAATAACTTTTCCTCTGATTGACATTTAAACTTGATTTTTTATTAGTTTCTCTATCTTATCTTATAATGATGAATACATCTCCAGGTATATGTACATCTGTGTAGAACTGGAAGATTCTAGGATTCCATACCCAAGAAGAGCCTTCAATAGCATTAACAATTCAGTTTAGGATGGCAAACAGAGGATGAATCATACAGGAAACACAGAAATTCCCTTGGTATTTTCTCCATTCCACAGACAGCAAGGGATTGTCCTATTAACCTTCTACCATAAGAAGTCAAAAATCATCATAAGGCATTCAAAATTCTATTATATTCTTAATATCTGGTTTATAAACTGTGAATACTGATATGTTTTTCTCAAAATATTTATGGATTTTTTGGGTCTCTTTCACTGTCTCATTCAATTTATACTTAGAAATAGCTTTTCAAGTTTCAGGTGTTTTTGAGGCTATGGGAGAGGGTAAGTTTATCTGGTGTATTTGAAAGTAAATAAACCATAACTCAAAACCTTTCAGCAACTCAATTAAACTAACTTTCGGTGGTGTGGAAGCAGTGGAAAGAGAAGAATTTTTATTCACAACTAAGCAAGTATTCAAAAGCTATGCATGTGATGGTTGTAAGTTGGGGACATATATTTGTATACATTTTATTTTGAATTAATGTATGATCTATGATACATATGATCTATATATATATATATATCGGGAGAAAGCGATAGCACCCCACTCCAGTACTCTTGCCTGGAAAATCCCATGGACAGAGGAGCCTGGTGGGCTGCAGTCCATGGGGTCACTAAGAGTTGGACACAACTGAGCAACTTCTCTTTCACTTTTCACTTTCATGCATTGGAGAAGGAAATGGCAACCCACTCCAGTGTTCTTGCCTGGAGAATCCCAGGGACGGGGGAGCCTGGTGGGCTGCCGTCTATGGGGTCACACAGAGTCGGACACGACTAAAGTGACTTAGCAGCAGCAGCAGCAGCAGCAGAGAAAGAGAGAGAAAGAGAGAGAGAGTAAGGGCTTCCCGGGGGGCACCTGCCAATGCAGGAGATGTCAGTTCGATCCCTTGTGAGGGAAGATCCTGTGGAGTAGGAATTGGCAACCCACTCCAGTATTGTTGCCTGGAAAACTACATGGACAGAGGAGCCAGGAGGGTTACAGTTTGCTGGGTCACAAAGAGACAGAGATGCCTGAGCAATTGAGCACTCATGCATATGTATAATATATTATTTTTAATTAATGTGCAAATGTGTATTTTCAAACAGATTAAGAGTATAATCTGTTTTATTTTTAGGTCTGTGGAATTGCTTTTGTCCCCAGGAATAAACATGCTTGACTCTGAGTTATCCAGCCAGACCATGTGACACACTGAGGCGAAAACAAACATACAGAGAGCACTATGTACACGCACTACAAATGTGCCTTCTCCAAGTTCAGATTGAAGAATCTGTCCCTGCCAGTCAAACCGGGTCCACTCAGTCCACCAATCCACTCACAGAACATTATCTATCTTAAGAAATCTGTCAACTTAAAATTTTCTAAAGACGAGAAACAATCATTATTAAGCCTGCAACCTGAAATGAAATTCTGTCTACTAGAACTTCAGGTTATATATAAATTTGTGCAGTAACAAATTATTGAGTTGACCCAAAATTCTCTTCAGATTTTCTGTAACACCTTATGGAAAAATCCAACAGACAAACCCAATATTAAACATTGGGGCTATGAAATCACCTTTCCCTTTGCCTTATTGGAAGTATTGCTATCAGTATTTCCAAGGGTGAAAGCCCTTGCTATGAATGAAGCAAGTTATGACCAACCTAGACAGCATTAAAAAGCAGAGACATTACTTTGCCAACAAAGGTTAATCTAGTCAAAGCTATGGTTTTTCCAGTGGTCATGTATGGATGTGAGAGTTGAAATATAAAGAAGGCTGAGCATCAAAGAATTGATGCTTTTGAACCGTGGTGTTGGAGCAGACTCTTGAGAGTCCCTTGGACTTCAAGGAGATCCAACCAGTCCATCTTAAAGGAAATCAGTCCTGTTATTCATTGGAAGGACTGATGATGAAGCTGAAACTGCAATACTTTGGCCACCTGATGCAAAGAGCTGATTCATTTGAAAAGGCCCTCATGCTGGGAAAGATTGAAGGCAGGAGAAGGGGAGGACAGAGGATGAGATGGTTGGATCGCATCACTGACTCAATGGACATGAGTTTGAGTAAATTCCAGGAGTTGGTGATGGACAGGGAGGCTGTCCATGGGGTCGCAAAGAGTCACACATGACTGAGCAACTGAACTGAACGAACTGAACTGACGAATGAAGAAATTCCCTGGTGATTCCTGTGTTCAATTCTTGGTTTCTATAGATACTCTCTTCCACAACTCTTCCTTCTTGGGAGTCAGCTGAATTCACAGAGATGCATTTGACTGCTTCTATGGGCAGTAACAATCACTTTCACACAGTAAGGTGTGCAGTTGTTCTCTCCTTCTAAACAATGAGTAGGCAACTGTGGAGGTCAGGACTCAGGAGTTCATTCTGGGGGCACAACTAAGCCTCCCCCTGTCTGCCAGATATCAATGATCTCTATCTGCCTGACTTCTTGATGTATTAATATCTCTCAACAGATTCTAGATTCAAACAAAGACAAATTCTAGATTCAAACAAAGACAAAACATCATTTATGAAGCTTCGTCAAATCCCATCAATAAAAAAACCAGCATATGTTGTTTAAGGATACATGAATATGCAGTAGAAGTATAAATATGTGCTTGAGAATAATATATAAGTTGTTTGGATGGCATCACCGACTCAATGGACATGAGTTTGAAAAAGCTCCAGGAGTTGGTGATGGACAGGGAAGGCTGGCATGCTGCAGTTCATGGGGTCACAAAGAGTTGGATATGACTGAGCAGCTTGGCTGAACTGAACTGAACTGAACTGTGAGTAATATACTCCAGCCTCGGGCATCACCAAGACCTTATTTCTGCTCTTAATATTCCACTTCTTAAGCTGGATATCAGACACACATGCATTTGTTAAATTATTCTTGAAAATATATCTGGAGTTTTCTTTATCTTAGCTGAGCACTCTCATTTTATTCTCTTCCCTCTGCTGTTGGCAGTTCTGTCAATCTGAGATGAAAGGAGGGTTTATATCCAACAAGTTTTGGCAAAGAATAGAACAGTTTCCTTTTTGATGTACACAGTGAAAAATGGATTTTCCATTGTTCACTGCCATGAAATTTTCCCCATTAAAAGAGGCATAAGGCTGTTACTGTGCAGCCTTTTAATAACTGATATTGGGTATTTGTGAATTATCTAAAAGCTAGTCTCTTGCTTCTCCTCTCAACGTAACAAACATATCAAAATAACATACACCGTCAACGTCATCATTGTTTCTATGAGTTTGGAAAGTGTTCTCAGTCATGTATCACTGTTTACTTGGTCCGGAAAAAGATTAATCTCTTTAAATCATTCCCATAGAACAGATTCAAACAGCAGCCAAATGTATATGCTAATTATGGCTAGGATTCAAGTGTCATTCCTTATTAAATCAATGTTCTAAAAACCCTTCCTAAGTTTCCCAATTAGTAGACATGAACAATTAACATCTAATTAGTCATCCATCATCCTAGCTAAAAATGTTCTAAAAGGAAAATTAAAGCGATTTCTCTCATAAAAATTTTACTGCAAGTGTGAGATAGTGTACTTTTCCACTTACATATCCATCGTTTACTATCTTGTAACCTACTTGCTAAGATGATCACTTTAAACATGAAATCTATTAATTTTCATATTTGAAGAATAGTTAAGAGTTCCATCATTGTATGGCTCCAAATGACTTTATTGACAACTAGCCCAACTGACTGACTTCACAGTGGAAGAGTCTGCGACTATGGAGGTGTAACTTATGGACGGAGCTACAGCTGCATAAAGGGAAGGTGAGTACTTCAAGGCCAGATCTCAAAGCCGTGTCTCATCTGCCCACGTTTCTTTCTTTTCTAGTATGGAATAGCATTTTATCGCCTTCAATAGTGGCGATATTATAGTGGTCTATTTCATAAGACCACTAACTCCCTGTTTTATGTGACTGTAACTACTAGGAGCTTATTTCCATCTGGCTATAGCAAATCTGAAGCATTTGGTATATAAGTTAGGGAGCTGGAGTCAGAGTTGTTGTCCAGTCACCCCGTCATGTCTGACTCTTTGGGACCCCGTGGACTGCAGCACACCAGGCCTCTCTGTCCCTCACCTTCTTCTGAAGTTTGCCCAAGTTCATGTCCACTGCCTTGGTGATGCCATCCACCCATCTCATCCTCTGACACCCTCTTCTCCTTCTGCCCTCAAATCTTCCCCAGCATCAGGGACTTTCCCGATGAGTCAGTTGTACCTGGGCTTAAATCCCAGTTGTAGCTCTTATGAGCTGTGTAACTTTAGATTAGTTGCTAAAAGTTTCTGTGTCTCTCCTTTCCAATCCTGAAATGAAGATAATGATGCTGTTGCTAATGACAGTGACAACAGTATTTACCTGCAAACTTGGTTTCAGGATGAAATTCATTATTACTTTAAAATGTTTACATGAGTTTATGGAAATATAAGTACTAAGTATTATTTTTTTATATATACCATATCTTGAACTTTCTCATAGTTCCTCCCAATTCACTTTCTACAAAATGAGTATTCACTTTCTAGAAAACTGAGGCCACTGTTCAGACAACACAGTTCCTAGACTTTGTATGCTTCCATTATGTCTAACACCCCAACAGATAAGACATATTACCAGGAGAAGTGGAACATGCAATAAAGAATGGAAAGAGAAAAATCCAATAATTAAGTCATTCCCAAAAAGAAGTCTTTTTCATATTCATTTAGATGTATAGGTAGTTTGGTCCTGGCAGACAACTTTGGCACATACATGGTTTCAATAGTGGCAACTTGACTAGAAGACATTATTAAAATGGAAAGTTACAAGAAGATTTAACCTAGCTAGGACCTAAAATAAAGCCGTGCTAGATATCAAGAACCTTACTAATACCAATTGCCTAGACTTGAAGGATTGCAGAAGGAAAGCAGTTTGGGTTTTGTTCATTTCTTTTCTATTGACCCTATGACATGACCTACCCTGGTGTGAATAGATTTCTACTAAGCTTCCTAGTTTCCATTGGTTCTAGACATTCATAGGGTCTGGAGATAGAATGTAGATATGAAAACATTCAGTGCAGTTCAGTTCAGTCGCTCAGTCGTGTCCGACTCTTTGCAACCCCATGAATCGCAGCAAGCCAGGCCTCCCTGTCCATCACCAACTCCCGGAGTTCACTCAGACTCAACGTCCATCGAGTCCATGATGCCATCCAGCCATCTCATCCTCTGTCGTCCACTTCTTCTCCTGCCCCCAATCCCTCCCAGCATCAGAGTCTTTTCCAATGAGTCAATTCTTCGCATGAGGTGGCCAAAGTACCGGAGTTTCAGCTTTAGCATCATTCCTTCCAATGAAACCCAGGACTGATCTCCTTTAGAATGGACTGCTTAGATCTCCTTGCATTCCAAGGGACTCTCAAGAGTCTTCTCCAACACCACAGTTCAAAAGCATCAATTCTTCGGCGCTCAGCCTTCTTCACAGTCCAGCTCTCACATCCACACATCAGTATATAAACATAGTGATGCCAATGCCCTCCTCTTCTTTCTCCCCATTGTGCATTACAAATTCCAAGAATTATCTTCTCCTCAATAACAATCTCACTTTTAAGAATATTCGTTGTAATCATAATCCACACAGCAAATCTACATATATTTACTACTAGAAATTTCTTCAAGTAGTAAATAAACCTTGAAGAAACAAATACATTTTGAAACACCTACATTTCATGATAGGTGTTGAGAATTAGGGAAGAAGATACAATTTATATCTTCTTGGAGCTATAGTCTAATGACAGATAAAGATAAATAAACACATGGTTTTTAAAATGTGATGAGAGATCTAGCAGGAAGTCTGTCTTACTCTGCTTCACAGAATCTATATGTTATTCATTACTTACACTTTTTTTCTGCACCTGGAACTTTCCCTGCTTTCTAGGATTACTCCCTTGGGTTTTAAACATGTTCAAGTCTCTTCATATTAAAACATATCTTTTCATCCCACTTCTGCTTTATAACCAAATTTCTAAGATTTCTCTGCCCTCTAATCTTGAAATGTTTATATGCTATTCATTCATGACTTCATCTCATCACTCTCCACCAAAATAAATATCACTACCTTCATAAAGATCTCTAGTCACTAAATCCAGTGAATACTTTTCATTTTATATCTTTCTTGACCTCTGAGCAATACCCAATAGTGAACAACATTTCTCTCAAAAGGTACTGTTTTCTTTGCTTCTAGGTAAGTATTATCTTTTTCTTATGCTCTGAATATTTTTTGCAGGTAAGCATTTCCTACCAAGATATTAACTACATGTTTGATATTTTTCAAAGCCAAGTATAGGCACTACTTTCAATAGATATTTCCTATTCCTGATCTAGGAAAGACTGAGGGCAGAAGGAGAGGGAACAAGAGAGGATGAGATGGTTGGATAGCATCACCAACCCAAAGGGCATGAGTTTGAGTAAGCTCCGGGAGTGGTGGTGGACAGGGAAGCCTGGTGCGCTGCGGTCCATGGGAGTCGCAAAGAGTCGGACATAACTGAGTGACTGAACTCACTGACTGATTCAACAGAGCATAAGAGAGTCACAAATGGCACATGTATTGTTTTAAATGTTCTAATAGACAACAAAAATGTAAAGAGAAACTTATGAGGTTAATTTGAATGACTCAACATGTCCAAAATATTATCATCTCAGCATGCAATCAATATAAGCAATTATCAATGAGATATTCTGCATAATTTGTTTCCTGCTAAGGTTTAGAAATCTGGCATAATTTCAGGTTCATACTAACCATATGTCACATGCTAAATAGCCCCCATGCAGTTAGCAGTTCCTACATCAACTGGTACAGCTCTAGTCTTTTCAGAGCTACATGATATATCATACATCTCCCTGGCTTTAATTAAGTATTCAGAACCAAGACTTCAAAATGTCTACTTGTAACCTAAGTCTCAGCTGAGTCATCTATATTTTACTGTATATTTGACATCTCTCCTATGGTGTCTCAAATTCCCCTCAAATTCAATGTGCCTACATTCAAAAGCACAGTCCTCCCCTCTCAACTTGAACTTGTTCTAATTTCACTTATCTCCAATTACTACTACTAACTATGTAGTTTTATAAGGTAAAAACCTTTTGATAATTTCCTTGCACATCTATGATGATGATGATATTATTGTTGTATCTATATTCAATTTAATAGGAAGCCTTGATAACTTTATCTCCTTTGAGAAGAAACCTCATCACATCTTTCTTCTATCCTTAATTTATTAGTCCAAATTAACGTTATCTCTAGGATAATGACTCTATGGACAAGATCTGGTTCCCTCTTATACACTTACTTGATTCTGTATTCCTTTTAATACAGCACTAATCACAATTTATAATTAAAATTGTTTGCTTATCTTGTCAATTTACTGACAAATTGCTAATTTATAAAGTTAATGAGCAAGAGGCATGCTTGTTTTGCTCATGACTGTATCCCATAATACTTAACAGATCCACTGTGTATCAAAGACACTTCATAAATACTTGTTAGATAAAAAGCACCTAACCCAGTATTAGAGGGTCAAAAAAAGTCAGAATGTGTTGTCTTTTTTTCTGGGATGTATTTATCATGAATCAATTTGTTTTTGTACATCTTAGAAATGCTTATGCCTAAATAGCATAGTAATGATTTACATTGCTGAAAATCCCATGGACAGAGGAGCCTGGTAGACTGCAGTACATGGGGGTGCTAGGAGTCGGACACGACTGAGCGACTTCACTTTTACTTTTCACTTTCAGGCATTGGAGAAGGAAATGACAACCCATTCCAGTGTTCTTGCCTGGAGAATCCCAGGGACAGGGGAGCCTGGTGGGCTGCCATCTATGGGGTCGCACAGAGTCAGACACGACTGAAGCGACTTGCAGCAGCAGCAGCAACAGCAGCAGTGTATATTTTATGTCAGGATAACAATTTTACCTCTGTTGTTTTACTTAATCCTGTAATGACCCTGTGAGATAGATATTATTTATCCACAAAAAAAAAAAAAACATAAAGTTCAAAGCAGTCAAAGAGCTGATGTAGTTCACATACTAACTAAAGTACAATTTAGTCAGTATAAACAATATACAGTTGTACTCATTTCACATGCTAGCAAGGTTGTGCTCAAAATCCTTCAACCTAGGCTTCAGCAGTACATGAACCAAGAGCTTTCAGTTGTACAAGCTGGGTTTTGAGAGGCAGAGGAACCAGAAATCAAATTGCAAACAAACATTGGAATATTAAGTTCCCAAAAAACATCTACTTCTGTTCATTGACTAGGATAAAGACTTTGACTATGTCGATCATAACAAAGTATGGAAATTCTTCAAAAGATGAGAATACCAGACCACCCGACTTGCCTCCTGAGTACCTGTTTGCAGGTTAAGAAGAACAATTAGAACCGGACATGGAACAACAGACTGGTTCAAAATTTGGAAAGGAGGATGCCAAGGTTATATATTGTTACTCTGCTTATTTAAACTTATATGCAGAGTACATGATGTGAAATGCCAGGCTGGATGAATCACAAGCTGGAATCAAGATTGCTGGGATAAATATCAACAAGCTCAGATATGCAGACAGTATCACTCTAATGGCGGAAAGTGAAGAAGAATTAAAGAGCCTCTTAATGAGGATCAAAGAGGAGAGTGAAAAAGCTGGCTTAGAAATCAACATGAAAAAAAACTAAGGTCATGATACCCAGTCCCCTTACTTCATAGCAAATAGAAGAGGACAAAGTGGAAGTAGTGATAGATTTTATTTTCTTGGGTTCCAAAATCACTACAGATGATGACCACAACTGTGAAATTAAAAGATGTTTGCTACTTGGAAGGAAAGCTATGACAAACCTAGACAGTGTATAAAAAAAGTAGAGACATCACTTTGCTGACAAAGATCCATATAGTCAAAGATATAGTTTTTCCATTAGTCATGTACGGATGTGACAATTTGTCCATAAATAAGGCTGAGCACCAAAGAATCGATGCTTTTGAATTATGGTGCTGGAGAAGACTCTTGAGAGTCCCTGGACTGCAAGGAGATCAAACCAGTCAATCTTAAAGCAAAACACTGAATTTGCATTAGAAGGGCTGTGCTGAAGTTGAAGCTCCACCTGATGTGAAGAACCGACTCATTGGAATAGACTTTGATGCTGGGAAACACTGAAGGCAAGAGGGGAAGCAGGCAGCAGAGAATTAGATGGTTATATAGCATCACCGACTCAATCACAATGAATCTGAGCAATCTACGGAAGATATTGGAGGACAGAGGAATCAGGCAGTTGCGGTCCATGGGGTCACAAAGAGTTGGACATAACTTGATGACTGAACAACAACAACTAAATAAATAGTGGAACCCTTAATTGGTTTGGAGAAGGAAATGGCACCCCACTCTAGTACTCTTGCCTGGAGAACCCATGGACACAGAAGCCTGGTAGGCTGCAGTCCATGGGGTCGCTAAGGGTCGGACATGACTGAGCGACTTCACTTTCACTTAATTGATTTGGGCAATTAGATTTCAGAAATCAAAATTTTTTAAGACCATTAACCTATATTACTTCATAGCATATTATTACTTAAACATTTTCAAACTGAAGTTTCCACAAGTAAGAAAATGACTAAATAATGTATGCTATATCCATGCATAAAAGAAAAACAGTGATGCTTTTAAAAAGAAAAAAAAAAAATATTAGATCCACAGAAAGATTGCAAGGACATGTGGCTAATTAAAAAACAACAACAACAAAAAAGCAAACTGCACTAAAATTTAAGTGTCCCAGTAAAATTTTGAACCCTATTATCACTTTTCTCCAGTGTTACTCCCAGAAATATGTTTCCTTGCAAAAAAAAAAAAAGACAATTTGTAGACTTAGTAACTAATGCCACTAAAGAGTTGATATAAAAAGCAAGTGATTACTCTGGATTATTCAGGTGACTCCAATGTAATTACATAAACTCTTAAAAGCAGACCTTCCTCCTGGCTGAGAACAGAAGGGAAGTTAGATATCTGAGCATGAGAAAAGTTCTGCATACCATTGCTGCTGTGAAGTTAGAGGGGTTTAAGGATACGGGCAGTCTCCCAGTAGCTGAGGATAGCCCTTGCCAATAGCCAATAAGAACACAAGAATCCTAGACCTACAGCCTCAAGGAAATGGATTCTGCAAACAATCTAAGTGAGCTCAGGAGTAAATTCTTCCTCCAATATTCCATGTAAGAACTAAGTCTAGACAGTATCTTGATTCCAGCCTATGAGACCCCAAAAATAGAACCTAGTTAAGCTATGCCAAATTTTAGATCTATGTAAGTGTACGCTAATAATTTCTATTGTTTTAAGCCATTACATTTGCAATAAGAATAGAAAATCAGTATAACATGCAATATCATCCTATATTTTTCAGAAAGCAACACTAGCTGTAGGTGCATATAAATATTTATGGTGTGTGTGCTAAGTTGCTTCAGTTGTGTCCAACTCTGTGCAGCCCTATAGACTGCAGCCCGTCAGGCTCCTCTGTCCATGGGATTCTCCAGGCAAGAATACTGGAGTGGGTTGCCATGCTCTCCTCCTGGGGATCTTCCCAACCCAGGGGATCAAATCCTTGTATCCCACATATGCTGCCCAGGCAGGCAGGTTATTTACCACTTGGCGCCACCTGGGAAGCCTCATAAAGATTTATAAGTGCACAGAAATAGACCTGGTAGGGTAAAAAACATTATTGAAACAATGTTAACTCTAGAGAATCTTGACATTTCAGCAACATACAAACAGTAGTTTCCATGTTTAATTCTACATAGGGATTTATTGATTGACTCCTTTATTGGCATAATGTATTTGTGTATTCTTTATAAATAACAAAAAGATAATGCTTTAAATGATGGTGACTCCACTGAGTTGGAAATTAATCAGGATGTTTTACTCTCAAATTGTTATTCTAAAATCAATCAAGATGCACAATATCATCAGTCAGTACCCAGACACTAAACAAATCAAGCTGTAAGAATTACCAAGGCAATCATGGGTTCCAAGTAGCTGAATGATAAACAATTACAGAAGTCTATTCCAGTAGCTCTTTCTCAATACTTTCCCTGGTGGTTAAAAAAATACTCCTGACCCTGTGAACCCTGTGATGTTTGCAAACTATCTGGACACTTATGAAACAAAATAAGAACCCCCATCTTTAATCCTCTCATCTACAAATGAAAACTACACTGACAAGATTGCCGAAAATTTGACCTATATATCAGTGAGAGAACCCATGATTATAGAAGCAAAGCAATTCCTATACTAAGAATCAGCCAACCCTAAAATCCCCTTTTTTCTCCCCCCTCCCCCTTTTTCCTACTTTCTTTCCCCCCTTTCTCCCTCTTTTCCTTCCCTTCTGTTTTTGATGAGTCATTTTCCTAATCATTTGAGTAAATGCAAAAGTTCATCACATTTTGTAGAATTTGAACAAGCAAAATTACCTTTCTGGTGTGAGCAGGAAATTCACAGAATCCTATAATGTGGAATTTATGAAAGTAAGATTTTTCACAGCTAGTCATTTTCTCCAGGCATTCTAACATTTCAGCTTCAACATTAAATATCCACTGCTTTGCAGTCAAAATCAGCTAACTGCAATTTGAGACATTTTCTACAATTTAGCTTATTCATTTTTTTTAGAAATTCTCATGAGTAGGAAATGCATAACTTAGAAAAAAATGGACCTGCAGCAATTTGGAAATTATATTATTTTCAGCACCAAATGCAGATCTATGCTCTTCACTTATGATGGGTGTTTAGAAGTCAAGGAGTCCACAGAGACACCACAAGAACTAAATATATTATCCTTTAAAACGAATTCTGTCATTTATGATTCATAGCCAACTCCTTAAGTAAAGATACAGATTTTCAAATTATCCCATTGAGAGCGATAGAAAAGGAGAAAAGAAAAGGCTAGACTCACATCTGTTTCTGCAGCCAGGGAGTTGCAGTAATAACCAACTTTCACAGTGGCTGGCTAAAGAAGCTATTTTCATCTGTGTTTCCTAAAAGCACCTCTTTTGGAGAAAATCCACATATCATTTTATTTTACTGGATGCTGGAATGAAAAATAGATGCCCACTGTCAAGCAGCTATATTGATTATGAGTGAAAATGTGATCATTTTGCATTGACTTGCCCCAAAGCGCTGCGTTCAGTCAAAGTGGCAGAAGGAAATTAATGCCTTCATACCATGCCTAAGAAAAATATGAGATGTCGTTCACTTCGCCCTCTAGACAAAGCGGTATATGCAACAGCTGAAATGTAATAGCTTTCTGAACGTGAACTTGAGACTTTTATTAAAATCATTATTTAATGCACAAAAAATAATGAACCCGCTGCCGTGGCATTTAAAGCAGGCATTTACAGTCATTACCTTTTCAGTCACAAGGTTTATTTGTTACAAAACCATTATTTCTCAAATTAAAATTCTGCCTACGCTTGTTTTTTTTTTTTTATCCTCTTCATCTTTTTTTAAATTATTTTTTAAAATTTTAATTAGAGGGTAATTACTTTACAATATTGTGGTGGTTTCTGCCACACATCAACACGAATTGACCATAGGTATATATATGTCCCTTCCCTCTAGAACCTCTCTCCCACCTCCCTCCCTGTCCTATCCCTCTAGGTTTTCACAGAACACTGACTTCTAGTACCCTGTGTCATACAGCACACCCCCACTGGTTACCTATTTTACAGATGGTAATGTGTATGTTTTCTCAAATCATCCCACCCTCTCCTTTCCCTATAGCGTCCCAAAGTCTGTTCTGTAAGTCCGTGTCTCCTTTGTTGCCCTGTAGGTAGGATTATCAGTACTGTCTTTCCAGATTCCATAACTATGAATTGGTCGTGATAGGAACTGCTGTTTTTCTATGTTTCATTTGACTTTTATTTTACTAAAGTAACTAATGACAATCTTAGTCTCTGTAGGACCCTTATAGTGAGCCCAGCACAGCATTTTAAATATATATATAGAGAGATCTTCTTGGCTTGTATATTGATTTTATTATCTCACTAGAGGGCCCCATGGATGGAGGAGCATGGTGGGCTGCAGTCCATGGGGTTGCTAAGAGTCGGACACGACTGAGCAACTTCACTTTCACTTTTCACTTTCATGCATTGAAGAAGGAAATGGCAACCCACTCCAGTGTTCTTGCCTGGAGAATCACAGGGTTAGGGGAGCCTGGTGGGCTGCCGTCTATGGGGTCACACAGAGACGGACACGACCGAAGCGACTTAGCAGCAGCAGCAGCAGCAGCAGAGGCTAATATAACACAGGTTTTAACTTAAAATAATGCAAAGGAACTGTATTATTCATTTTAAAAACTGCAAGTTCTAAATATCAAAAATTACCCATAATAGGTGAACATTTAGGAAGAAAAGAGACATTATGCATTCCGGGCAATTTGGATTTTTTTTTTTTTAATTTATCTGGCTTATCAATACTATTCTCTATAGAAGTGTATGTTCTATTTCTTAAAGCAGATTTAAGACTCAAATCAAAATTTTTGCAGCAGAAATTCAATTTCAACTTGGAAAAACAATTGGTGTAAAATAAATTATTTCTTTTAAATTCTGATATGTTTTACATTACATATATTAAATGTGATATTAATCATCCACATGTATATGATGATACCAATCAGACATATGTATATCACAGTGGTGAACCACACTCTTGAATATAAAACAGATGCTGAAGTGAACAAGGACCTCACCTTAGCACACAAATGGAGAACTTGCAGGTGTCAAAAGTGCTGTGCTCATCTATACACCAGCAGATGCTTATTCTTATTGAACTATGGAGAGTTTTTCACTGTTATTACTTAGATTTCCCAGGTGATAAATCTAAGGGAGATAAAGATAAGTCACAATTTCCAGATCCCTAAATCCAGTTCTTCCTCTTACTAGCTATATGACTTTGAAAAATTTCCTTAATTTATTTATCAAGTGTTGGAATCTATTTTCAAGATACACTGTGGAAACAAAACAGTTGCCAACCCTGGCAGTTCCATGGACTTTGTGCTTTCCATTACTTGTGCCCTCATGTGATTGACTCTCTACCCTCCTCAGGCATTAATATTTCGTAAAAGGTCACCTTCTTCATGAGATCCTCCCTGACGCCCTATTAAACGTGCTTCGTTTTCCTTTAATTTCCACTGCTACACCTCCACTCTTCAACATTTCCTCTCTTCCATTTCTAATCAAAATACTTAACACCATTGGCCAGATTCACGCCTTGCCTGTCACAGTACTCCCTAGAGAGTCCCCTTAGGTGTAAATCATATTCCGACACCCACAGGGCTTACTAGGAACCCATCTATGTAGAAGGATAAGAACCATAGCTGGCCCACAGAGAAGCATCAAGAGCTCTTTTCTGTATGAGTCCTTGAAGCAGTCCCTGGAACATCCAGTGGCTGCTCAGGTACAAGCAGATGAGGGGTAAGGGCTCCCCCGACTGACAGCCTCACACTACAAAGAAGCCAGTATTCCTTTTAATGACTCTAGACTACAGGACACAGGGCTCCCACACGGTACATTACAAGAGTCTTACACTAGCAAAGCCCCAGACATGGCATCTCCATGAAATAGTCATAGCCCCTTCATATTCCCTATCAGTCCAAATGCAACTGGACTCATGAGGCAATACATAATCACTATATGCGATATTACCTTCTACACAGGTAATGTTGTTGAATTATATAGTTGACAATCTATGGTTCTCAGGTTTTCAGGGCAACAAAATTAGAGTGTGAATCAAAGGTCAGATTCTCCCACAGCAGAGAAAGAAGGCTTTGCCAGATGTCTGCCTACAGCAAATTTTCTTAATGCCTTTCTTGATAGATTGTAAATATCCCCAAAACAGGAGCGTTGGCATATTTGTTCATGCTGAATGCTAATTAACTAGTCTCTAAAATGATACCTGAGACAGAAGTTGAACTGTCACAAAAATGAGTGTCTCAGTTTTATTTTCTATAGAATGAGGATAACAATCCCTATCTAATAGAGTTACTGTAAGGATAAAATGAGACAAAATTTGTGAAACACTTAAGATAGGGCTTGGCATATTGTGAATGTTCAGTAAATGCTAAATGTTATTATTTTTATTATTTTTCCACTAATCTAGAGACATTCAAATAGATAAAAATCTAGAAACAATGAACAGATAAGCCAAACCAAAAATAAGCAAATAAGATCAAATACTTGATCAGTTGCTACTGATACAACATCAAATTTAGTTGCTACTGATCAAATACAACATCAGTTGCTACTCTTGAGTCATGCTGAAAATTCTCATATGTGATATTAACCTTTTCATTCGGATGATCTCCTTTTGAAATAATAATGTAGCTTCCTCATTAACTACATCATTTTTGGATAGTTTATTTTTTTAAAGATTAGCTTAACATCTTTTAAGTACTTTTTTTTTCTTTCTGGATATGTTCTTCTCACTTATGCTGGCTAATTTATGATCTCAAAGATATTCGTGAGTCATTCAGTCTTTAAATGTGAGTCAGGAGAATCTTCTTAAACATAACTGATCATAAAGGTGGCCTAAGTAAGTGGGAGTATGAAGGAAGATGGTTCAGACTCACAGGAGTCTGTAAATCCTAGGACTGCCTATTAATATCCAGCTTGTGTTCACTGCACACGCCAGTCAATAAATGTTCTTAATTCCTTGCAGTCAGAGGTAATTTTGTTATTATATATAGGATGAAGACATTTTTAACACCTTTTAAAACTTCAGTCACATATGATTTGCTGTTTGTTCAGTTCAGTATTTGATAAATTATTGTCTATAAAGTCATTAGTGCCATCAACATCTTCAAATTTATAGGCTTAGAATTTTTTTAAGAAAAAAAGAAAAAGAATGTTTATTGTGATCAATAACACAAATGGGAACTAGATCTAGTCCACTCTCGGAGTGGTGTGTCTACAGCCTCCAGGGTTGTGCAAATTTCCCTCTTCCTTCTAACAGTGACCTCTGCCTTGGGACAGTTCACTAACCAACAAAGTCTAGGAAGCAAACCTCCCTGGCTGGGCTAAATTGGTGAAGGTCTTTAAGTCAGTAGGAAGACCTCTGTGGTTCACGTATCCCTGGCTTTTCTTTTGAGTCCCCTGAAGCAGAATGGAGATGGGTAATGCAGTGGGCCCTAGAATGCCAAAAACATGGAAACCTTTTTTACTTTCTCCATTTTTGTTTCTGCAGTTTCCATTCCTAGCTTTGCTTCTTTGAGTTTTATTTTTCTTATTAAATTTACCGGATGATCATCTTTTCTGTATGTATATTTGTAGGTGTCAACCGCACTGTATGTCCTGTGTATCACTCATAACCTGTGCATCATACACACAGACAGACTATGGTAGAGGCAGTACACACTGCAGAGAGTACACAGACTATGGTATGTATAGTTTTGTTTTCATTCCCCACCTAATTTTATACACAGTGGATTCATTATCTGAGATGACCACATATAACTAAAATAGGTTATTGCTTCTTTCATATACAAATAAAAACTGTTTTAATTTTTCATTATTTGTGTTATAATTTGCTCAAAATATTAGTATATTCAGTTCAACATACACTTACTTCTCTTATTTAGTGTTGCAGAGGTTTGTTCGCAAAATCTTGATTTTTGTTTTGTAATCATTCTTTCATTTTTGTTCAGCAATGACAATTATTGGAAATAACAATTGCTGTTTCTCCCTAGCACTGTATTCATTAATTTGTCCTGTTATACAATGGACCCTTTCAACTCACTACTCATAGTTTGCCTCAGCTCATTAAGATTTCTTCTATCATGTATAATCCCTGTGTGTATCCATGCTTATATTCCTTGTGTTCTGATGTCAAGTAACAAAATTAATCTGTCTTCTCTGTTTACTGTATTATCTTCTCCTTGTGCATATTTTGCATTTTAGTTTTCTTTATTCCCCTCTTCTATAGAAGAGCTTCTTAAATATATCTTCTAAACTCCTTCCTACAGTTTAGTTCTACTTCTTACTGCTTCTGATACTGGCATTAATGCTGTAATTATTGTTTACACTGTATAATCTTTGGTGATATTGGTGGTGGTTTAATTGCAAAGTTGTGTCCAACTCTTGCAATTTTCTGGACTATAGTCCACCAGGCTCCTCTGTCCATGGGATTTACCAAGGAAGAATACTGGATTGGGTTGGCATTACTTTCTCCAGAGGATCTCTTTGACCCAGGGATCAAATCTGCATCGCCTGAATTGCAGGAGTGTTCTTTACAGCTGAGCCACCAGGGAAGCCTGTATAATCTTTACTGCCACCTAACTCATAGACATGTTGGGCTGGATGAAGTACAAGCTGGAATTAAGACTACTGGAAGAAATATCAATAATCTCAGATATGCAGATGACACCACTCTTATGGCAGAAAGTGAAGAAGAACTAAAGAGCCTCTTAATGAAAGTGAAATAAGAGAGTGAAAAAGTTGACTTAAAGCCCAACATTCAGAAAACTAAGATCATGGCATCTGGTCCCACCAGTTCATGGCAAATAGATGGGGAAACAGTGGAAACAGTGACAGACTTAATTTTTTCGGGCTTAAAATCACCACAGGTGGTGACTTCAGCCATCAAATTAAAAGATGCTTACACCTTGGAAGGAAAGTTAAGTTATGACCCACCTAAATAGCATATTCAAAAGCAGAGACATTACTTTGCCAGCAAAGGTCCATCTAGTCAAGGCTATGGTTTTTGGAGTAGTCATGTATGGGTGTGAGAGTTGGACTACAAAGAAAGCTGAGCACTGAAGAATTGATGCTTTTGAACTGTGGTGTTGGAGAAGACTCTTGAGAGTCCCTTGCACTGCAAGGAGATCTAACCAGTCCATCTTAAAGGAGATCAGTCCTGAATATTCACTGGAAGGACTGGTGTTGAAGCTACAACTCCAATACTTTGTCCACCTGATGCAAAGAGCTGACTCATTTGAAAACATCCTGATGGTGGGAAAGACTGAGGGCAAGAGGAGAAGGGGACGACAGAGGATGAGATATTTGGATGGCATCACTGACTCAATGGACATGAGTTTGAGTAAACTCTGGGAGTTGGTGATGGACAGGGAGACCTGGCGTGCTGCAGTCCATGGGGTCAGAAAGAGTCAGACACGACTGAGCAACTGATCTGAACTGAACTGAACTCATAGGCAGTTCACTTTTCATACAGTCTATTGTCTTACCTATTCTGTTCACTCCAAATTAGCTGATGTTTTAGTACTTCAAAGATTCTATAATTTGCTTTCAGAAATGATTTCCTTGAATATCTTGAAGGCTGTATTCTATATTTTAAGCATGTTAGTAGATTGTAGTTCCCCTTTTCTCTATTTATTTACCCTGAAATGAGCAATATTTTTTAAATCCTTTTGTTTGATGAGAGAGGGTAATGACTTCTCCTTTCCAGAATTTCATAGGCTTAATTTTACTGTGGATATGATGCGGTACTCTAGAGAAGCTTCTCTTGCTAGATAGAAACTTGGGGCATTTTTCAAAACCAAACTAAATTCCCAACAGATTTCTAATAAAATGACATTGTGTTGTTGGGAGTTATCTGATAGAAGTATTAAAGGGAGTTGTCAGTAGTGAGGATTATGAGTGTTTTGCTCCATCCATCCAGTTAAGGAAAAGCCTGTGACTATAAGGTAGGTACGCAAAATAAATGTTGGAATAATCTCTGTCAGACTTTTCTGAGAAGTCCATTTGCTTGTTTCTTTCTTTCCTGAGATAGTCTGTGGGGGTTATATTTTCCAATGTATTTCTACCATTTTTCTCCAGGCTTCCCATACCTATGGTTACTGGAAATTCTCTGATGGATCTGATATTGACTAACGACTTTTAGCATTTTCACACATCTGAGGAAGGTCAGAGCCCCTAGATTCCTGATATTTTAATCAGAAAGACCTACTAAAAGTTTGAAGTGTGTCACTGTAAATTCTTGTACTCCTGAAGCTGAACAAGAGAAAGAGAAAATCATTGTGAAAATTGGTAGAACAAAAATAGTATAAAATGCCATTTTTTCCAGATTTATCATTGATTTCTATTATATTTTTTTCTCTATCACTTATGTTTCTAATGTAATCATTTATACAAATGTAAATTCATTACAAATTCATTACAATTTAAATGTAAATACAAATGTAAATTCATATTATGGTCTTCATTAACAATATAATGAAACAATCATAATAAAAAGCCTTGATGATTGAACATTTTAGGATATTACCTGTTAGGAAAAATATCCATCTGAATTCTTAGGTAGAATGAAGTTGGAGGACCTTTTATCTTTAAAAAAGATTGTAAGACATTTATTTGTATGTATATAGCTATAAATATCCTATATCATATTATACATATTATATACATACATAATAATGATATGTATAATATATTGTACAAAATATATTATAAATATTATTTTTCCAGACAGCTTGTATGTGTGTTCAATAAACATGTGCCTTTTGCATGTCTGACAGAAAGGAAATCTCACAAATAACCAGTGCCAAATCTCTTCTTGTAAGCAAAGATAATTTATTTTAAAATGATTTTGAACATTCATGTCTTATAAAGAAAGGCCACCAGAACACAGAGCAGGTAATACAAGACTGATCACATACAAGAAAAAAATAAGGATGCAAGTTGATGACATCAGGGACTTTTCATATATGAAATTTTGTGATGGACAGAATCCATATAATTTACATAAAGGCAATAGAAACACAATGATGATTACACAAAGAGACAAATATAAAGGCTAGAAAACGCAAATCAACATCCTTTGTTCAAATCAAATTTACATCTCAAAAGTATCCCAAAACAGACTTAATCAACCATGTTTTACTCAACAGAAAAGGGGGGATAAGATTTCTACACTTGGGCTGTAATGCAAAATACCTTCATAAGTAGCATGCTAAATAAAAAGTGATTTGAGGAAGATGTTTATATGAATGCAAAAATGAAGTCTTCAGTGATTTCTATCAAGAAAATACTTTAAATTGCTCTTTTGTCAAGGTTGCCTGAGTCACTGAATATGTTTGCATTTTTCTACTAATTTTCAAAATGAACAAAGAACTCTTAATATCAGTCTTTTAGAAAATAGTCTCATAGATTAAATACGTTCTGATAACCATTCTTAAAAATAAAAAAGGATGTTTCACTAAGATGAATTTTATAAAGTTGGCAGCTAAAGAGCCTAAAACTTCTAAAAGAGAATGGTCCTGATAGAAACAAGTTCAAAAAGAATTCATATGGGTAGTGTAGCTGCTAATACATCTGGGAATACCAAAAAAGGCCCTAGAGGAGGGGAGATAAATGTATTAAGAAGTACAAATCACAAATTCCAATTCTTGAATTTAGGACATAGACGTTATGAGACTAGTCGTTAGTTTTGATTTGAAACCTCAAATCACACAGCTATTAAAGAAAAAAGTTTTCCTAGACTCCACAATATTGGACAGAACCTAGAATCAGTGATGGAAAGATAAGAAGTGGAATGTTTCTTCCTTACTCACCTCTATGGTCAAGTTAGCACTAAAATGAATTTAGAGTTTGAATGACTCAAAGCAAATTCTAACAGTTCTAAAGTATGTGTGTGTGTGTGTGTGTGTGTGTGTGTGTGTGATACATATGTATATATATATATATATATTTCATTAACAATCTTTACATTTTAGAGAATTTTTAGACTCACAGTAAGAGTGATGGAAAGTACAGAGCACCCACTGTATGCTCGGTCCACACACACATACTCAAGCATCCCCAATATAAAACATCCCCCACAAAAGTGGTATATTTGGTATAATTGATGAACCTGCATTGACATATCATAATCATCCAGAACTCATAGTCTACGCAAAGATTCACTCTGGGTGTTAAACTTTCTATGGGTTTTGAAACTGTGTAATGGCATGTATCCACAACCGTAGTGAACACAGAATAGATTCACTGGCCTAAAAATCTTGTGTTCCACCTGTTCAGCTCTTCCCACCCATTTGAGGCAACCACTTATTATTTTATGGCATCCATAGTTTTGCCTTTTATAGAATTCATATTTGTAGTTGGAAAGCTATAGAATGTATCCTTTTCAGATTGGCTTATTTGACTTAATAGTATGTATTTAAGATCCCTCCATGACTTGATAGTTAATTTCATTCTAGTGCTGAATAATATTCTTTTGTCTGGATGTGTAACAATTTATCACTCTTTTCATCTATGAAAGGATATCTTGGTTGCTTTCAGGTTATAGCAATAGTGAATGAAGCAGTTATAAACATCCATTTGAAAGTTTTTGCATTGTTCAATTGCTAAGTTGTGTCCCCTTGAACTGCACTACAATGGGCTTCCATATCCTTCACTATCTCCCAGAGTTTGCTCAAACTCATGTCCATTGAGATGATAATACCATCCAATCATCTCATCCTCTGTTTGTCCCTCCTTCCTCTTGCTCTCAATCTTTCCCAATGAGTTGACTCTTTGCATCATGTGGCCAAGCTTCAGCATCAGTCCTTCCAATGAATATTCAGGGTTGATTTCTTGTAGGATTGACTTGCTTGATCTCCTTGCAGTCCAAGGGACTCTCAAGAGTCTTCTCCAACACCACAGTTAACAAAAGCATCAATTCTTTAGCACTCAGCCTTCCTTATGACCAACTAATTCCTCTTCCACTCATGCCTAAAGTACCCATCTACTACAGGTAGGTCAATTGGTATGACCGATGATTCTTAAGAGTTTTAGAAATAACCTGAAATATATGCTTTACATATACAAACATTTTCATTTATAAATAAATACATGCACACATATATACATATATATATATATTTCAGCTTTATGTTATAGAAACATGGAAGCAGATTATAATAGGATTCAAGTACACAAAACTGCATTTCCAAGCACACAGGTGTTATATGAGGTTTCATAACAGAAAAATAACTAAAGATCATTTAAATAATGTAGGTGGTACTAACTTGGACACATTCTGAATCTTTAAATCCTTAATTATATTGTATTAATTTAAGTAAATTAGGTTTCCATATGTTCTACAGACTAGAATGTGGACTGGGGATTAAATGAGTCCACAGAGAATATTCTAACTGCCTCTTGAACAGCAAGGTCTATTATTAATAAGATTCCTTTCTGTGGGATGGAAATCCCTCAGTCACTGTATAAAGATAGAGACATATGAACCCTACACTTTTGAACTATTCAGTAAGTTCCACAAGAAGGAAACACAGCTAGAGAACTAGTATGAGGCAGAGAGCTTTGAGGGAAATTCAAACCAAAGATAAAATGGAAATGCTAATATATGGTCAAATTCTGGTCAAGACAGATGGATAGGACTCTGTGTAATTAAACGTCAGCTTTAGAATAGAATTGGAGTTTAAATTCTGCATCTGTACCTCAATTAATTATGTGATTTTGGATAAATTCTTTAAGTTTTCTGTTCCCCAGCTTTCCTGTCTGTAAAATGTTGACCTTAACCACATCATTATGGCTTTCCCGGCAGCACAGCTCTAAAGAATCCTAATGCACTGCAGGAGAAGTGGGTTCAATCCCTGGATCGAGATGATCCTTGGAATGTGAAGTTAAATAGGCCTTAGGAGTCATTCCTAATAACATGGCCAGTGGAAGTGATTGAATTGCAGCTGGGCTATTTCAAATCCTAAAGATGATGCTGTGAAAGTGCTGCACTCAATATGTCAGCAAATTTGGAAAACTCAGCAGGGGGCACATGACTGGAAAAGGTCAGTTTTCATTCCAATCTCAAAGAAGGACAATGCCAAAATATGTTCAACCTACTGCACATCTGTTCTCATTTCAAATGTTAGCAAGGTTATGCTCAAAATCCTTCAACCTAGGCTTTAACAGTAGGTGAACTGAGAACTTCCAGATATTCAAGTTGGATTTAGAAAAAGCAGAGAAACCAGAGATCAAATTGCCAACATCTAGTGGATCATAGAAAAAGAGTATTCCAGAAAAACATCTACTTCTATTTCAATGACAACATTGAAGCCTTTGACTGTGTAGGTCACAACAAACTTAACAAAATTCTTAAAGAGATAGGAATACCAGACCACCTTATCAGTCTCCTGAGAAACCTGTATGCAGGTTAAAGAAGCAACAGTTAAAACCAGACATAGAACAATGGACTGGTTTCAAATTGGGAAAGGAGTATGTCAAGGCTGTATTATGTCACTCTGCTAATTTATCTTATTTGAAGAGTACATCATGCAAAATGACGGGTTGGATCACAAGCTGGAATCAAGATTGCCACGAAAAATATCAACAACTTCAGAGATGCAGATGATACCACTCTAATGGTAAGAAAATAGGAGATAAAGGGCTTCCTGATGAGAGTGAAAGAAGAGAGCAATAAAGCTGGATTAAAATTTAGCAATCAAACAACTAAGATCATGGCATCTGGTCTCATTATTTCATGACAAATAGAAGGTGAAAAAGTGGAAGCTGCGGCAGATTTTCTTTCCTTGGGTTCCAAAATCATTGTGGACCATGACTGCAGTCATAAGATTAAAAGACACTTGCTCCTTGAAAGGAAAGCTATGACAAATCTAGACAAAAACGTAGACATCACTTTATTGACAAAGGTCCATTTTGGCAAACCTGTAGTCTTTCCAGTAGTCATGAACTGATATGAGAGTTGTACCTTAAAGAAGGCTGAGCACCGAAAACTGATGCTTTTGAATTGTGGTGCCGGAGAAGACTCTTGGCTGCAGACTCTCGGACTGCAAGATCAAACCAGCCAACATTAAAGGACAACAACCCTGAATAGTCATAGGAAGGACTGATACTGAATCTGAAGCTCCAACACTTTGGCTACCTGATGTGAAGAGCTGACTCACTGGAAAAGACCCTGATGCTGGGTAAGACTGAAGGCAAAAGGAGAAGAGGGTGACAGGAGGAGATGGTTAGATACAATCACCATTTCAATGGATATGAGTTTGAGCAAACTCCGGGAGATTGTGAGGGACAAAGGAGCCTGGTGTGCTGCAGTCCATGGACCATCATACAGGAGTTAGCAACTGAACAATGACAGCATCTGCATCATTAAGGACTGTATGGAGTAGTGGTTATACAATTCGTAGCATAATTAATGGCACATGTTATGTGTATTGCTTAGGACTCTTACTTGTGGAGGAAAGAAAGGCCAAACAAGCTAGCTTAGGTAAAACAGCAATTTTTTAGGTTCCTATAACTAGGTCATTTATTTCAACGAAGGGCTTATTAGTAACCATTTCTTCCCCTTTTGTTTCCAGGATTTATAGTCTTCTATTTAGCCTCATACTCAGGCTGTTACCTTCGTGGCACAGTTGTTTCTCTCATTTTCTCAGGAAGGAACACAAAAGAAACATGATTGCCTAAGTCTCAAAAACTCCAACAAAAATCTTGCATATCACTGGTTCCGTTTTTCTTTTTCTTTTTTCCTATCACTGTAGCAATCACTCTCTGTCCCTTTACAAAGAGGGAAACTAGTCAAGGGACAGTTTCCCAGGTGTAAGTTGGACTAAGCTTACCAATAGATGGATGACTTCCAAATTGCTGTTAATGGAATTTTCATGGCCTATTTAGAGAAGAGGAAGAAGATATGCACCTGGGAGAGGGTACATGGTAACATGAGTTAAAGAGAAATTAAACGTTCAATGATTTCTGCTTTGTAATGTATAGAGTCAGAGGTGTCTTTATGCAGAAAAAAGTACAGAGTGCAAACCAAGTAAGTGTAGGCCTTAGAAACAAGAGACACCTCCTTCTGATGCTGGCCCTATGAGGTCACAGGTGAGTGACAGATGAGCACGTGTAAATATCACCATTGCCTTACAGTTGCCAAAGAAATTCAGCTTAGTCATTAGCCTACACACTTTTCAGCTCCATAAACTTAATAACTTATCCTACTTTAAGATGTAAAAGCCCCACAAAATATACTGACAAAAAAAGTGCTATTTTTTGTTTCTTCCCCACGCTGCTACTGTGTAAAAAAAAAAAAAAAAAAAAAGTGCCGTCTTTACGATAACTAGTGGTCAATCTCAAAGACTTCCAATGTTTCCTTCAGTTCCAAATCTACAAAAACACTCATTTGAAATAATGGCATATCTGTTATTCTTAAGTCATTTAAAATGCATTTTCATTTTCTTTTCTGGTTTTAGTTCAGTTCAGTTCAGTAGCTCAGTCATGTCTGACTCTTTGCAACCCCATGAACCACAGCACATCAGACGTCCCTGTCTATCACCAACTCCCGGATTCCACCCATAACCATGTCCATTGAGTCGGTGATGCCATCCAACCATCTCATCCTCTGTCATCCCCTTTTCCTCCTGCCTTCAATCTTTGCCAGCATCAGGGTCTTTTCCAGTGAGTCAGCTGTTTGCATCAGGTGGCCAAAGTACTGGAGCTTCAGTATCAGTCTTTCTGATGAACACCCAGGACTGATCTCCTTTAGGATGGACTGGTTGGATCTCCTCACAGTCCAAGGGACTCTCAAGAGTCTTCTCCAACACCACAATTCACAAGCACAGATTCTTTGGTGCTCAGGTTTCTTTATAGTCCAACTCTCACATCCATACATGACCACTGAAAAAAATCATAACTCTGGTTTTAGTATTTTCCCCAGTACTCTAAACTTTGCACTGTTTATGCCGTCTTCCTATCCTATCTACAGGATTTCCATACTGATGTCTTCTATTGCTATCAACTTTTTAAATCAATTATAAATCTCTACTTAAAATCAGATTTTTTCTCTTGGGTTCCAGGCCTATAATTGTACTGGGCCACAGACAACTGATGTTCAACATCTCCCACACTGAACTCATTATCTCCACTCAAAACATTCTATCTAGATGGTCATAATTCACTCTGTCTCTCATGCTTGGAATGAAGAAGTCCCTTCGGTCACTATATTTTCTCTTATCCATCATATCACCACTATATTTTGATGATTTTAATTTTAAAAAGCTCTTTCAGGCTACTGTGTCCACCCCAAGCCCCTGATGATTGCCTTAGTTTGTGCCCTCGTAAGATCATATTTGGAAAAAAATATTTTTTTCCATAAAAAGTTTTTTACCGAGTAACTACTAAGTCCCAGGCAATATTCGGGTTACCAAGGCAATGGCACTGAATTCCACAAATAAAACCTAAATTCTAGTGGGAAGATCTTAATTCAGCTCTACATGTTATATTAAAAAAATATGTAGGAAATGGGAATAAACAGTAGCAGAGCTGTTATATAGATAAGCTGATCAGGGTCTGTTTATGGAAAGTGGCAATGTTTGAGTAGAAATCTGAAGGAGGTTACAGACAAAATCCTTGTCACTCCCTCCACTGTAATTGGTCTCCATCAAATTGTCACTCCCTACTGAAAAATCTCTTTCGTATCCCACAGTGTTATTTTTTGTTCGGGAAGTTTCAGTCAGGGAACTCTTCTAGTTAGGAAGCTCTGTCACCTGTAGCCTATAATTCATGGGCCATTAAATGACTGCTTACCTCTTGTCCCTGGTCTTCACTCCCCACCGTGCACCCTATAGGCTCATCATCTCAACTCCCCACAGTTCTCTGAACACATTGTACCCTTTTATGCCTTGACACAAGCTGCTTTATTTTTTGCTTTTATTTAAAAGGAGTCTTCCACCAATCTGCCTATTAAACTTTTTATTAACATAAGGATATATCTCACCTCCTCGAGGCAGTCTTTTCTAACTTCCCTAACTACAGGCATTCCTGACCCACCTTGTCACAGCATGTAACCAGTGAATTGGGATTCTTTATATTTTATACCAGCCTACTTCTAGAACAGGGGTCTTCCCTGGTGGCTCAGTGGTAAAGAATTCACTTTCATCGCAGGAGACACAGGTTTGATCCCTGGGTCAGGAAGATCCCCTGAAGGAAATGGAAACCCACTCCAATATTCTTGCCTGAGAAATCCCATGGACAGAGAAACCTGATGGACTACAGTCCATGGGGTCACAAAGAGTTGGACATGACTCAGCAACGAAGTAACAACAGCAACACCTTTTAGAGTACAGTCTGACTTTTACTTATTTGAGCATATGGTATAAAGATAGTTGAGAAATATTTGTTGCCTGAATGAAGTACCTTGGGTAAGGAAAAGAAACTAGAGGCTGTGGGCTCAGTTATATTTTTCCAGTCCCAAAAATCTATGGTTTGATTTTAATTTTATTAAGGGAAAAAAAAAAAAAAAAAAACCTCATCCCTCAAGCATGTATATTCCTTTGCAAGTTTCTTGTTCTCGAGGTTTTATCTTTTCTTTTTGTTTTTCTGATATGTGTGTGCCTGTGTGTGTCCCTGCATTCACAGCCACACCAGTTTCTATTTGTGACAGCGAAGTTGGGAGAAATGAAAATGAAACCTATGAAAAAGGAACCAAAAGCTCCAGCAGCCTCAGATTTGGGCCTTTCTTCTGATGGCAAATTTCTATGCAGGAGCTGAGTGGAGTGAGGCATACCTGATGTGTTTATTTCTACTTCTACACTGTAGATTAACTTCTCATTTTCATCCAGGTCTATGATAGACATGCAAACACAAGGAAGTAGTAAAACAATGAGTTACCTATCTACTACCAATTTTTAATAACTTAACTTGATGAGGCTGAACTCTCAAATATTACTCATCCCAGTATCTCTTTATTAAGGTACAATTTTTCAATTTACAAAAATATATATTGAGATAGGCTCCCATTGCAGACTTCCATAAATGTATCAAGAAACAGAGCTGGGATAAACTTTAAGCATCCATACTACATTTTGGAACATTATTAATTTCCCTTAAGTAAGATCTGAGTAACAACTGCCCCCTCAAAACATAGTTTTTCCATGTTTTAGAACACACACATATGTATATACATAAATAATTCATAAAAAATATAAAACTCAAAATTTTAACAATTCTCATAAATTTTCACTTCAAGCGGCTTTAAAGGGACCACTCCTGCCACAGAGTCCTAAAAAGATTTTCTTTTTTAAAGTAAACTATAAGTGTCAATCAATTGCTACTTTTTCCATAAACAAACCATTCTCTCCAGCATTGGAGAGTATTTTCAAAAAAAGAATATAATTTACTATTAATACTGAACTCTAGAATAATTGCATACTATATTGTCAAAGCAAGGGACTAGAAATATTCTCTAAGGATACTTTAAATATGGCAATTTGAAGTACTCCAAAGGGAAAAAAATGACCTATTTTCTCTGCTTTGTTTGCATAAAGAGTTATATATTAATACCTTACCTACATATCTTTGGCATATTTAGATATAGTCTAGATGGTTGAACCTGAAATTTAACAGATAATTTGCCCCTAGAATGAGTGAAAATGATGAAAATAAAGAGTGACATACCATCTTAAAACATTTTCACTTATGAATGAGACACCTGGGGCTTCGCTGGTGGCTCAGTGATAAAGAATCCGCCTGCCAGTGCAGGAGACATGGGTTTGATTCCTGATCTGTGAAGATCCAACATGCCATGGAGACACTAAGCCCATGTGCTGCAACTGTTGACCCTGGACTCTAGAGCCCGTGAGCACAGCTACTGAAACCCAAACGTCCTACAGCCCAAGCTCCGCACGAGAGCAGCCACCACAGTGAGAAGCCTGTGCAGCGCAACTGCAGAGTAGCTCCCGCTTGTCCCAACTAGAGGAAGTCCACACAGCAAGAAAGACGCACCACAGCCAAAAATAAATAAATCAGATTACTAAAAAAATTAAAAAAATTGAATGAGACCCCTGAATAAACAGCAGGTAGGAAGTCAAGAAACACCTGGAGTAACAGGCAATTTGGCCTAGGAATGCGGAATAAAGCAGGGCAAAGGCTAATAGAGTTTTACCAAGGAGATCCAACCAGTCCATTCTGAAGGAGATCAGCCCTGGGATTTCTTTGGAAGGAATGATGCTGAAGCTGAAACTCCAGTACTTTGGCCACCTCGTGAGAAGAGTTGACTCATTGGAAAAGACCCTGATGCTGGGAGGGATTGGGGGCAGGAGGAGAAGGTGACAACAGAGGATGAGATTGCTGGATGGCATCACAAACTCGATGGACCTGAGTCTGAGTGAACTCCAGGAGTTGGTGATGGACAGGGAGGCCTGGCGTGCTGCGATTCACGGGATTGCAAAGAGTCCGACACGACTGAGCGACTGAAGTGAACTGAGACAAATAATCAAAACTTCTGAGAGCAATGTGATGCTAATTTGATTAGAAAACAGGATAGATCTAAAACCCCCAAA
Organism: Aepyceros melampus; assembly: GCA_006408695.1. Lineage (NCBI taxonomy): Eukaryota > Metazoa > Chordata > Mammalia > Artiodactyla > Bovidae > Aepyceros > Aepyceros melampus. The sequence continues at coordinate 202,519 of SJXQ01009603.1, read as the reverse complement.
TGACAGACATCATCTTTTGTAGAAATAAAAGAATGTAATACATTCTTTAGGAAAGTAAGACCGACCACAAAGGCTAAGATCCTGGCTTTTGTGTACAATCCAGCCTCAAGTTCTTTTCACTTGAGGCCCATGGGAGCTAGTTATAGGGTGCATTAAAAACCACATTTGAATTTTAGATTAGGGCTGAGGGGTAAATGTTTTTGCGGTCTTGCTATGATGGATGGCAACCAGGAATAGTAAGTCTTGATATCAAAAGTAGACTCCATTTTCTCATGGTCAGTGTGTATTGGGCATGGGCCTAATGGCTTGAAAAGGGGTATTTTAATGAGCATCAGGCTGAGACCTGTAAACCCCAAGAAGAATGGCTCATCCTTATTACATTGTGAGCTGACAACTGGGTCACCCTAGCTTTTATCTCATTCTAAACATAAGAAACAAAAATATGTCATGTTTCCATATCAAAGGGAAATCATTTAAACACTATGTCTACATGAATATGAAGTTGGAATATCCACATTCTAGTGCATTCCTAAGTGAAAAATTTAGGGGCAACAAATAGGAAAATATTGGCCATCTTCCATTCTCATTTTTCTGATAACAGTGTTTTTGGTGAAGCCAATTTTCAGAACTTTTAATAGAAATTTTCTTTACAACTATTCCTTCCTTTATAATTTGAACATTCTTGATCACACTTTACTTAAAACTGAATTTAGATCAACTAATATTTTACCATAAAGTTTTCATGGTTTCACTTTATTGAACATGATTCCAACTAGTGAACATGATTCCTAAAACTAAATTTCTAATTACAGTAAAACTTCACTAAATAAATATTTTAAGTTAAAAAATCATTTGTAGGATAACACTAATTTAAATAGGAAAAATAAAGCTCTAATTTGAATATGAAGTATGATGATGAAATAGTTTCTATCTAAAATAAAACACTAAAAGTTATTTCAGAATATATTGTCTATTCCAGTTATATATTCCAAAATCTTTGCTTTTCTAACCCTTTAATATTATATTATAAAAGCTAAGATATTAAACAAACCAATAACATTACTATTGAATGAGTCGCTAGGATTCTATCCTGTAAAAGATGTGTAAAGTTCTCCAAATACATCCTAATTTGTTTCTATAAAATAACTTAATGGTGTCAGTAATGGGGCAATTTTAAAATAACAACTCATACTCATTAACAAAAGAAAATGACCCAAAAGAGAGAAAATGACCTAACTTGTAATCAATAATGAAAACATAAAATTTTTGTACTGTATCACAGGGAAGTTGTATGGATTTTTCACACTTTTCCAATCAATACTAAGGAAAAATATTTTCCAGCATTGTTTAACTTGAAAAATAAAGTAGTGCTTCAGAAAAGAGGAGTGGAGATGGAGGGCAAGATTATTAGCAGTAAACCTGTACTGGCCATTCAGACTAAGAAATGGAGAAATGGTGATCCTTTTTGTTTTATTTTGGTAGAGAAGGGATATGGTTATCAATGGAAGTTGGTTAACTAGTGTTTGTCTGATTTCAAATAAAATCTCTCTTTAAATATGCCCTCTCTCTTACAAATCCACTTTATTATTTCTTACTTATCCTATTGCTCTTTTAAATAACACTTCAAAACCTATGATTATTTTAATGTTTACCCACTTATTCATCCTTACATCTCAAAGTATCTTTAAATTGTAATGTTTTAACCAGATGTTTAGTTAAACAGATGAGTTTAGTTTTAGTGTTTAACCATATGAGTTTCTTAACGAGTCATTTATATAATGCTTCATTATTTTTGTAACAATGACTCAGGAAGACTACTACTCAAACCATATGAAGTGATTTGATTTAGACTTCAAGAAGGATCCTAACACTGAAAGTTCATTAAGGTTTTAAACCATATAATTAAACTTACATAAGATTTCAAAGTACCCTAATCCCTAGTAGCATGTTTTGCTTTTATACATAATGGAAAATATCTAAAATGCAAGCACCCCATTCATGAACTTAATTAGTTATTCAAGTTGCCATTCCTACTGTGTTTGTCATGTGCTACAGAAAATTATGCTTTTGAGGTGATCAACAATAACTAAAATAAAAACAAACAAAAGTCCCTTTGCACTGCCAGCAAATAAAACATTGTCGTACCAAGGCATGGCCAGAATTAAACAGAGAAATATTAGCTAGTGGAAATATAGTCAATACTCCAACTTCCTGATAAATTCAACCTAGATGTCAAAGCTTACATAAAAGACCAAAACACCAGTGATAATTTACCAAGGCTGGTTTGACAGTACAACAGTTAAAGTCACCCAAGTTGTAAAAAGACAATGTATGGCATCTCTTTAATTAGAGTTTAAATCTGCTCATCTTGATGCAGTAATAAACTGAGCAATGCCAGGTTATATGCTCTTTTGGAAGACAGCGATTGTACATAATACATGTGGCCCTTTTCAATTCAAGGCCTGATTTCTTGGCTCCTGCTTCTGAAACACAATGTTTCATTTTAATGAAAAATACATTACTGCAGTAAGATAAGGTCATCAGCTGTTAAGTGTAATGCAATTTCTGTAATAAAATTAATTTTATAGCCTGCATAAAAGACTTTATGTGGGTTAAATCTTTTAATTACTAGCTAAATTTTGTTCCTTAGAATGCATAAATGAAGCACCTCCACCCTCCATAAAAAGATTGCATATAGTGTAAAATGTCAGTAGGATTCTTTATGATTCCAATTCTTTGTATTACACTAAAATGCCAGCCATCATCAATTGCGGGCTAATATGGTCTATTTTGGTCACAGGGACAGAGGATTTATTTGCTAGTATGTCAAGACTAAAACAGTTGTGCTAGTGAAAGCCCTGAGCAAATTTCCTGATAGGGCAGTTATTTTTGGATAGCAATTTGACCAAAGAAATCTGAGACATGAGTACTGACTTATATAACTCAAATTAGTTATCCAGCAAATGAACACCTTTGATCTCAGATTAGAAGCTGAATGGGAGGAAGGGCATGCAAATCACACCTAAAACTAGTGTTGGAAAAGCATCTCAATGTGGTAAAACTGAAGTCACATAAAAAGGACAACATACTCTTGGCAAAATTTACATATTAATTTGGTAACCTTCTTGCTTTGTGAAATGTTTTCAATATAAAGTGTTTATTAAAAACTATTTAAGTGGTAAAGGATTTAGAACTGGCATTGAATTTAAAACTGGACTGCTCTGAATCTCCCCAACTTTCGTATCAACTAATTACGTAAAATCTAGGGCAAGCTATTTAACCATTTTGGTTTTATCATCTGCTCTTTAAATAAGGATAAGAATAGTTGCCTCATAGTGTTATTATCACACTTAAATATAAATGCAACACAAAGTTCCTGGCATTAAGCCTAGCCTTTACGAAAGGCATGAAATAAATATTACATTCCCATTTGATTTCACTCCCCTTCCATGGACTCTTGGGGAGCCACTGAGGGCAGAGACGTGAGCAGAACTGAGATGCTCTTTTGTTTGTTAACATTACTGTGATAATGTACAGAATCACCTCAGTGGAGGGAGAGGTACCTGGTTGTAAAATGTCATTATATTCTATAACATGTTACATTTCATTCGTTCTTATTAAGAATTTATACATTTGTTTTCAAGTAGCACATCTAAGCTCTATTTTCTTGCTAGGCTTGCTATCTTAGATATAACAAGTATTTTGATACTATATATAAGGTAGCAAGCCTAGCAAGAAAATAGCAAGTGTCCTCAAGAGATCTGTTTGTATCCTCACTGAACTCCACACAATAATTAAAACCAGAGGCGTTCTCTTTTCTTCACACCTTCTCTAGCATTTATTGTTTCTAGATTTCTGGATGATGGCCGTTCTGACCAGTGTGCGGTGACGCCTCATAGAAGTTTTGATCTATATTTCTCTCATAATTAGTGATGTTGAGCCTCTTTTCATGTGTTTCTTGCCGTCTGTATATCTCCTTCAGAGAAATGTCTATGCAGGTATTCTGCCTTCTGCTGCTGCTGCTGCTGTTAAGTCGCTTCAGTCATGTCTGACTCTGTGCGACCCCATAGATGGCAGCCCACCAGGCTCCCCCGTTCCTGGGATTCTCCAGGCAAGAACACTGGAGTGGGTTGCCATTTCCTTCTCTAGATTTTTTTTTTTTCATATTGAGCTGCAAAAGGTACTATTAGTGGAAATGTAAATTGATACAGCCACTATGGAAAGTAGTCTGAGGGTTCCCTAAAAAATTAAAACTAGAACTGCCATATGAGCCAGCAATTCCACTACAGGGTACACACACCGAGAAAAATATGATTCAAAAAGACGCATGCAGCCCAGTGCTCACCGTAGCACTGCTTACGATAGCCAGGACATGGAAGCAACCCAAATGTCCATTGACAGAGGAATAGATAAAAAAGATGGAGTACATATACACAATGGAATATTACTCAGTCATAACAATGAATGGAACTGGGTCATTTGTAGACATGTGAATGGATGTAGAGTCTGTCAGACAGAGTAGAGTCAGAAAGATAAAAGCAACTGTTGTATATTAATATATATATGTGTGTGTGGAATCTAGAAAAATGGTACAGATGAACCTCTTTCCACAGCAGGAATAGAGACTCAGACAAAGAGAATGGATGTGTGGACACAGGTTGGGGCATGAATCGGGAGACTAGGATTGACGTATATACACTGCTGTGTGTAAAGCAGATAGCTAGTGGAAACCTGCTGTATAGCACTGGGAGCTCAGCTCAGTGCTCCCTGGTGACCTAGATGGGTGGGCTGGGGATGGGTTAGAGGAGACCCAAGAGGGAGGGAATGTATGTATACTTATAGCTGATTTACTCCACTGTACAGCAGAAACCAGCACTATAGTGTAAAGCAACTATAAATGAAAGTGGAAATGAAGTCGCTCAGTTGTGTCCAACTCTTTGCAACACCATGGACTATAGCCTATCAGGCCCCTCTGTCCATGGGATTTTCCAGGCAAGAGTGCTGGAGTGCATTGCCATCTCCTTCTCCAGAGGATCTTCCCAACCCAGGAATTGAACCTGGGTCTCCCGCATTGCAGGCAGACTCCCCACCAAAAAAAGCAGAGGGGCAACATGCAGTATAAATTCCTAGTTGTATAAATGATTCTGAGATATTCCCTATGCCCAATCTTCTGGCATCCAGTCTGCAGATATCACCACCTTCTCCTGGTTCTCTGATATTAATAATAAATTCACATTCTTCTTTCTGCCCTGGTCACTATCAGCCACAGAAGTTACTCATTTATGATATTGGATGAGCCACCAGAAAGTGGCACTGGTGGAGAAAGTACTCAGGACCCAGTTCCATGGCAGCAGAGCATGATTCCATCAGACTGGGGGCAAAGGAAGATACTCCATTTCAATGAAGAATTCTGTAGCATGAACACAACCAAGCTGATAAATTACACTGATATCTGAAGTTCTATTTTTAGTCATATTCAGTCCTTCTGGTTCAGATGTCTCCTAAATATCTTTTTAATGAATATGAAAAACTTTTCATGTTAATAGTTTTTACCTATTTCATTAATTTTGCTTAAAGAGCAATTTGGGGAGGGGTGGGGTGAATCTTACAGATGTTATTTTATCATTTTACTGATCTTCAACTTATTTTTGCATTTTCTTTACATATGCCTTAAAAGGCCATGCTGAAACAGAACATTGTTTTTAAAGGAGTAAATTGAGTTTTTGATTTGTGCACTATGTTGAACATTTTACTAGGAACTGGTATTTTACTTTACACAAAGTCCACCAGATTAATAACAGGTATTTAATGTAATACATCAGTACACCTAAGTTGATTAGTTCTTTAACTTCATTTTATTATCTGACTTTTACTCACAATTATCTGTTTTTCCTGATAATAAATTCAGAGAGAAGATATGCTTTTGCATTACTTTTCATTATTTTTCCAATGTCTTTGGTCACTTTCCTTAATGAGGGAGAAAATACTGATTTGGTGTGTTAATCCATGCCAATACGTAGGCCCCGTTAATCAGTGGTGGGCTCACTGTATATTATAAAACCATGGGCAGTGTGGGGCTCTTGGTCTCTCCTAGTTCCAGCCACTTGAAGTAAGGAGCTTTCTATGACTATAATTTCTCAGTGCAGCAGAATTATTATAAAATGTTGAATCAGGGCCTGAATCCTCTCCACAGCCCTGCCATACTATCTCAGGACTTAGGAAAAAACGTCTCATTCACAGATCTTGAATCTCAGCTGCATGTGTCCACCTGTCTTCATCAGAGAGACTAGACTGGAGTGCCGGTTCAAGGACCCGTTGTTGCTGCTGTCTAGCTGCTAAGTCATGTCCTGCTCTTGCAACTGCATGGACTGTAGCCTGAGAGGTTCCTCTGTCCATGGGATTTCCTAGGCAAAAATACTGGAGTGGGTTGCCATTTCCTTCTCCTAGAAATCTCCCAACTATGTATTGACAGTTTTATGAAGATCTACAAGATCTTTTAGAATTAACACCCAAAAAAGATGTCCTTTTCATTATAGGGGACTGGAATGCAAAACTAGGAAGTCAAGAAACATCTGGAGTAACAGGCAAATTTGGCCTTGGAATGTGGAATGAAGCAGGGCAAAGACTAAGAGAGTTTTGCCAAGAAAAGCACTGGTCATAGCAAACACCCTCTTCCAACAACACAAGAGAAGACTCTACACATGGATGCCTTTGTTTTAAAGTCTATTTTATCGGATATGAGTATTGCTACTCCTGCTTTCTTTTGGTCTCTATTTGCGTGGAATACCTGTTTCCATCCCTTCAATTTCAGTCTGTATGTGTCTCTTGTTTTGAGGTGGGTCTCTTGTAGGTAGCATAGTTAGGGATCTTGTTTTTGTATCCATTCAGCCAGTTTTTGCCTTTTGGTTGGGGCATTCAACCCATTTACATTTAAGGAAATTATTGATAAGTATGATCCCGTTGCCATTTACTTTACTGTTTTGGGTTCGGGTTTATACTCCCTTTTTGTGTTTCCTGTCTAGAGAATATCCTTTAGCATTTGTTGGAGAGCTGGTTTGGTGGTGCTGAATTCTCTCAGCTTTTGCTTGTCTGTAAAGCTTTTGATTTCCCCTTCATATTTGAATGAGATCCTTGCTGGGTACAGTAATCTGGGCTGTAGGTTATTTTCTTTCATCANGAGAATATCCTTTAGCATTTGTTGGAGAGCTGGTTTGGTGGTGCTGAATTCTGTCAGCTTTTTCTTGTCTATAAAGCTTTTGATTTCCCCTTCATATTTGAATGAGATCCTTGCTGGGTACAGTAATCTGGGCTGTAGGTTATTTTCTTTCATCACTCTAAGTATGTCTTGCCATTCCCTCCTGGCCTGAAGAGTTTCTATTGAAAGATCTGCAGTTATCCTTATGGGAATCCCCTTGTGTGTTATTTGTTGTTTTTCCCTTGCTGCTTTTAATATTTGTTCTTTGTGTTTGATCTTTGTTAATTTGATTAATATGTGTTTTGTGGTGTTTCACCTTGGGTTTATTCTGTTTGGGGCTCTCTGGGTTTCTTGGACTTGGGTGATTATTTCCTTCCCCATTTTAAGGAAGTTTTCAACTTTTTATCTCAAGTATTTTCTAATGGTCTTTCTTTTTGTCTTCTTTTTCTGGGACTGCTATAATTCAAATGTTGAAGCATTTCTTATTGTTCTGGAAGTATTTGAGATTGTCCTCATTTCTTTAAATTCGTTTTTCTTTCTTCCTCTCTGATCCATTTATTTCTACCATTCTATCTTCTACTTCACTAATCTGATGTTCTGCTTCCAGTTATTCTACTATTTGTTGCCTCCAGAGTGTTTTTTTAATCTCATTTATTGCATTAATCATTATATATTGACTCTTTTTTATTTCTTCTAGGTCCTTATTAAACCTTTCTTGCATGTTCTCAATCCTTGTCTCCAGGCTATTTATCTGTGCTTCCATTTTTATTTCATTTTATTTTGGGTCATTTCCACTATCATTATTCAGAATTCTTTATCAGGTAGATTCCCTATCTCTTCCTCTTTTGTTTGGTTTGGTGGGCATTTATCCTGTTCCTTTACCTGCTTAGTATCCTCTGTCTCTTCATCCTGTTTATATTGATGCGTTTGGGGTGGCCTTTCTGTATTCTGGCAGTTTGTGGAGTTATTTTTATTGTGGAGTTTCCTGACTGTGGGTGCGGTTGTATCAGTGGCTTGTCAAGGTTCTTGGTTAGGGAAGCTTGTGTCAGTGTTCTTGTGGGTGGAGCTGGATTTCTTCTCTCTGGAGTGTAATGAAGTGTCCAGTAATGAGTTATGAAATGTCAATGGTTTTGGAGTAACTTTGGGCAGCCTGTGTATTGAAGCTCAGGGTTGTGTTCCGGTGTTGCTGGAGAATTTGCATGGTATGTCTTGCTCTGGAACTTGTTGGCCCTTGGGTGGTGCTTGGTTTCAGTGTAGATATGGAGGCATTTGATGAGCTCCTATCGATTAATGTTCCCTGGAATCAGGAGTTCTCTGATGTTCTCAAGATTTGGCCTCCTGTTTCTGGTTTTCAGTCTTATTTTTACAGCAGTCTCAAGACTTCTCCTTCTATACCGCACCATTGATGAAACATCTAGATTAAAGATGAAAAGTTTCTCCACATTGAGGGACACCCAGAGAGATTCACAGAGTTACATGGAGAAGAGAAGAGGGAGAAGAGAGTTAGAGGTGACCCGAATGAGATGAGGTGGAATCCAAAGAGGAGCAAGCAATCTAGCCAGTAATCACTTTCTTATGTGCACTCCACAGTCTGGACCACTCAGAGATATTCACGGAGTTATACAGAGAAGAGCAGAGGGAGGAAGGAGACAGAGGTGGCCAGGAGGATAAAAGGGGGGAATGAAAAGGAGAGAGACAGATCCAGCCAGTAATCAGTTCCCTAAGTGTTCTCCAGTGTCTGGAACACACAGAGATTCACAGAGTTGGGTAGAGGAGAGAAGGGGAAGGAAGGAGACAGAAGCGACCTGGTGGAGAAAAAGGAGAGTACAAAGGAGGAGAGAGCAGTCAAGCCAGTAATCTTGCTCTCAAGTGAAAATGGGTAGTGAAGATTGGGTTTCTGAAGGTACAAAATTGTAACAAATACCAAAAAGCAAAGATTAAAAATGTAGAGTAAAAGTTGGGTTTTCAAAAATGCAATATTAAAGAAAAGAAGAAGAAGAGAAAAAAAAAATAGTCACAAGAATTTTATATATATATATATATATATGAAGTTTGCTTTAAAAATAGGATCTTTTTTTTGGAAAGTAATAGTAAGTTATAAAAATGAAAATTAAATGAGTAATAGAGGACTTAAAAATTTTAAAAAAGTTAAAAAGAAAAGAAGAAAGAAAGAAAAAAAGAATGATCATAAAAATAGTAAAGATATATCTATGGAGGGCGCCTAAGATGGTGGAGGAATAGGACGGGGAGACCATTTTCTCCCCCACAAATTCATCAAAAGAACATCTCAACGCTGAGTAAAATCTACAGGGCAACTTCTGAATGCTTGCAGAGGACATCAGGCATCCAGAAAAGCAGAACATTGCCTTAAAAAACAGGTAGGAAAAATACATAAGACAAAAAAAATAAACAAAGGAGGTAGGGAGAGAGCTCCGTCCCGGAAAGGGAGTCCTGTTCTGGGAAGGGAGTCCTGTCCTGGGAAGAGAGCTTTAAAAAGAGAGAAGTTTCCAAATGCCAGGAAACACTCTCACTGCCGAATCTGTGACGAGCCTTGGAAGCATAGAGGGCAACATAATAGGGAAGAAAAACAAATGGATGATTAGGACCAACAGATTACTAGCCCAACGGTAACTCCCCCAGTGGAGAAGCAGAGCAGACACCTGCATCCACCATTAGCAATAGGGGCTGGGGAAGGAGGCGCGGGAGATGCGGGTGACAGCACTTCTTAAGAATTGGGCCAGAATGCCCCACGCTTAACCAGAGTGAACTAACTCAGGCTAACACACCAGACTGTGGGACAGTTACCACGCGAAAAGCTCAAACATAAGACACCACCAGGACCGCACACAGAACAAAGGACGGAACAGAAATAGCCGGCTGCAGACCATCCCCCGCTGGCGACAGGCAGCCAGAGCCGTAAGGGCTGGAAAGTGGCATCGCAACCCCGGAGAGACTTTACTGACCAAACTGCAAGCAGGCTTCTTTGCTAACTAAGACTTCTTGGGGTGCTGGACAGTCAAAATCTGCCTGAAAAGGGGTGCCGGGGTACACCCAGAAAACTGAGCAGCAGGAAAAGACGATAAGCCACACGACAGCGCTCGCCAAACACCTGAGCTACTTGGTCCTGGGAAGGGCACAAAACGCAGGCCCAATTGAATGTGAGACTACCTGGGCGCCGAGCCTGAGAGGCTTAGACCAGGGAGCTGCATGCAGCCTAGGGCTGGCCTCAGTCGGTTCCCAGCGGAGAAATGTAAAGCCTGAGCGGTGTGCGCCGGGTGCAGGGGCAGGCCCAGCGGGGCTGAGACACTGTGAATATACACCAGTGCTATTTGGAAGCAGCATCCTTCCCTCCCCACAGCACGACTGACCAAATGAGCCTTAAAAAAAAAAAAAAAAAAGTGACTTCCACCGCCCCTCTTGTGTCAGGGCAGAAATCAGACACTGAAGAGACCTGCAAACAGAAGAAGCTAAACAGAGGGAACCGCCTCGGAAGTGACCTCACACTGCCTACAACACCAGAGAATGTCCCAGAAATATCTTTACTATTTCTTTGACCATTCTCTTTTATTATATTATTATTTTTTGGTAGATTTTTTTTATTGTATTTTCTTCCTATCTTTTTCTTCTTTTTTTTAAAATTAAGTCTTCTATTTCTATTTTAATTTTAATTTTTATAACCTACTATCACTTTCCCAAAAAAAAGACCCTATTTTTAAAGCAAATGCCATATATATATATAAAACTTTTGTTTGTTTGTTTGTTTGTTTTTGAGTGGCTGTTGGTGTTGGTTCTTAATAATTCCTGTGACTTTTTTTTTCTTCTCTTCTTATTCTTCTTTTCTTTAATATTGTATTTTTGAAAATCCAACCTTGACTCTAGATTTTTATCTTTGCTTCTTGGTATTTGTTGTCAATTTTTTACATTTAAAAACCCAATCTTCAGTACCCAATTTTACCTGAGAGTGAGATTACTGGCTTCACTACTCTCTCCTCTTTTGGACTCCTTTCTCCCCAGCAGGTTGTCTCTCTCTCTCCTCCCTCTCCCTTCTCTTCTCTACCCAACTCTGTGAATCCCTGTGTGTTCCAAATGATGAAGAACATTTAGAGAACTGGTTACTGGCTGGATCTGTCTCTCCCTCTTTTCATTTCCCTCATTTATCCTCCTGGCCACCTCTCTACTTCCTCCCTCTCCTCCTCCCTGTATAATTCAGTGATCATCTCTGAGTGGTCCAGACTGAGGAGTGCACATAAGGAAGTGATTCCTGGCTAGCTTGCTCTCTCTTCTTTTGATCCCACCTCATCTCATTCCAGTCACCTCTAACTACCCCCTCCCTCTCCCTTTCTCTACGTAACACAGTGAACCTCTCTGGGTGTCCCTCAATGTGGAGAAACTCTTCATCTTCAACCTAAATGTTTTATCATTGGTGCTATATAGATGGAGAAGCCTTGAGGTTACTGTAAAAATAAAACTGAAAACCAGAAGCAGGAGACTTAAGCCCAAATCCTGAGAACATCAGAGAACTCCTGAACCCAGGGAACAATAATCGATAGGCGCTCATCAAACGCCTCCATACCTACACTGGAACCAAGCACCACCCAAGGGCCAACAAGTTCCAGAGCAAGACATACCACGCAAATTCACCAGCAACACAAGACCACATCCCTGAGCTTCAATATACAGGTAGCTCAAGTACTCTCAAACCATAGAAGTCTCCAATGCAGGAGACCCGGGTTTGATCCCTGGGTCGGGAAGATCCCCTGGAGAAGGAAATGGCAACCTACTCCAGTATTCTTGCTTGGAGAATCTCATGGACTGAGGAGCCTGGTGGGCTACAGTCCATGGGGTCACAAAGAGTTGGACACGACTGAGTGACTTTACTTACTTACTTAACTAATTACTGGACACTTCATTGCACTCCAGAGAGAAGAAATCCAGCTGTACCCAAAGAACTCCGACAAAAGCATCCCTAACCAAGAAACCTTGACAAGCCACTGATACAACCCCACCCACAATGAGGGAACTCCATAATTAAGAGAATTCTACAAATTCCCAGAATACAGAAAGGCCACACCAAACACAGCAATAAAACCAAGATGAAGAGACAGAGGAATACTCAGCAGGTAAAGGAACAGGATAAATGCCCACCAAACCAAGCAAAAGAGGAAAAGATAGGGAATCTACCTGAGAAAGAATTTTGAATAATGATAGGGAAACTGATCCAAAATCTTGAAATCAAAATGGAAGCACAAATAAATAGCCTGGAGACAAAGGTTGAGAAGATGCAAGAAAGGTTGAATAAGGACTTAGAAGAAATAAAAAAGTCAATATATAATGAATATCAGAGGCAGAAAATAGGATTAGTGAAACAGAAGATAGAATGGGAGAAATAAATGAACCAGAAAGGAAAAAAGAAAAATGAATTAAAAGAAATGAAGACAATCTCAGAGACCTCCAGGACAATATGAAACGCTCCAACATTCGAATTATAGGAGTCCCAGAAGAAGAAGACCAAAAGAAAGACCATGAAAAAATACTTGAGGAGATAATAGTTGAAAACTTCCCTAAAATGGGGAAGGAAATAATCACCCAAATCCAAGAAACCCAGAGAGTTCCAAACAGGATAAACCCAAGGNTCCAACATTCAAATTATAGGAGTCCCAGAAGAAGAAGACCAAAAGAAAGACCATGAAAAAATACTTAAGGAGATAATAGTTGGTCTTAAACTTTAAAATAGTTCTTAAACTTTTTTGGTTTTAGGATACTCTTTAACTATTAAATTCTAGGAACTGTCTCAAAGCCTTTTGTTTATATGGATTATATCTAGAAATATTTATTTTCACTAGAAATAAATAAAAGAAGTTTTGAAATACCCAAGTTCTCTTTTTACTAACTGTAAGAATCATGACATCATAGCTTGTTATATAAGCTCCAGAAAATTTCTCTGTACATATGTGAAACAATGAGAGTGCAAAGGCAAAATGATTCCTTAGTATTACTAAAAGAGCTTTGACCTCATGGATTCTCTGAGAGTGTCTTGGGGAAGCTAAGACATCTTAGATCACACTAAGATCACACTTTGAGAAATACTGTTTTAATATATTACCATTTGACACATTCTCAAGCATTGTAAACCTGTCTACATTTCCATAGCTTTGTGAGCATAATCTGTTGTAAGAAACACTTGAAAACTATTTCCTAAAGATACCCTAGGATATTAATAGTCTTACTATGGAAATACTGTTCTTCATTCCAATAAGCTGGAGAAAAACTCAAGCAAACCTCAAAGTCCTTCTGAATTGCAGGATATTTCAGGACCTGCATTTTGATAATTGGCATTAGGCATGTTTAACTAGGAGACATCATATTCAGGGTTCTTGAATTTGCTTTATTTGACTGAATTATTGTAGAACATCTTATGGGAATAACGGGGGCATTCCTGGTGGCTTAGACAGTAAAGAATCTACCTGCAGTGTAGAAGAAGTGGGGTTTGATCCCTGGTTTGGGAAGATCCATGAAAATAATGATATAAAGGATTAAGAATAAAACAGTCTGAAATGTATACAGGTTGCAACTTTATTTTTCAAATAGGGGGCCTCTCACATTGATTATTTGCTTACTTTGTTTAAATATCACAATACAGATATCATACTTACATATTTTTGTTTATTGATTGGAAGAGTGCACCTGCATTTTGTGTATTAGTTAATCAAATATCTATTTTGAAATATGCCAAGCAACTCATTTCATGACCTTTTCTAATCCATTTGTTTAAGTCTCCAACTATTTCATTATTCCCTCCATTTACCAACACTGATGAAATGCTATAGCATTGTGATTAAAAGCTACAGCTGTTCTTTTTATCCTTCATCTTTAAGTTTGCTTTTAATAACACAATCACTTGAATATTGAGAAACATTGAGTGAGTGGGGTAAGATATATTCTTATAGTGATGGAGGCTTTTCTCTTCCCCCCTACATTGTTGTCTTCCTTGCAAACATTTATTCAGGTAGACAAGTTCTGGATATTAGGTAAGATGGAGGTGAAATATTATTCTCTGCCTCCTTTAGTTTTCATTTTCACTATTTGATCATGAACTTGAGTGAACTTCAAGGCAGAATTTTGGCAAATGACTCCAGATGGATGTGCCCTTAAAGTTTTTTGGAATTGTAAATAACTTCTGATTCAAATCCATTTGAGAAATGCTGGTTTAAAAAGAGCTAAATGGTTTCCTTTGTTGTGGGACTTCAGAGCTGTTCACTTGATAATGTGTGTTATCACTTGCCCAGAGAAGGGTAGAGCATACAAAGTGACCCAAAGTACCTAATGATGTAAAATTTAATAGGAGGATGTCTCAAAGTAGAGTGCTGCAGAGTAACATTTTAGAAACAGCTGTTCTAGATTGAAGTGAGTTTTCTTCATATTGTTTAAGCATGGGGAAAGTTTGTAGGTTTTCTTGTATTTTGTTTTAATTTGTTACACTTTTAGAAATAGATTTTTAATTACCTTATTATACAGAGAAAGGTGTTGGGCTTCCCTAGTGGCTCAGTGGTAAAGAAGCTGCCTGCAGTGCAGGAACCACAGAAGACAGGGTTCGATCCCTGAATTGGGAAGATCTCCTGAAGAGGGCATGGCAACCCACTCCAATATTCTTGCCTGGAGAGTCCCCCTGGGCGGAGGAGCCTGGTGGGCTACAGTTCGTACCATCTCAGAGTCAGACACGACTGAAGAGACTTAGCACCCATGCAACGTAGAAAGGTGTTAGGAAAACTATTGTTTGATTCACTGGTGTTTGCATATATTATAGCAATGAGAAGGGAGGAAATGTTCTAGGTTTTCAAGTCAAGTAACTATAATACCACTTAATTTAAAAAGAAAGCACTCCACTTATCCTCGACATTAGACTAAAATCAGATTGATGAATAAGCTCTTACGTTTGGAATCCCAGCTAAAGTGTGGCCAGCAATTTTCACTGAGTTGAATACACACAGGCTGATTTCAGGGTGATGAAGGGAATTGGTCCTCTTTCACAGTATCTACAAACAGAGCTTGAATCCAGCTGACTAGAGCCTGAGAACATGCTAGGGCACTTCATATTCAATACACAGCCCTATAAAGGGAAGAAAAATGAGTCTTGTCCAAAGCTCTTACCTCAGCACCCACTGGCAAAAGTAAAATGTAAGCTGGGGACCAGGTCTCTTTGAAGCTGATTTTTTAAAAACTCCCTAACGGGCCTCTGGTGGTTACAGATATTGATCGTCAGAAAGTAATCTGTTCAGGTTTGGGGGCATGCCAGTACAAATTGTGGAATGCATTCCTTCCTCTCCAAGGACATGTTGAACTTTTAATGTTGTCTATACTGGTTCACTTGTCAGCTGCCTACCCTGTTTGACATGAATTATTTTCTACCTTTTGTGAATGTGTAGTTAAATATATTTAAAAAATAGGAAATTTTATTAATATAGAATCCTTAGCTTGAGTCAAAACATTCTTTTCATCTTTTTTAACCCTCATTTTTCTTCCATAATCATTATTTGATTCCCTCTGGCTGCCTGCTACTTATTTGTAGTAGTACCATTCATCCATTGAGACCTTTCCATCTGTCACACAGCTTGCTTTCTTTCCCCAGAAGCTTTATTCTCCTACTGTGCCATGTTTACTTTTTTTTTTTTCCTTTTTTTCCCTTTTTTTGTCTTCTAGTTGAATTAAGCATTCTTTTGTGCAAGTGTTTTCACCTTTTTGTTGTTGTTGTTATTTTAAAAATTTAAACCAGGCAAAATTATGCTGAATTAGATAAAAGTGACCCTCAGAAGGGGCATGTTTGCTAATCTTCAAAGACTGAAATAATTTAAAAAAATTCATTATGTCTCAGTTCTGATATGTAAAGGTAGAATTAGGGTAGATCCAATACAATTCTGAATGTTAAGTGAAGTGATAGGAATTGTTTGAATCAGTATTTGCATATGAGTCAACAGTGATACTGATATGTTACTCTCCTTGTGTACATTCATATTACTATGTGTGATTGTTGATTAAAAGCTTGTTTACTGTGAATTTCAACGCTTAGATGTACTTAAAGTACATCTTTATGAGTTAACATTGGGTTAACTTTCTGGATTAACTCAAATATAATTTCTTAGATTTGCAGATGACCAAGACCACATTTCTCAAACTGCTATTGTTCTACCTGGTGCTGAACCCACTTCCTAAGGGGATATATACTAAGTGAAAGGGACAGCCTTTGCTGTCAACAACCTCACAGTCTGTTTGAGGCAGGGCTGAATACTGACTTTTCTCTTAAAGCATCCAGGGCTTTAAGAATATGTTTACTGAGATATGATAGATAATGTTAGGATCATACCTGGTTAGTATCAGGAAAGAAAAGAATTCTGAAGTATTTTACAGTAGTTTTTTAAGGGGATCAGAAGATAAATGGAAGGATGATACTAGCAATCCAGAAAGTAGTAGGCAGAGAGATATATGGGAGGGGTATAAGTAGTTCAGAAATAGTGCAAACATTTTTTTGGAGAGAAATAAGAAATAAGAGATGTAACTGACAGCTGACTCTATCTCAGTCTCCTGAACAATCAAAGATAATGAGTCAGAGTCCTTGCCTATAAGAAATTCATAATCTAGTAATGGATATAAGAGAAATATATAAATCATTGTATTAGAACCTGAAAGGCTATTAGAGATATACTGATTTTTTTTTTAGATAAATGGAAGGATGATACTAGCAATCCAGAAAGTAGTAGGCAGAGAGATATATGGGAGGGGTATAAGTAGTTCAGAAATAGTGCAAACATTTTTTTGGAGAGAAATAAGAAATAAGAGATGTAACTGACAGCTGACTCTATCTCAGTCTCCTGAACAATCAAAGATAATGAGTCAGAGTCCTTGCCTATAAGAAATTCATAATCTAGTAATGGATATAAGAGAAATATATAAATCATTGTATTAGAACCTGAAAGGCTATTAGAGATATACTGATTTTTTTTTTCTTGAACTATGATAAAGTATCTTATTTTCAGGAGAACCTTTGCTTGGGGAACAATATAAAAGCTATAGGACATGTAAAAAGTAACTGACTGAGGGTCTTGTAGAGAAACCAAAGTAGGAAGGTTTTAAGAGCTAAGATTTTAGAAAAAGGAAAACTTACTGAGGCAAAATTGACATTCTCTGCCACTATTGTCCTTGAGAGATTTGCCAGTTTCTAAACATTGTAAGATGGGAGTCCAAGAAATCAAGAAAAATAAGCAGAGATTTTTGCAGTTTCATAGTGCTGAGGACCAAAAATAGGAGATCAAATCCTGCCAAGGAGAAGGGACCTTGAAAAAATATCTAGATTTAGAGTTGAGAATCCAGGAAGTCTATGTTCTAGGGGTAAGGGCGAATCAGAAATAGACCAGATCTCACAAATTTTGAAACCCAGTCTCAAATCATCTCACGCTTAACTAACTAGATGATCTGTTCTTCTCAAACTGCCTCCCTGGAAAAATGTTATAACATGATACAGAGCCTTTAAATCTTTATACTTTATACATGGAATTCAACTGGCAAAAAAATACACATCCTAGCAGACAGAAGAAAAATGAACAAAATCCCAGAAAGAAATGAACAAATCAGAAGGAGCCACAGATCATGAAACACTGAAATTTAGGATAAAAAATTTTAAAGTATATGCAATTAATACTTTTAAGAAAATAAAAATTCCCTGGAGTACTTCACACAGAATGGACTCAATAAATAGGAATCAGATGAAAATTATAGAATTTTAAAATAAAGTCACTGAAAAAGAGTATAAATAATTGATGAGAGACTCTCTAAGTGGGCAATATCTATCATAATCACTCTGTACTCCCGACTACATGGTACTGAACCTGGTATGTGGTGGGGCTAGTCACTGTATTATTTGTTGAATGAATGGGTGTTTAAATGTGTACAGCCAAGTGTGCTTTAAAAAATCACTGAAGTTAATCACGCAATATAAAAAAGTTGGAGAAAAGAAAGGGAAGAAAAAACAAAACCATGTGGAAAAAATAGAAAATGAAAAGCAAATCGTTAGTCTAAACCTAACCATATTGATTATCATACAAATTGTCATGCAAGTCCATAGTTAACTGACAAAATAGTAATTGATAAAACAATAAAACATGTATAAGTATGTAGAAAACTTGAAGAATAAATCAAGTAACTTGTCCTAATTTCTATACCATACACTAGACTATAGAACAAGCCTCCTGGGAATCAGCAGACCTACACTGAAAGAAATACTAAAGGGATTCTTTAGGTAGAAGGTAAATATTATCAGGAAAAAAGGGCAAAGATGTACAAAGGATTAAAGTGCAATGAAAATGATGAAAATGTGGTTATTTTAAAACATTGTATACAACAAATGTATGCACTCTGTATAATACATTAAAATTATAACACACATGGAGGAAGGTATTAAGTTAACCTTCTATGAACCTTTTTCTAAGAACCTGTTCTAAGTATTTGTTTATTTCCAGAAGGTAGAGCTATTAATTTATAGTTAAAATATTTGCTGGTAATATCTTTGGTAATCTCTTTAAAAAAAAGTTTAAACAATGTGTAACTGCTACTGCTAAGTCACTTCAGTCGTGTCTGACTCTGTGTGACCCCATAGACGGCAGCCCACCAGGCTCCCCCGTCCCTGGGATTCTCCAGGCAAGAACACTGGAGTGGGTTGCCATTTCCTTCTCCAATGCATGAAAGTGAAAAGTGAAAGTGAAGTCGCTCAGTCGTGTCCAACCCTCAGCAGCCTTCCAGGCTCCCTTGTCCATGGGATTTTCCAGGCAAGAGTACTGGAGTGGGGTGCCATTGCCTTCTCCGAATGTGTAACTAATAGGATGGAAAACAGGGTAATAAAAAATTCTTAGCTCAAAAAAACAAGAAAGAAAATAGCAACAACAAAATGGATAAACACAAAGCAAATGTAAAATGGAAGGTTCATATTCAAATGTATTAATAATTTTACTAAGGATAAGCAGATTTAATTAAAAGACAAATGTCACTATAGAAAACAAAAATGCTATAATATGTAGTCCTTAAGAGACACACAATAAATAAAAGAACAAAAAAGGCAGAAGGCATGTATTAAAAACCGATTCTAATTATTCTAATAAAAAGATAGTGGACTTCAAGGCATTTATGTTTCTAAAGAATAAGATTTCATAGTGATTAAAGGATCCACTAGGAAAATAAAACATTTCTAAATTTATATACAGATAATAATATAGCTTTAATATAGGCAAAGCATAAACTAAAAGGATTATAACCAGAATACAGTATTTCAGAATCATATTTGGAGATTAAACCCATTTCTCAAACTGATAAAATAAGGAGCTAAGAAATTAATATAACAGTAGAAGATATGAAACCACAATTCACAGTATTACTTAATTAATCTATTTAAAATGTTGAATCCCCAAAAGCAATATATACTTATTTCAATGAAGCAGTTTCAATACATTTTTCAAAGAACTGAACTCAGAATGTGTTCTCTAGCCATGGTGAAATCAAGGTTAAATTTATTTACAACAGATATAATGAGAAAAGACCTAGATGTCTGGAAATTATGTACTATGCTTCTCAACTATGAGTCAGAGAAAATATGAAGGGAATTTTGTGATTTGAGCAATAATGAGAATAATATATTAAAATCTATTGGATGTGGGAATTTGCTGGCAGTCCAGAGGTTAGGATTCCATACTTGCACTGGGAGGGCCTGGGTTAAATCCCTGGTTGGGTAACTAAGATTGTACTAGTTGTGCAATGTGGCAAGAAAAAAACAAATAAAGCCTATTCAATGAATCTAAACCCTGCTTAGAGAGAAATATATAGCAATAAAATACATATATACAAAAAAATCTGAAAATCAATATCCTTGATAGCCATCTCAGGAGACTTGAAAAATAAAGTAACTAAATCCAGAGAAAGTAGCAGTAAAGAAATAATTGCAATATGAACTGAAATTAATAATGTAATAAACAAATGTAAAATTGCAAAGTCAACACAACCAGGGATTGATCCTTTGGAAGGAATACTAGGACTTATAGCTTTCTAAGATTGGTCAAGGAAAAAAAAAAGAAGATATAAGGTACCAATACCAGGAGTATAAAAAGGCACATCATCAGAGATCCTGATAATATGAAGAATGATCAATCTTAATATATGAGCATTATGTCAATAAAATTGAACATGTATATATGAAATTCAAATTGCTGGGAAACTTATTTATCAAACTAGATACAAAAACTAATATAATTATGTATATATAGTATTATATCTATTAAATAAACTGAACCTGTAGTTTAAAACCCTCCTAAGAAGAAAACTCTAGGCCTAGATAATCTTAACCGTAAAGAAAGACATAACAACCTCACACAAACTTTTCCAGTGTATTTAAAGATGGAACACTTTCTATCTCATAAATACGTATTTTAGGAGACTACCATAAAATTTATACTCAAAACTAACAAGTACTTTACAAGAAACGGAAATTACAAATCAATCCTTTATTAAGATAAAGAAAAATTCTTAAACTAGTGTATGCATATAAAGTCCACCAACACATGAAAATTTTAAAACACAACAAAAAATGTTTATTTCAAGCAATGTTGTTCACTATTCAAATATTAAACTGTGTATTTTACTCTATTTGCCATATAAAGGATAAAATCATATGATATACAAAAGGTGCAGGAAAACATTTGATAAAATTTCACACTGATTAATGATAAAAACTCTTAGTAACCTCAGAAGAGAAAAACACTTTCTTAACCTAAGGCACTGATTCTTTGGAAAAGACCCTGATGCTGGGAAAGATTGAAGGCGGGAGGAGAAGGGGATGACAGAGGATGAGATGGTTGGGTGCCATCACCGACTCAATGGACATGAGTTTGAGTAAGCTCTGGGAGTTGGTGGTGTACAGGGAAGCCTGGCATACTGAAGTCCACGGGGTTGCAAAGAGTCAGACATGATTGAGCGACTGAATTGAACTGAACAAAGGCTTCAACAAAACTTAAATTATTGGGGATAATAATTTGTCTACTAAGGTTCAACATATTCAGCCTAGATCTAGATGGTCTGGTGCTAACTAGATATACTTTCACAATGCACAGATATGTGTACCAAAGAATGGAAAGGTAAAAAGGCATTATAATAAGTTCTAATTGGAAACAATGTGAATGCTATGTGCTGTAGAATAGACAAATAGTGATGTGTGATGTATTTGTAAATATTTTAAGATAAATATTGATAAAATAAGAGAAAATGAACAAACTAGTGTATGGTTGAAATCCACAAACAATACTGAGCAAAAGAAGCAAGACACAAAACAATTCTATTTGTATAATACTCAAAAATCAGGACTACTATCATGATAGAAGTGAGAATAAAACGTCCATTTGCAAATGGTCATGATGAGGAAGCAGCATAGGGTGATTTCAAGCCACTAAGCAATTTTTATTTCTTGATCTATGGAGGGGATGGGCACGTGGTATATTTATTTTGAAATAGTTAATCAAAATATATTATGATTTTTTCACTTTCTTGAAAGTATGTTTATTATGGACTGAATTGTATTCCTTCAAAATTCTTATGTTGGAACCCAAACGATCAATGTGTTCATATTTGGAGATAGGGTTTTAGGGAGATTCAGTTCAGTTCAGTTCAGTTGCTCAGTCATGTCTGACTCTTTGCGACCACATAATCACAGCACACTAGGCCTCCCTGTCCATCACCAACTCCCGGAGTTCACTCAGACTCACGTCCATCGAGTCAGTGATGCCATTCAGCCATCTCATCCTCCATCGTCCCCTTCTCCTCCTTCCCCCAATCCCTCCCAGCATCAAAGTCTTTTCCAATAAGTCAACTCTTCACATGAGGTGGCCAAAGTACTGGAGTTTCAGCTTTAGCATTGTTCCTTCCAAGGAAATATGCCAGAAAATTTGGAAAACTCAGCAGTGGCCACAGGACTGGAAAAGGTCAGTTTTCATTCCAAGCCCAAAGAAAGGCAATGCCAAAGAATGCTCAAACTACTGCACAATTGCACTCATCTCACATGCTAGTAAAGTAATGCTCAAAATTCTCCAAGCCAGGCTTCAGCAACACGTGCACCATGGACTTCTTGATGTTCAAGCTGGTTTTAGAAGAGGCAGAGGAACCAGAGATCAAGTGGCCAACATCCGCTGGATCATGGAAAAAGCAAGAGCATTCCAGAAAAACATCTATTTCTATTTTATTGACTATGCCAAAGCCTTTGACTGTGTGGATCACAATCAACTGTGGAAAATTCTGAAAGAGATGGGAATACCAGACCACCTGACCTGCTTCTTGAAAAACCTGTATGCAGGTCAGGAAGCAACAGTTAGAACTAAAGCAATGTCAAAGAATGCTCAAACTACCACACAATTGCACTCATCTCACACACTAGTAAAGTAATGCTCAAAATTCATCAAGCCAGCCTCAGCAATCCTTCAACAGTGAACTTCCAGATGTTCAAGCTGGTTTTAGAAAAGGCAGGGGAACCAGAGATTAAATTGTCAACATCTGCCGGATCATGGGAAAAGAAGAGAGTTTCAGAAAAACATCTCTTTCTGCTTTATTGACTATGCCAAAGCCTTTGACTGTATGGATCACAATAAACTGGAAAATTCTTCAAGAGATGGGAATACCAGACCACCTGACCTGCTTCTTGAAAAACCTATATGCAGGTCAGGAAGCAACAGTTAGAACTGGACATGGAACAACAGACTGGTTCCAAATAGGAAAAGGAGTACGTCAAGGCTATATATTGTCACCCTACTTATTTAACTTGTATCCAGAGTACATTATGAAAAATGCTGAGCTGGAAGAAGCACAAGCTGGAATCAAGATTGCTGGGAGAAATATCAATAACCTGAGATATGCAGATGACACCACCCTTATGGCAGAAAGTGAAGAGGAACTAAAAAGCCTCTTGATGAAAGTGAAAGAAGAGAGTGAAAAAGTTGACTTAAAATTCAACATTCAAAAAACTAAGATCATGGTATCTAGTGCCATCACTTCATGGGAAATAGATGGGGAAACAGTGGCCTACTTTATTTTTCTGGGCTCCAAAATCACTGCAGATGGTGACTGCAGCCATGAAATTAAAAGATGCTTACTCCTTGGAAGGAAAGTTGCAACCAACCTAGATAGCATATTCAAAAGCAGAGACATTACTTTGCCAACAAATGTCCGTCTAGTCAAGGATATGGTTTTTCCAGTAGTCATATATGATTGTGAGAGTTGGACTGTAAAAGAGCTGAGTGTCGAAGAAATGATGCTTTTGAACTGTGGTGTTGGAGAAGACTCTTGAGAGTCCCTTGGGCTGCAAGGAGATCCAACAAGTCCATTCTAAAGGAGATCAATCCTGGGTGTTCTTTGAAAGAAATAATGCTAAAACTGAAACTCCAGTACTTTGGCCATCTCATGCGAAGAGTTGACTCATTGAAAAAGACCCTGATGCTGAGAGGGACTGGGGGCAGGAGGAGAAGGGGACAACAGAGGATCAGATGGCTGGATGGCATCACTGACTCGATGGCCATGGGTTTGGGTGAACTCTGGTAGTTGGTGATGGACAGTGAGGCCTGGCATGCTGCAATTCATGGGGCTGCAAACAGTCAAACACGAATGAGCGACTGAACTAAACTGAACTGAACTGAAGAGACCAGAGGGCGTTCTGTGTCTCTCTGCCATGTTAGGACACGACAAGAAAGTCAACATCTGCAATCCAGAAAAGAGTCTTCTGTAGAACCTCAATAGGTTGATAACCCTCATCTCAGAATTCTGGCCTCCAAAACTATGAGGAAATAAATGTCTGTTCTTTCAGCCCACTCTGTCTATGGTATTTAGTTATGGCAGCCTGAGCTAACTGAGACATATTTTAGGTGAAGGTGAAGGTGAAGTCACTCAGTCATGTTCGACTCTTTGCGACCCTATGGACTGTAACCTACTAGGCTTCTCTGTCCATGGGATTCTCCAGGCAAGAATACTGGAGTGGGTTGCCATTTCCTTCTCCAGGGGATCTTCCCGACTCAGGGATTGAACCCAGGTCTCCCGCATTGGAGGCAGACGCTTTAACCTCTGAGCCACCAGGGAAGCCTACTTCTATAAAAAGTTTACTTAGAAAGTAGAAAAATATATTCTGACAAGATTTAGGAGTGGTAGAAAGGTAGAAATATTGGCAAGGAGCAGAGATATCATAGAAATAATACTTTGGCAGTTCTATTTCTAGTTTTTTAAGGAATCTCCACACTGTTCTCCATAGTGGCTGTACTGTTTGCATTCCCCAGCAACCCCACTGCTGGGCATACACACCAAGGAAACCAGAATTGAAAGAGACACATGTACCCCAACGTTCATTGCAGCACTGTTTATAATAGCCAGGACGTGGAAGCAACCTAGATGTCCATCAGCAGAGGAATGGATAAGAAAGCTGTGGTACATATACACAATGAAGTATTAACTCAGCCATTAAAAAGAATACATTTGAATCAGTTCTAATAAGGTGGATGAAACTGGACCCGATTATACAGAGTGAAGTAAGCCAGAAAGAAAAACACCAATACAGTATACTAATGCATATATATAATGGGCTTCCCTGGTGGGTCAGAGGTTAAAGCGTCTGCCTGCAATGTGGGAGACCTGGGTTCGATCCCTGGGTCGGGAAGATCCCCTGGAGAAGGAAATGGCAACCCACTCCAGTATTCTTGCCTGGAGAATCCCATGGATGGAGGAGCCTCGTGGGCTACAGTCCATGGGGTCGCAAAGAGTCGGACACAGCTGAGCGACTTAACATAACATAACATAACAATGCATATATATGGAATTTAGAAAGATGGTAACAATAACCCTGTGTGAGACAGCAAAAGAGACACAGATATATAGAACAGTCTTTTGGACTCTGTGGGAGAGGGAGAGGGTGGGATGATTTGGGAGAATGGCGTTTAAACATGTATAATATCATATATGAAACAAGTCGCCAGCCCAGGTTTAATGCATGATACTGGATGCTTAGGTCTGGTGCACTGGGACGACCCAGAGAGATAGTACAGAGAGGGGAGAGGGAAGAGGGAGGGGGGTTCACAATGTACACGTGTATACCTGTGGCGGATACATGTTGATGTATGGCAAAACCAGTACAATATTTTAAAGTAATTAACCTCCAATTAAAATATATAAATTTATATTTAAAAAAAGAAATAATACTTTGACTAATTTTTAAAGAAAGAGCCAAGAAGTATGAAGTAGAGAGGAACCTCTCTACTTAGAAATGAGTGATGATACAGAACTAGGGATGCAGCTTAAAACATTATATGTTATATGCATGAAATATACAATTGCTATAAATTATTATATCTGAGTAAGAGCTGTCTATGAAGAAAGGACTGGATGCACACTGGAGACAAGGACATTTCATGGAGCACTACTATAATAGTTCAAACACAATGTTGATTATGTTGAGTTTACTCTGTATAAATAATTTTGATTTATGTTCTGTATAGATCTTTGGTGTTTGTTTTTAGAAATCACTTTATACCTTTGCTCTGTGTCCTATTTAATGATCCTCAAGTACTTTATAATAATATATATCTCCTTGATATAATGGACATTTCTTTAAGAACTAAGAAATTGTCAAAATGACAAGAACATTGTTAATATCTAAGCTCTTAGGACCCTAACTGAGAATACTTTTACTATTAGCAACTAGGTTATTTTTTTTTTAATGTTTCAGTTGTTTAGAAATGTTTCAGTTTCTTTAATTAATTTTTATTACAGTGTAGTTGGTTTACAATGTTGTGTTAGTTTCCACTCTACAGCAAAATGAATCAGCCACACATATACATATATCCCCAGCCTTTTGGACTTCCTTCCCATTCAGGTCACCAGAGTGCATTAAATAGAGTTCCCTGTGCTATACAGTATGTTCTCAATTGTTATCTATTGTATGCAATAGTATCAATAGTGTATGTATATATCAATCTCAATCTGCCAATTCCCCCCCATCCACCCCTCTTTCCCCTTGGTATCCATACATTTGTTCTCTATGTCTGTATCTCTATTTCTGCTTTGTAAATAGGATCATCTATTGAAGTAGACATTTATCTTGAAGATTTGGTCACTATGATTATTGCCATTGTCCTTAATGTGTGTGGAAGCACACAACAGAGGAAACCTAGAAGTCTGAGCAATAAAAAGATGTATTTGTCCTAGAATAAAAATTTAGGGGCACCAAGAAATCCTATAAAAGTTTTATCAAAGCTGTCTGGATGTATAACTGAATTGGTAGAAAGTTGCCTTGGTATGTCTAAGTTAGAGGTAGTTGACTTCTATTTCTATGGTTTCTACAATGGTGATGGCCTTTGCTGATAAGATTCTGACAGATAAAATAAGGTGATAAAGGATTTATTTAATAATAAGACTATGAAAACTTATAGATATGAAGAATGCCTGAAAACAAGAGAAAGCTAGAGATCTCCTTGTGGTAAGTGTTGCTGTCCTGACTCTCAAGTTCCTTACACAAAAATACTCAATAACCAATGCATCTACCTTACCAGAATGAGGACCCATCACATTCTTTAAGCAGCCAACTCTGAGTCTTTCTAAGCACAGGTAGACTATTTTACAGAGTGAAGTAAGCCAGGAAGAAAAACACCAATACAGTATACTAACGCATATATATGGAATTTAGAAAGATGGTAATGATAACCCCATATGCGAGACAGCGAAAGAGACACAGATGTATAGAAGAGTCTTTTGGACTCTGTGGGAGAAGGAGAGGGTGGGATGATTTGGGAGAATGGCATTGAAACATATATAATAACATATATGAAATGAATCACCAGTCCAGGTTCGATGCAGGATACAGGATGCTTGGGGCTGATGCACTGGGATGACCCAGAGGGATGGTATGGGGAGGGAGGTAAGAGGGGGGTTCAGGATTGGGAACACGTGTACACCCGTGGTGGCTTCATGTTGATGTATGGCAAAACCAATACAATATTATAAAGTAATTAGCCTCCAATTAAAATAAATAAATTTATATTAAAAAAATAAGCACAGGTAGAGAGTTGAAATAAATCTTTCTGATTACGTAGACTTTCAGCATTCTCCTGGGGAAGTTCTGTAGAATGACTTGAATTAGAGGTCAGTGGGAGGCACTGAGTGGATCTGACCATCCTAAGTAGAATTTGGCTTCAGACTTGAAGTCCTGTCCCTAGTGCAATCATTTATTATGCACAATATGTCATTATAACCTGGATCAGCTGACTAATTTCTTCCCACTGTGGTAGATTCACCTGTCTGTCCAGCCAGGAGACTGACTGTCACAAAAAGGCATTCAAGAAGATTTGTTAAATAATTGAACAAGTCTGGCAAAATGATCATGGAATATCTCTTCCTGGAAGGAAACTGAAGGCTTTGAAGACACAGTTGATATTTTCATGCCTTCTTCCAATCTAAAGTCATTTTTTTTGATAGGTAAAGGGAATATGCTATCAAGAAAGAAAAATCTACAATATTATTATGTGGTCGATGGACGATGGTTATAGAGTTCTTTGCAGAACACAAGGAAAAGTATATTTTGAAATAAACTCACTGGTCTGATTCTTAAAAGTTAACCTTTGAGAAAGATAAATAATTCTAATCAATATTTTGAAAACTGGATAATACTCAGTTTAATAAGCACAATAATATACATATTAATGAAATCATAGAAATATGTATGTATAATTTGTATAGCCTAGTAAAAAATATGAAAATACATCAGGTGCTCAGTAATTCCAAGGAAGAAACAACAAAGGAACAGATCAGGACAAAGAGTAATGAATAATTTTTGCAGATATTTATACATATGCAATTGGAGAAGGAGATGGCAACCCACTCCAGTGTTCTTGCCTGGAGAATCCCAGGGATGGGGAAGCCTTGTGGGCTGCCGTCTATGGGGTCACACAGAGTCAGACACGACTGCAGTGACTTAGCAGCATACATATGCAGTCACCTATATACACATACAAATGGCACATATGCATATGTCATAATCAACCCTATTTTATATATAATGTTAAAATAACTAAAGTAATATAATATTATTGGTATGACCAAAACTGATTTGTTTGCACTTATGAATGGGGCTTCCGTGGTGGCTCACATGGTAAAAAAAATCCGCCTGCAGTAGAGGAGATGCAGGTTCAATTCCTGGGTTGGAAAGATCCCTGTAGAAGGAAATGGCAATCCACTCCAGTATTCTTGCCTGGAGAATTCCATGGACAGAGGAGCCTGGTGGGCTACAGTTCATGGAGTTGCAAAGAGTTGGACATGACTGAGTGACTAACACACACAAAGGCTTATGAGTAAATGGATGACCAGCCTTTTTTACAAGAAACATATAACTTGCAGCATTTGACATTGAAAAAGTATGTTTATATGTAACTTTGTATATGTGTGTATGAACCCACAGACTGGCCAAAAGGAAAGTGTGTCTTAAACTTTCTTATTATCAATAATAGGGCTGGTCCAATGGCAGAGTCAGTGATGAAGAATAGCCCCATTTTTATATACAAAAATTCTAATTACATTTGGTGTGTCTTTACTATCATGGTTTCTCATAAGGGTGAGAAAGCAGTGTGATAAATTCTACTGTTCTTGTATAAGAACTTTTACATAAAGTAGAAGTCAAGTCAACTTTGAGAGAAAAATCATATTTTTATATTAGAATTTTAAATAGAGATGATTATATAGCCAAATATGATAACCATACAATTCCAGTTAGTAAAGTTCAAGAAGTTCAGAGAAATATATAATTCCATGTTCAGGCTCTCCAAATATGAATACAGTTAAAAATAATGATGGGTTGAAAAAAGAAATTTTGATTTAGAAACTTTTTAAAATTAATTATTTTTTGGCTGTGCTGGGTCTTTGTTGCTGTGCTGACTTTTTCTAGTTGCAGTGAGCAGGTGCTACTGTATAGTTGCATAGCACAGGCTTCTCCTTGTTGTGAGTTCTTTTGCTGCAGAGCACAAGTTCTAGGACACAAGGGCTTCAGTAGTTGTGGGTCCTGGGCTCTAGAGCACAGGCTTAGCAATTGCAGTTCAGGCCTTAGTTGATCTGCGGTATGGGAGATTTTCCTGGATCAAGAATCGAATCTGTGTCTCCTACATTGGCAGATGGAGCAGAAATGATTATTATCATAATCTGACAAATAAAGAAACTGAGACTTAAGGTGATTAATTAATTTGTACACTCAGTATCCAGTAATCTGTAGGTGATAGTGGTGTATCACTGAAATTGTTGAAAATCAAACTATTCTGAATTGTAGCTCTGGGAAACAAAGAAATAGAAACCAACTCAAGATGGCCTGTGTGCCTTTTAGAAGGTTGGCAGTAAATGGGCACCAAACTCTGGATCCAATCAAATGTTTGGTACTGTCCAACCTTCCATATGGTTGGGAGGTCTGGATCTGTCACAGATGTCGCAGGCAGCTTCCCGCATCACCTGCAAGACATATGTGACAAAAATGGGAAAGCAAGATTACTAAAAGTGTGTCTCCAGCTGGGCCTGTAGCTGTGAAGCAAAGATCAGCACAGCAGCAAGCATGGGAACTGGGCAGACATGGGGGTGGCTCACTTTAAGGCCCTGAGTCAGCTGCTCAACAGTGAACTGAAATAGGGGCACTGCAAGAAGGCAGGGCTGGCAGAAGAAAAGCTCCAAGGACACACTGAATCGCAACTTCTAACAATGTGGCATGGCTGTGCAAACAACATTAGACAGGCCAAACTTAAATGCAAAAAAATCAAAGACTGAGTGACTCATTTTGGGCAAATGTGTCTGGCAGCCTAGAAGGAGGAAAGGCAGGGCTGCAAGTACAATATGCTCTACAGACAGAGGAGAGAGTCCCAGCCCAAAGACACTTTCCATGTGTACAAAGTGTGGAAAATCTGAGACATGCACTGGGCTCTTCAGCCACATTCTCACCCTTGGAAAGCAATCAGCCAGCAGAAAAAAATCTCCAATTTAAATGATGGCAAAATGTATGCTTGGAATTATCTGACCAAATTAGCAACTGAGATATTCTAGGGACTTAATTTGCACATTGAGTTTTAATAGTATTATATTTGTATAGCAGATTATATAACCAAAAATGTTAATGGGAAAATGATTTTATTTGACTGGGAAATTGGCACTCTGGCTAATTGTCTGAAAAGGAGCCAATTTTAAAATTCAGATGCTGTTTGAATGAATTGGGATTGGCTGAATTAGGATTTATTGTGTAAAAGACACAGTTTTTAAAAATAGCCTAAGGAAAGAAAAGAGGGCTCAATGAACTAAGTTTGTTCATTAGTTCATCAGACTAAGTTTGTGTACTTCATCATGTTCTGGGATGAATTTCAGGACGGAACAAATGAGACCATAGAGAGGACTATTGTGGTGGGGGTAGGGGTGGAAGATGAATAAATGCTCTGAGATGGGTATGCAATATAAATGTGTATGTGTTCAGAGTAAATACAAGAGCGGCTTGTCATCTGTCTGCCATTTAGCCAAATAGCAAATCTCTACTGAAATATTTGATTACCTTTTTATAAATGACTTCCAGTTTTATGTGCTTATTTTATGCAGATTAGGATTCAGTTGCCACACATATTTAGGAATGGCTATGTTTTCAGTACGGTATTTAGAGTACTTGAAACATTAAGAAGATTCAAAGTCTGCAATTAATGATGGTGATGACTTTTCTTATTATGAAATATATTAGCTGTAGCTGACCAAAACTAAAAAAGAAACAAGACTGAGGGGCAGTTCGTTTTATCGGAGAAAGCTTTGCTAATAAAAAACTTCTTATTGTTTTTAGAATATCCCCATTCTTAGCCAGCTGTAATGACCTTATGCTTGCTTAACCCCACCTACTTTTCCTGAAGAAGCACGGGCCTTGTAACTAACAGTCAAAATTGCCCTCTCTATTCATGAGGGTACAAGCCCTTCTTATTACATGCCTTCAGGATATGGTAAGCACAAGATTTCCCTAGAAAGCCAGGCCTTTTCTTCTCCACCCCACCCCCTATCAGCCCTACTTCTTAAGACAACATCTTCAAGTTGCCATAGACCAACTGTGAGTGTTAAATGAATGTCTTTGACAGGAGCTAAGTCTTTTGGGCATTGAAATAAGGTTTTCTTCCTCTTTTGGCATGTGAAGATTGAGAGTGTGCTTTGACACCAGTAGCAGAGGATGTGAGCAAAGCAACTTTCAGAACATCAAAAGTGTCAGCAGAAGAAAAAAATCAGCACAAGTAGAAAGCATCAAGGTAATTTTCCCACCTCTAGTATTCCATGAAGTCAGGCAGCTTATTGCCACTCTTGGCTGACTGAGCCTCCTTCTCTGTTGTTAAATGCCACATAAACTGTCTGTCAGCCTCTAGGGCTGTTCAGTTCTCTTATAAGAAACACAAAAGTGGAAACAAAAGCAGCAATGTATTGAGCTCAAGTAAGATGAAAAAAAATTTCCTACTTCATTCACAAATATATATTTTGTGGGTATTTTCCACAAATATCATAGCCAGAATTCCTATTATGTTTATCAAATTTCTTCAAGAGATGAAAAAATCCATTTCTATGTGGAGAAGTGTTTCTCCTATTTTTATATTGTTTTTATTTTAGATTTGGAACTGAAAAAAATATGGTTATATTTCTGCATTTTTGAATGTATTAAAGATTTCAGTGCTAATGCTAAAATTTCTTAAAGTTTTTATTAATATATGATATATCCAAATGAAAGTATTCTTATCATAAGTGTAGAACTGGTGAATTATTTCCAATTGCACATGCATGAAGCCAGTACCCAGGTTAAGCAACAGAAACTTACTCATGCTAAGTTTTCCAATAGTTGCATTTTCCAAATGCTTTCATTTCAGTGGCTTTCAAATCTTGAGAAAAAAAAAAAAAAAAAAAAAACTGTCTCTTTAGAATGGCAACACCTGTACTCAAGCATCCATTTTTCTCCATATATTCTCTAATAGCATCATCAAATATTTTTATTAATGTTTAATTCATGGCACATAGCAACCTGTATAACTATAGGAAAGGACATAAATTAGCGTTGCAGAGTATGAACATTTGCTACATGGCAAAACTGTTCTTTTTGGCAACCATTTTGCATTTTTAAAGCCACAAGCACCCTGCTTAACAGAACTCCAAACAGAGAAACAGCAAAGTGAGGGGAAGATGCTAAATGATGAAGGGCTGAGGGGTTAAAATCATTGCTGGATGATTTCACCACTGTTGCCCTGTATCCATACTCTCAGCAAATGAATGAGAAGAGTTCCATGTGGGATTACAAACTTGCTGGGAATGGCTGAGTATCCTTCTGCTCTGCTGGAGTTTGTAAGTAGTTTCTAAGAACTGATTTCTGCGCAAATGAAATTGATTGGGTTGTATTTTTCTTCTGGCAAGAACTGTTTTAATTCTGCATCTCCCTCTCCCTGTTCTCTTTGGTTGGCTTGATGATAAAACCTTCTGCAAGATCCAGACACACGTCGTCTCTTCTGTGAAGGCTTCCTGATTACCCTGCCTTGGCCCCTCTTAGATTATGTGGCATTGTCTTCACCAACAACTTGTACAATATCTCAGAGCCATAGTAAACACTTAGTCTCTGCCACTCATTCCTGCACTAAGTTCTGAGCTTCTAGAGGGCACAGACTATATCTTTCCAACTTCGTATGTTGCCGCTTCAAATCTGAACATAAGTGGAAACTCAGTTCCAGGTGTGAAAGTCCATAGGCGGACATCTAGGTAGGTGAGACTACCACAGACCATCATCATCTAGAGCTCTCTACCATCATCAGAGTTGTTTCTTTAGATTGACCTACTTATTACTTAGCAAGCAACCCACTACCAGGCTCCAGATGAGCAACCACCCACCCAGACCGTCTTGTTAAGATCATAATGAATGGAGACAGAACTTGCTATTAAACTGTCTTCTTAAAAAAAAAAATGTATTCTAGAAAAAATAACTGGATCTTGTGAGGAAAGAGTAAAATAAAAGTCCTGCTTCTTAATCATTTTTAATTGACAAACATGTCTTTTACTTCTTTTTTTAAAAAAATAAAAAGCAAGCAATGAGAATAATACAGACTACACTCATATTAAAATCATCAAGAGACAAGGTAAAGGAAGGGAGTGACTCTAGCCCCTTGCTCTTCCTTGGAGTCTTAGGTGGCCTCCATCTTTCTCTTTTTGAGGTCAATCAGAGATGCCTTTCTCTTTTTTTCACTCTGTCTTAAAAAATTTTGTTTTCCAGAGGATGGATGGTCATATGTGATAATAGTGTTTCCTCTGAAAAGTATATTACAATTTTATTGGTAAATCATACATATTCTACTGCTTAGAAATAGTAGAAATGTGATAATTTGAATACATTCAAATAAATATAGATATATTTAGTCATGCCTTGACTTTCCAATACCAGTAGTACTATGTACAAAGCAACTACCAGGGTTTAATTCTGACTCCCACTTAAAATGCATTTGCTCTTGGGCAAGTTATTTAACCTTTCATCTATATAATTGGGATAATAAAATACATCTCTCAGGTTGTCATGAGAATTAAATGTGTCAGTGTATGTAAAGCTCTTATAAAAATGCATGGCACATGGTAAATGTTTCATAAATGTTGGCCATTATGTAATAATAACTATCATTATATTATATATAATATGCTAGCACTGATAATAAATAATTAAAAACAAAAGGGACATGAGATATCAAAATGAAACATTTGAGTATTATGAATAAGAATGGATCTGCCTGTGGTTAACAGCTAGGTTTTTCAATTTCTTGAATAATATTAAGCAAAAAAATGTTTTCTTTATTCGAGAAACATGAATAGCAGTTGTCAGTAAGAGCAGAATTCCAAAACTGTTCTTTGTTATTTTCCTATCTTATAACCAGGTATGGCTAATAGCTACTCAGGTATTAAGTATATAAATACTGTATTAAACAACTATTATTTCAGTGGACTATATAAAAGAATATCATTCAATGATATTTTGTGTCCATTGGTAGAATATTTTTGTTTTATAATTAATGAACTTACTGTACATTGGTAAATTTTACAATTAAGCTTTTTAACACAGTGATAATAAAGACAGCATAATCAAGATCATGTCTCTTTTAAAAAAGAAGCTAAGTAATATATGGTTCTCAGATTATTTTGTGACTTTCAAAATAATTTTGACAGCATTAATGGTTTGGAGTTTTGGGCCACAACATCTTGTCCATGTCTTCCCCCCGCCCTGAACTGCCTTTCTTCATAGTTTTCAGATGCAATAATTTGCTTTCCAAATAGGGATGTGAAGACCATATATCAGAATAATTCTGGGTGATTTTATCCAGAGAATGTTTCTGGTTACAAGAAGTAGATGCTTCATTTGCACTGCACCATATGAAATGTAGTAACACCAAACTACTTTGGTGAAACCTACAGATAAACATACAATGGTGAATAACATGTAATTATATGTTGATTTATAATGACATATAATGACTATCCAAGAAGCATCAGTTTCTAGTACAGAAATAATGATATTAAGCAGAGTTAATCCTCATTTCATAGTTTTAAAAACAGACACTGATAAAATTTTCTGAGATTAAACAAATTTAAATATACTTACTTAAAATGTTTATCTTTATAGTCTTTTCTGGAAAGTGCATACAATACCAGTTTTCACCTCACATGGTTTTCATCTCATGAAAGTTTTGCGTTAAGAACATTTGAAAGCAAACAGTAATTATTATTAACCTTTGGTCAGAATCTGGAGGTAATAAGCCATATTTAAATCTTTATAGGAGCTGAAGTAACTAAGAGACGTCTTAATTACGATACTTTCATTGTGTAGTTATGTATGTTGATTTTTAAAATATTTATTTTTTCCAAAAGGGAGAAAAAAAGAGATATGTGCAAGCAGACTGAAGCAATAGAACAACTTGTTTATGTAACTAATAATCTTTCAAATAAATTTGCTCCCAATAGGAGCCCAGTCAGATATCTGAAAAGGTGAAATGAAACTGAGCCAGTTGAAAGTGTGTGTGTGGTGGGGGGGATTTGGTATCACTGCAACTGGGACTAGATGATTAGTGTTGATGACAAGTGACTATTATTTCGACTGAGAATATCATTATGTATTATATTGCTTAAATTGCTAACCTTTTAATTTAACTTATATCAGTTTCAAACCTGGGGGTTGTTCTGTTTGCTTTTGGTCATACCTAAAACTCACTGTTTTTCTGGGAACCACGTCTTCCGCGCTTTTTCCGCCCTCCCTCTTCTGCCTCCCTTTTCCTTGAAGTGTTTCTTTTGTTTGTCTCCATTACACCAGCACGCAGGAACACAGTGTTTCTGCACAGTGGGAGTTGGCAATCTCCAAAGAGGCTTTCCAGCATTGCTTTTTAGACTGAAATCATTACAATCTTCAATAGCTACTTGGATTAAAAAAAAAAAAAAAAAGAAAGAAAGAAACTAGCACATTATTATCTCAAAACCGTCTCAATGTATAAAGAGGCTATTTGCTTGGTCTTCCCACATCTTCCCCTTCTCTCCCTCCTCTGGCAACCCCTGCTTACTCTGCCCCTTGTCTCT
Source organism: Aepyceros melampus (assembly GCA_006408695.1). Classification (NCBI taxonomy): domain Eukaryota; kingdom Metazoa; phylum Chordata; class Mammalia; order Artiodactyla; family Bovidae; genus Aepyceros; species Aepyceros melampus. The sequence goes on along the minus strand of SJXQ01009603.1, from coordinate 166,656 downwards.
CTGGATATGTTTCCTTCACACTCTAGTTTGCAAGGACCTGATTCACTAATTTTATTCAAATTAAGTATACAAATGCATTTTTTCCCTGTTGTTTCTGAATATTTTGCACTGCTTATGTGAATGATATAGTCAGATATATCTTACGTTTACTGATACTTAAATTATTACTTTGAAGAAGGTGAAATATACTAGCACTGACTCAAGATACTATTTTCAAACCCAAGAGCTATTAACATGAATTAATAGGAAAGTTACTTTAGCAATAATCTTGCGAGTAATTCTTAAGTAGGTGGGAGTTCTAGTTTATCCATGTGTCAAGAATTCCATTTTTACTCCAGGTCCTGAGTGTCTGAATGTCTCCTTTTAACCAGTAGTGACATTTGTTTATGTAGATGCCCACAACTGACCCTGAGTCACAGTGGAAACTCAGGGCTTGAGGAGCTGTTTGCAATGCCTTCACCCTGTGAAAGGGATTAGCGTATGTGAACACTAATATTTCCAACAGAGGCTTGTATAGTGTCGTCACAGGATTTATTTGTTCTTTTTGGTGAGCATAACTATAAATAATGAAAGAGAATGGCCTGAATAAAAGGAAGGCTAATTTATGCACTTTATCAAGGCAGCATAACCAGTGTATATCCTGTACCCCATCCAGATGAATGGATATTCAAATAAAATCGAAATAATATAATGTTTTTCATTGTTAGGTAAATGGAAAAACACAAAAAGAAAATATAACAAACCTGTAGCAATTTGTTATGTATGTTTCTTATTCTGATGTATTTTAAAATAAGTGCTCAACTAAATGAATCAGGGAATATGTGTTCTTTTTTAAAGCTACAGTGCTCCCAGAGTTCCCCAGAGGATGATGTCAGTCACTAACACTCCTCTATCCTTCTACCTCTGGTCATTAGACACAAATATGGCAATCAGTAGAGAGTTAGTGATTTTTTTTTCTTTGTTCATGCTATTTCTTACCCCTAGTATACTCTGATCTTCACATTCCATTAAAAATAATTGGTGGAAATTATGAGCACAGAAGTCAAAAAATGTCTGTTATTATGAGGTAATAACAAAGACTTTTGTTAGATTTTAATTTTACCTCTCAGAGTTTTTGTTCAAGAGGAACAAATGCAAGTTTACTTAAAATCGGATTCTTAGAATACAATTCACTAATATTTTTTGTTTCAAATTCTGTTTATAATTCAAGCTCTAGATTGAATAGCATTTTTTCATGAAGCTTTTTTGAGTTATCTTGGACAGACTTCTGCCTTCTTTGAAACTCTATGACCCAGTGATTGTACATTTCTCATGGCACATGTTAAGCTGCTTCTTGTATCATAAATATTTGTGTAATATTTCCTCTCTCCTATTGTTTCTAAATTCCTTAAGGAATAATATGACATTTTCTTTTTCATTCAAGCTCCTCTAAATTCCTCACTCAGTACTTTGCACACTGATACTTTGGAACATATGACTAAAAGATAGAAAATGACTGTGGTTTAGGATCTCTTCTGTGTATCACTTAACTTCCTATGTCTGTACATCCATTTGAAAAATAGCAGTTATGGCATTTGGCCTAAAAGATTGATATAGGAATAAATCAACATTTTTTTCAGATACAGAAAAAAACATATTTAATATCTAAACACATTTTTAATATGGAAATGTTACAGGTGAAATTTTCTTATTAAAAAAATAGTCAGGAGATATTTAGTCATAGCTTGTCTTTCTCATGTTCTGCCAATAGTACTATAATGTTAAATAGAGTGAATAGTTCAACTTCAGTATCATATCTGCAAATTATAGCTCTCCAAAATGCACCAATTGCTCAAAAGGTTATGAATGATGTCATTTACACCCATATAGGGAAAGGCTCTTGCCTGACTTTTTAGATCTATTTACAGAGATCCAAAATGTTCTGCCTATTTGTTTATCTAAATATGTTCCTTCGTGAATGCCAGAAAAGAATTGCTACTGTAATCCCAGGTATCAATTTGCTTCCTGTAGGATATTGCCTTATGATCCCTGCTCAGTCTCCTTTTATTTTTTTATAATCCCAAACCCTAGAGGCATCATTACAGCCTAAGTCAGTGATTTAGAGGCTCTCATACTTTTATTTATAAATGTGTATGCCATAAAAAGTTACATAGCCCAGAATATAATGAAAACTGGTCACAAAATTTTCCTTCAAAAATCACAAACATGTTCTAGTAAATATAGCTTTTACCCAGCCATTTATTTTCTTGGTACTGGAGTAGCCGCCTGCATATGTCTGCTCTAGGTTCAGATCCATGTTAGCATATAAAAATCTGGTTTTTGTGAGTCATGCAACACTTTCAGCATATCATTTAATAGGCTGTTAATTTTCTCAGTTACTCTTTCTGGGAAGATCCAGGCCAAATGTAAGAGCTAAAAGGGTTGCCTTTGGGCTGGACATACAAAAATATGTGCAATGAGGTAATGATGGAGGACCAGTCATTAGACTATGCTGACCAATGCAGTGAACTAACCTTAATTAAGGGTCCAGAACCTCAGCAGCTACTTTACAAATATTATCTCACTTCCATACCCAAGCAACTCCAGGTAGTAACTGCTGCTGCTGCTGCTGCTAAGTCGCTTCAGTCATGTCCGAATCTGTGCGACCTCATAGATGGCAGCCCACCAGGCTCCCCCGTCCCTGGGATTCTCCAGGCAAGAACAATGGAGTGGGTTGCCATTTCCTTCTCCAATGCATGAAAGTGAAAAGTGAAAGTGAAGTCGCTCAGTCGTGTCCGACTCTTAGCGACCCTATGGACTGCAGCCTACCAGGCTCCGCCGTCCATATGGTTTTCCAGGCAAGAGTACTGGAGTGGGGTGCCATTGCCTTCTCTGCAGGTAGTAACTAGTAAGAGTCAAATCAAAAGTTGAACACTGGTCTGCCAGATTTCTTTGCTTGGTTGGAAGAGTTACTCCTGAAGTATCTTTGGCCAGCTGCTTCCAGGAAATGGAAAAAGGATTTTGACTATTTAGACTTAGAGACTACTCTGCAGATACAATCATTTGCAAATGAACAATTGGAGAATGCCCAAGTAATAAAAGCATGGCTTTAATAGAGGGAGGCGAAGAAGAAAGAAAGAAGGGAAGAAAAGAAGGAAAGAGGAAGAAAGTAGCATAGAAAAGAGAAGAAAAGGACGAAAGGAGGATGGGAGAAGGGGAAGGAAAAGTAAAGAATTCCAACAAATTCTTTAAAATGTACTTTTTTTTTTTTTTGGTTGAGATAGGTTAAATAAGACCTACTGTTTTTGATTTAAATACATTAGTTTCAATTGAAGCACTCACGCTGACATAATAAAAGTGTTTTAAGGTAATGAATCATTATTTTAAAGGTCACCAATTAAACTCTTTCCCCTGAATATTTTCCACCTGCCACTCTGCAGATGGACAGCCCACATGTACAGCGTCATCCCCTTGGGCTGTAGTCTCTGATGGTGCCAACACTTAGGTGGAGACAAACATACTTTCAGGATCCTCTGTCTGTGGCTAAATGTTGTCACTCAGAGATATTTAGATATGTCTGCATTACAAGTATCAATAGCTTTCTTTTTCTCAGTTTTCCTGTGATTCTAGAATATGTCCCAGAGAAACCTGCAGCAGATGAAAGTAACCTGTTTTCTATCCTATCTTGGGGACTTAATTTTGCATTTTATTCACATACATGCTTTTAGGGTGATATTTGTCTTATACTATTCATTGTAGTTCAGGTTTTCTTCCCTAATGCTGATAAGCAGGGCCCAGAGATGAGACTGGCATGGCTTTTTGTGCAAAAGCCTAGAGAAGCCTAGGTCAAGCTGGAACATAGCTGTGGGCCTCAGCAAGGAGAACCCAGTTGGTGAGGCTGAACAGAACAGTTCTGCAAGGGAAACCTCAACCAAAAAGCTAATATAGGGATGAAATTAGGGGCATATCTAAGTTTTGTGGCATCAAAAGCCTCATAAATGTATGGTGGTGGTCATCTTTGAGAAAAAATACAATTTCTTACTTTTTTTTTTTTGGCCATGCCATGCAGAATGTAGGATCTCAACCAGGGATCAAATCCACAACCTGTGCATTGGAAGTGTGGATTTTTGACCACTGGACTTCCAAGGAAGTCCCCCAAATTCTTACTTTTCAATGTAAATGAAAATTGCTAGGTCATGAGAGTGCGAGTGCTAAGTCACTTCAGTCGTGCCCAGTTGTTTGTGATCTTATGGACTGTAGCCCTGCAGGCTCCTCTGTCCATGGAAATTCTCCAGGCAAGAATACTGGAGTGAGTTGCTGTTCCCTCCTGCAGGGGGATCTTCCCAATCAAGGGATCACGGAAATGGCCTGTGCAAATGAAGAACGTTGAAGCTTAAGCCTCCTATAAAATTGCCTATGAAGCAGAGTCAATCTCTTGAGATTAGACATAGGATGGACTTAGCTACAAACCAAAGGACTAAGACCAGGAGTCAGAAGTACAGGATTCAAAGCATAGCCTGGGGAAGCAGATAGTGGAAAGTTAAAATGTTCAGTTAGAGAAAGCAATAGCAATCACTATTTATAGTTCGCTCATGGTCTTCTGGGAATAGCGGGAGATGGCAGGTGTTTAAGATATCTTTCTGGGCTGGACAAAAGGCATGGCTATGCCCCAATGTCTTAGGATTAACCAACACAAGAAAATTATGGTTTGAATACATGTTTTATGGCTGATCTTTATTACTCAGAATATGTCTAAAGTCTGAGGTTTGGACAAAAGCAAAAAAATAAAGTTTTGTTATTGCCCCACAGGAGCTTGAAATATGTAGCAACATTGAGGGAGAAAAATTACTGGTAGTTTTCTAACAGCTTGTACCTTACCTAATATTAACCCACTGGGCATATTGGAGCTGTAAGGAATCTGGATGCAATAGTAAGCTTTGGTTGAAAAAATTGCACCGATCAATAGCTTGCATTACTGTAAAAATCCTTCTGGGCTTAAAATTTTATTTTCTTGTATTATGATAGAACCCTGAAGAGCAAGAATGAGGGCTAATCAAAGAAATAGTAGAAAAAAGCATATGTGTCCCAATACATGACGGTTTCCATCAAGGACATTATGGGTTCTACACTGAAAGCTTCATAGTAGTGGAATTTTTTTTCTCTTACATCTCCACAGTGCTGTTTCAGGGTGCTTTCTAAAATATTTTTCTAGTAACCAAGTAAGTTCAATGACATAGCTTAAAATAGAAAAATGATGTTTTGTACAGTTTTTGTATGTATATGAGTCTGTGTGTGTACCCATATATATAATTATATTATTTGTTTATCTATTAACATTCCACTAAAAATATTTGGAAATTAATCATCTGGTTTTCCTCTTGGAATATAACAGTTTCATTATGTATTCTTTATGTCAGTGGCTGGTGTTGCATATGGATCTACTAAAGCTATTTTTATCCTAAAACATAGATATCACTGGGTAAGCATAATATACACAGAAGCTAATTAGATAGAGCCATACTGTCTGTTTTTTTAAAGAATAGGTATGTGAAATATATAAACATGGCATTAATGCCATACATTTAGAATACTGTTATTTTGAGCAATACAAACTTATTTGCTTCTTTTTTATTGTCTTCTCCTCAGGAGAAAATAGTTGGTCCAAGTTGACTGGGGTCTCAAAGAATGAGAAGATTAAGGAAGTGAAATCAGGTTATGAGGCAAGATAATCAGGGCATGAGGAATAATTCATGAAGGGGAGGAGAAGGGGTCCAGGTGATGTGAGGCCAGAATCAAGTATGAACTAAGACCCACAGCTTCAAGCATCCACAGCATGAGCAGATCCTCCTGGGAGAGAGGGCTCTTCAAAAAATCTCCTCTTCCTGATATTGAATAGGAGACATTGCCTCCATTTTTTCTTTCTTAGTTCTTTTACAGCAATGTTGGACTTAGAGCAATCATGCTAAAAATGTAAACCTAAAGCCCAATTATTTCATTTCCCTTTAAATCTCTTCACTGGCTCCTTTTGATCTGTGGTACATTTTGAGTTTTTTAAGTAGCCTGACCAGTTTTGAAATGGAGACCATATGGTCTCCAGCCCCAGATGCCACTAGTATACCTCATGCCTTACCCCTAATCATACTTAAGTGGGTGTAGTTCCCTGCCTACTCTGCACACTTGTCCTGGTGCTGTTCTCTGTGCCTTGATGCTTTCCTCACCTATCGTTTTCTGGCCAAATAAAAGCTCATCTTATAAAATTCAGCTAGAACACCACCTACTCTGGGAAACTTTTCCTGAAAACTTCTAGTTGGAACACCATACCTAAATCATTATATTTTTATGTCACTTGAAATGGCTTAAAATTATATTAGATTCTATATTTATTTTTGCAATCTAACAAATATATAATTTTTATTAGAGATTGCATGAGATTCCATGAGTTTGTCAGGAACTAGAGGCAAGAAACTACACTAATATTCCCTGAATTATTCTGACCAGTTCTATCATTTGTGTACTAATAGTCTTAACTGAGAATGTGGCTGACAAATAAATCATGGAGTAAGCTGAACTTCCTGCAGAGTCTTAACCTGCAAACATTCCGGAATATTATCAATATCCTAATTGAAATGATCAATTTTCTAAATATAGTTTTATTTATATTCATAAAGATGCTTGTATTTGTTTGAGCTTTTTCTGGGCCAAGCAACTATTGTTACATATGAGATAAGATTGAAGGTGAAGCCACCTAGCAGAGTATACATATATTCAGTTTTCCTAATAAATGTTTATTGTATGAGAGAATAGATGGATGGATTAAAACAACTTTAAAGAATATTTTGGGCTCCAAAATCACTGTAGATGGTGACTGCAGCCATGAAATTAAAAGACACTTACTCTTTGGAAGAAAAGTTATGACCAACCTAGATAGCATATTGAAAAGCAGAGACATTACTTTGCCAACAAAGGTCTGTCTAGTCAAAGCTATGGTTTTTCCAGTGGTCATGTATGGATGTGAGAGTTGGACTGTGAAGAAAGCTGAGTGCCGAAGAACTGATGCTTTTGAACTGTGGGTTGGAGAAGACTCTTGAGAGTCCCTTGGACTGCAAGGAGATCCAACCAGTCCATTCTGAAGGAGATCAGTCCTGGGTGTTCTTTGGAAGGGATGATGCTAAAGCTGAAACTCCAGTACTTTGGCCACCTCATGTGAAGAGATGACCCATTGGAAAAGACTCTGATGCTGGGAGGGATTGGGGGCAGGAGGAGAAGGGGACGACCGAGGATGAGATGGCTGGATGGCATCACTGACTGGATGGACATGACTCTGAGTAAACCCTGGGAGTTGGTGATGGACAGGGAGGCCTGGCGTGCAGCGATTCATGGGGTCGCAAAGAGACGGACACGACTGAGCGACTGAACTAAACTGAACTGAACTGAGAGTACATCATGCGAAATGCCAGGCTCAATGAAGCAAAAGCTGGAATCAAGATTGCAGGGAGAAATATCAATAACCTCAGATATGCAGATGACACCACCCTTATGGCAGAAAGTGAAGAGAAATTGAACAGCCGTTTGATGAAAGTAAAAGAGATAAGTGAAAATGCTGACTTAAAACTCAACATTCAAAAAACTAATATCACGGCATCTGGTCCCATCACTTCATGGCAAATAGATGGAGAAACAAGAGACTTTATTTTCTTGAACTCAAAAGTCACTGCAGATGGTGACTGCAGCCATGAAATTATGTATATAAAACATCACGAGATCTCTATCGTTAAATATCTTATAAATTCAAAGGTGACATAAACAACTGTGAACTTTCATTGAAGAAACAGAAAAAGTAGTGAATTCAATAAATGCTTAATTTTCTGGTGACATTCCTACTGGAATGATTAAATGCTGACAGTCAGTTTGGTTCAGTTGCTCAGTTGTGTCCAATTCTTCATGACCCCATGGACTGCAGCACACCAGGCCTCCCTGTCCATCACCAACTCTCAGAGCTTGCTCAAACTCATGTACATCAAATTGGTGGTGCCATCCAACCATCTCATCCTCTGTCATCCCCTTCTCCTCCTGCCTTGAATCTTTCCCAGCACAGGGTCTTTCCTAATGAGTCAATTCTTTGCATCAGGTGGCCAAAGTATTGGAGTTTCAGCTTCAGCATCAGTCCTTACAATGAAAATTCAGGACTGATTTCCTTTAGGATGGACTAGTTGGATCTCCTTGCAGTCCAAAGGACTTTTAAGAGTCTTCTCCAACACCATAGTTCAAAAACATCAATTCTTTGGTGCTCAGTCTTCTTCATGGACCAACTCTCACAATCATATATAACTATTGGAAAAACCATAGCTTTGATTAGACAGAACTTTGTTATTAAAGTAATATCTCTGCTTTTTAATATGCTGTCTAGGTTTGTCATAGCAAGCTATGACAAGCGTCTTATAATTTCATGGCTGTAGTCACCATCTGCAGTGATTTTTGGAGGTCAGGAAAATAAAATCTATCATTGTTTCCATTGTTTCCTTTCCACTTTTTTCTTCCCATGGAGTGATGGGACCAGATGCCATGATCTTAGTTTCTTGAATGCTGAGAATTAAGCCAGCTTTTTCACTCTCCTCTTTCACTTTCACCAAGAAGCTCTTTAATGCTTCTACACTTTCTGCCATACGGGTGATGTCATTTGCATATCTAAGGTTATTGATATTTCTCCCTGCAATCTTGATTCCAGCTTGTTCTACATACAGCCTGGCATTTTGCATGATGTACTCTGCATACATTTAAATAAGCAAGGTGACAATAAACAGACTGATATACTACTTTTTCAATTTGGAACCAGTCCATTGTTCCATGTCTAGTTCTAACTATTGCTTCTTGACCTTCATACAGATTTCTCAGGAGACAGGTAAGGTGGTCTGTTAACTGAATGATGGTTTAAAATTCATTGAATTCCCCTTTTTGGCTGAGAGCTTAGAATACTCTTTTGGCTTACAGCTTTTATAAAGAAAAAACTATTCCAATCTTTCTTTTCTTAGAAATTAAAGTAATTGAGACTATTCTGATGCTCATAATTATCCTAGGGATATAACTTTGTTGTACTCTACCATATATACAATTGTAAAATGGTTTGAAATTTCCCAGTGGTTTTCCTTCAATACATCTATACCATTGTATTGATCTTATTTTGACTTCTTACTTTTTCTAGACCATAAGTATGCCTTAAAATTCCATTTCATTTTCTTGGTTGAATTTTGATTCAATTAACTGATTCATTGGTAGGGTGGTGAAGAAAAGATGCTTTGGGATCAAAGCAGTCTGTCTTTGAGTTCAATCTCAGCTATTTACTAGCTGAGTAGCCACTAAACCCTCAATGAGCCTCACATTTTACATCTATAACATGTAGTTACTAATGGTACCTATCTTGTTTGGCTTTTGTGATGATTAAATGTGCAGATATGACAACAGCCTTTTGAACTGTGCTGACACATACTAAGGTAAATGCTAAATATTATAATTCTGTATTCCTAATTAAGTGGATTTATAGATTTCATTACGTATTTGCAGTACATGAAGCTTGTAAAGAAATGTATGACTTAAAAATATTTTTGCAAAGAAAGCACAAATATAATAAGAATAAAGAAAACAGAAACAGTGTGTGAAAACAGGTACAGGCAGATTCACATTTTATTCTTTTTCACCCGTAATGTAATGTGAGACCAATGATGACCTATCAAGTCTAACAAAAATTGGCTAAAGAAATTAGACATCATTAAGAACTCTATTTGATATGCAAATTACATTCACTTTCACAAGATTGAACTTCACTTTAACTTTATTCTGGGCCTTGAGATCTTAGGTCATGATAGTTTGATGCCATCACAATGAACACATTTAAAAAGTAACCATCCACATTGGAAAGACAAAACTCTACAACTAGCTCAACTATTTTGTAGTACTCTCATACTCAATATCATGTTTAGTATTTTCACTGTTTGCCATGTACATTTTTGCTGCAGCATTTTTGTTGCCCAAGTAATTGGCCATCAGGCAATTTTGCTATAAAAGATAAAATCATGAAGAATAAAAGAAAAATATAAAAGGAAATAGGAAAAATGAATAGCAAAATTGACATGTGAAAAATAAAAATATTTGGTTACATTTAAAATGTGTGTAGATTCATAGCATACACACAAATAACTGTCTTTTGTAGATTGTACTTAAGTACTTGCATTCATTCATGGTAGTATACTTTTATTTTTCTGTCATTCACTTGTATCACCACTCAACATGATGCTTCTTCTTTTTCTACTTAAATTGCTTCCTTCATTAATAGAGGTATGTTTCCAAATACTAGGATGTGTATTTGTACCTGAGCTTTCTATTGTATTGTGAAAGTTGCTTCACTGTTGTTTGTTCTTGGCATATTGTCACATGTTAGATGTTCCAAATTTCTGTGGGAAACGTGGGTTCAACTCTGTGCCTTTGAGTTTCTTGGCCTGTTTATCTTCCAATGTAGTATGTTTGAAAATAAAAAAACCAATTCTTCAGGAAAATTTTCAGCTCCGTAAAGCCATCAGTATTGTCTCTAACTGGAAGAAGCATATGGCATTTTAACACATGAAACCAAATTGTCAAGCCAAAGTGTCAACTAGTTTTCTCTTGTCATGGCAAAATGGACTTGGCCAATTAGTTATGTGGCAAAAATATTTATGGCAGAAATGCTTGTGACGAAGATGCCTACAGCAAGTACACTTACAGCAAAAAGTACCTGTGAAAGTGTGTTAGTCGCTCAGTTGTGTTGACTCTTTTCAACCCCATGGTCTGTCTACAGAATTCTCCAGACAAGAATACTGGACTGGGTTGCCATTCCCTTCTCCAGGGGAATCTTCCTGACCTAAAACCACATATATAGTACCTTATTCTTTCTGAACTTAATAACGAGTATTTCAAAGCTCTTTTTGTTTTGTTTTATATTGTTTTTGATATCTACCTGCTGAATATACTACCCTTTCTTTTGCCATCTCAGAAAGCTGAGTACTCTCTTTTTCAGCTTCCCTTGCAGCAAGAGGGGACCATGTGTTCTTGTTACAGCCAATGAGGCCTGAGGAAAAGTCTGCTGGGGCATCTGGTGATACTCTCTTCCTGCCATAAGCATGGCTGGTACGTTCCTTCACTCTGCCTCTTATCTCTGAATATAGTATTATTTAGGAGTGGCAGTAAAGCTAAGAGTGACAAAGTGTAGACATGAAAGAAAAGTAACAGTCTAATGATATCAGTGCAGAAAGATGGAACAATTTGGTCCCTGCTGGCATTGTGAACAACTGCACTAACAATGGACGAACATCTGCCTCTAGACATCCCTTTACAACTTACTTGACTATCATGCAGGCCAATGTTTATTCAGTTCAGTCGCTCAGTCGTGTTCGATTCTTTGTGACCCCATGAACTGCATCACGCCAGGCCTCCCTGTCCAAAACAGCCAGAGTCTACCCAAACCCATATCCATTGAGTCGGTGATGCCATCCAATCATCTCATCCTCTGTCGTCCCCTTCTCCTCTTGCCCTCAATCTTTCCCAGCATCAGGGTCTTTTCAAATGAGTCAGCTCTTTGCATCAGGTGGCCAAAGTATTGGAGTCTCAGCTTCAACATCAGTCCTTCCACTGAACACCCAGGATGGGTGTTCCTCCTTTAGGATGGACTGGTTGGCTCTCCTTGCAGTCCAAGGAACTCTCAAGAGTCTTCTCCAACACCACAGTTCAAAAGCATCAATTCTTCAGCACTCAGCTTTCTTCACAGTCCAACTCTCATATCCATACATGACCAATGGAAAAACCATGGCCTTGAATAGATGGACCTTTGTTGACAAAGTAACATCTCTGCTTTTTAATATGCTTTCTAGATTGGCCATAACTTTCCTTCCAAGGAGTAAGCGTCTTTTAGTTTCATGGCTGCGGTCACCATCTGCAGTAATTTTGTAGCCCCCCAAAATAAACTCAGCCACTGTTTCCATTGTTCCCACAATGTTTATTAGGTGTTCCTTTTAATTTGTTTGGATTTTGTAATGCAAGTACAATAATTTTAACCATTCCATTTATTATTTATGCCACACTGTTTCCCGAAATACTTGAAATTATTTATTATTGTAAAAGGCTTCCTAGGGGGCTCAGTGATAAAGAATCCCTCTGGATGCAGGAGAGTCGGGTTCGATCTCCAAGTCAGGAAGTTCCCCTGGAAAGGAAATGGTAATCCACTCCAGTATTCTTGCCTGGAAAAGTCCCACGGACAGAGTAACCTGGTGGATTACAGTCCATAGGATTGCAAAGAGTTGGACAAGACTGAGTGACTAAGCACGTACACATAATTGTAAAATACAAAAAAAAAAGAACAAAATAGATAAAATCAATTGTCTAAAGCTTAATATCAACAAAGATAAGCTCTAGTAGTTTCTCAGGGGAAGTTATTTTTGAGCACTGATTTCTAAGTAAAATTTCTTATGTGGATCCTGATATTAGGTAATATCTTCTTCAGACTTACACACGAAATACAATTAGGAATTTTTTAGATTTGCTTGTTGTATGCATTCTTCTAAAGAGTGGGTCAGGGGCATCAAAAAACAGCTTACCAGTATCAAGTATGAAAGTGAAAGTGAAGTCGCTCAGTCGTGTCTGACTCTTTGCAATCCCGTGGACTATAGCCCACCAGCCTCCTCCGTCCATGGGATTCTCCAAGCAAGAATACTGGAATGGGTTGCCATTTCCTTCTCCAGGGGATCTTCCTGACCCAGGGATCGAACCCATGTCTCCTGCATTGCAGGCAGACGCTTTAACCTCTGAGCCACCAGGGAAGCAGTATCAAGTATATAGGAGGCCAGTTGAAGCCACGTATGATCTTCTCTTGAGACACATTTTGATAGGAAGCAGATTTTAACTTGCCGAGGAGGGAATACCTTTCAGTTTTTGTTTTTTTTTTTTCCCTAAGCATCATAGTTTCCTTAGTTTGGATTTTGATGGGCGTGTAAGATCTGGGAAATAAATATTCCACTCTCTGATAGAGGTCAAGGAAGGAGTATTTTGTACTTCTGATTCTGGGCAGATCCGTATATCTCATAAACAGTAAAACTGGTCATGTGTTTAGTACCTTATAAGCAATACTTGAAGCATAAAAGAAGACTCCTCACTGGATAGAAAACCCTCACACTTTGCCTGAAGTGGCCTCATGGGCACATATTTTCTTGAGACAGTATTGGGTTCCTTGTAACACATAAACTAGTGATAAATTAATCTTTAAAGTTATGCCCTATAGAAAATAGTCAAGATGATTTTGGCTGAAAAATGTTCAAATCAGGTATTACCACTTAATCACCATAACTATTGTACAAAAAACAAAAACAAAACTATACACACACACAGAGAAAAAAATCCTTCTGTGGTATTCTCATTCTTTGTTTGGTTTTGAGCAACATAACTTCTGTCTGAATCCACTAAAATTAGTTCTCTACAGAATATTAGAAAATTTAGATCTTTTCTATCAGATATAATAATAGTAGCATGAAAATACTTAATATGAAGCCATACTTTCTGAAAGTATTTTATTAGGTAACCTTCAGGTTTTGACAAATTTTAAAATTAATGCTTAGAAATCTTATTTTCATATTTTCTTAGAAGAAATGAGTTAAAATATTTTCTTTGTTAGGTACATAATTAAGGGTATCTTCAAATGCTTTTTAGAATATGTACCTAAACAGAGAGAAATAAAGTTATATTCATTATTTGTTAATACACCAAGGCTAAGAATGGAAGACAAAGTAAGCCAGACATTTTATAGACTGTGTCTGACTGTTTATTCTTGTCTGGAGGTACCTTTCTTTATGTCAAAATTTAAACTAATAAAAATCAAAAAAATTAATAGGATGCATATTTAGAGGACAAACAGAAAGGTTTTAAAAAATGTTTTCTGATTTAAGTACCCCACCCCCAACCCCAACCGCAGGCCTTTTCTGCTGTTTAAAGACTGTAGGAAAGATACACTGGCACTTTAATTGGTAAATGAACTAGTTTATGTTTTAGTGTAAACATGCACCCAAATTATTTCTTTTCTCCTTGTACATTTTGCTAAAAGAACTGTGTTAAAATATGAGCTGTGTTTTTTATTCTCCTTCATTTATAGCAGATTTTCTTTCAAACAGCAGCATCCTTCTTTTCTTCTACAGTTCTGGTTTGTTTCCCAAGGATCACCATTAGTGTCTATGTTTATCTTCTTTATCAAAACTTAGTCTATGAAGTAATTTTTGATAATTTCCTCTTAGCTTAGCCTCACAAAATCTATTCTTCTGAAGCTAGGATAGCATGGCACATTCCACCCCTGCCTGTGCTGCATAAGCACGTTGAATGATGACAGATCAGAGAAGATGGGCCTGAATGCATAATTATCGAGACACATAGTTAATATTAGTTGATAAAAGTGGGTGCACACAATTAAGAGAACATGCTTGATAGAACTAGGCAGTTTATTAAGGAGCTGGGTAAAACAACTGTGAGGAGTTACAAGGATTCATAAACTGCCTTTTGGCTCCTTGAATGTCACTGTCTTCGATTGTCTTTGCACTCCCTGTATAAGGTTTGTCTCATGCATAATAATTTCCCTCTTTCCTCCGCCCCATCCTAGAACAGTTTTACCTTTTCAACTAGTTCCTGTTACCACTATTTAATAAGAAGGCTTTGCTGGGCTTTCTAATCGAAAACTTGCTTTTATCTTTCTTCATGAAAGAATTGAAATGGCTTCTTTCAGGTTGCTGTAGCCTCTGGGGAGATAAGGACCCTGCGGTTAACAGGATGAGAGATTTTTGTTTAGAAATTTTTATTTAGACAATGAAAAATGACCTCTGTAAACTCAAAGCTATCTTATTTTGGGGCTTTAGGCTTCTGGCAGATAAATCAATTGGGCCCTTGGGATAGTAAAGGAAAAACCTTTGCAGTAACTATGTCAGGGCAACGCAATAGATTTGTTGTGAGTATGCAGTTGTGTTGAATGTAGAATGCACTTAAAAATAAATATCATTTTATTTTCTATTAAATATTCAGGATCTGGATTCTACTCTTTTTAGCTTTTGCAAAGAAATTTATTTTTGTGATTCAAACTGGAGAAAGCATATCTTTTTATGTATAAAATATGTGACTATTGTCAGTATTTTGATTTTGACTTTTTAAATTATTTACCTGTGCATTCTCTAATGGGGGACCATTTTAAAATTTGATTCTCAAAGTTATATTCTCATATTAAAAATCAGTATTATAAACTGCTTTTTGTGGGTAAATAGTTTCATTGTTACCTAAATAATACAATAGTAGTTGGTCTAAAATATGCTTTCCAGATTGTCGCAACATTTTTCACACCTGTTCATAGGCTCAAGGAGCTTTGCAGATCCTCACAGCATGAATTTGCACTGCATGTTCATTCTCTAAAGAAAGAGTGTTGCACTTGGCTGTGTGCTTTTTTACCTATGTCTTGTAGAGTGCAGATTCAGGGTGAAAAGTTATGCAGAATAATCTGTAAATTTGACAAGGAAGCAAACCAGGAGACAGATGCTCCACCAACTTGCATGCAGTTACTAATAGGGATGTTCATCGATCTAGAAAAGAAGCAGTTTTGAAGAGGTTAATTTTTCTTATTGTACATAAAACCCTCATGCCCATTTTGCAATGGCATCAAGATTATGGTGCAAGCCAGTAAAATGCATGGGGACCAGAAATTAAATATACTGGAAAACAGAGATAGAATTTAGCAAATAGCACACTGCTGCTGCTGCTGCTAAATTGCTTCAGTCGTGTCCGACTCTGTGTGACCCCATAGACGGCAGCCCACCAGGCTCCGCCGTCCCTGGGATTCTCCAGGCAAGAATACTGGAGTGGGTTGCCATTTCCTTCTCCAATGCATGAAAGTGAAAAGTGAAAGTGAAGTCGCTCAGTTGTGTCCAACTCTTTGCAACCCCATGGACTGCAGCCTGCCAGGCTCCTCTGTCCATGGGATTATCCAGGCAAGAGTACTGGAGTAGGTTGCCATTGCTTTCTCTGAAATATCACACAAGAAGTCACAATAAAAATTATGAGAAAGATGGAATTGAGATTAGGAAGATGACCAGAGAGTGTAAGAAAAAGTCATGCACATTCTTCTTTCTTTAATTCTGTCTGACCATTTTGGAGGGAGGCAGGTGACAAACCAATGTGATCAACCTCTTCTATCCTCACATTTAAAAAAAAATTGTCTTCTCATTTTTTTCTCCTTGCATTAAAAGTTGATTATTATTAGGCTATGGTCAGAATTAATGGGTAAGCCATATTTTATTTATTTTGACAGGGCCCTCTATTTAGGACTTTGAGTAATATAAAAATATAAAACATAGATATTGCTTAAATATCCATGATATTGCCAGTGACTCTTGACAATGATCACAGAGAGGATTTAATTTTAGGGATACTGGAACAGATAAATGATATTTTCATTCTGGTTTTAGTTTACAGCAAAAAGTAACATTTTAACGAAACTATACTCCAATGAAAATTAAACTTAAAAGAAGAATAAATGAGATGATATATATTGAGCACATGCCTATGCATACCTCTATATATATGTGTGTGTGTGTATATATATATATATATATATATATTTACTTATTTAATCCTCATGAGAATTTTATGGGATATGCATTGCTATAATAATCCCAATGATATGGGAAACAGAGACACAGAGAGGTTAATTTACCTCCTCGTAGGTGGCTGAGATGCTAATCCAGTCAAGAGGCCTTAGCTCCTAACTGCTGCCCTGTGGTCCTCAATGGCAGGTGTGCACTGTACATTCAGTAAGTGTAGGGATCCTCCTACTTCCGCTCACTAAATTCCCTTCATCTTGACCATCAGTTCAGTAAATTATCAACATTTGCTCTCTCCCTAATGTCATACCACCTACAGTTGATTAAGACTAAGATATCTCGGTGGAGATGGAAATGACAACCCACTCCAGTATTCTAGCCTGGAAAACCCCAAGGACAGAGGAGCCTGGCAGGCTACAGTCCATGTGGTGGCAAATGGTTGGACATGACTGAGCATACACACATGCGGATATCTCAGGGTTTTTAACTCATAAGCATCTTTAAAAGCTTGGGTATAATAAGTTTACTTAAAATCAATGGAAAATAATTTAAATTATTCTCAATTGAAAACCTAAATAAAATCAGTTTGGTTTATGGTATAGATAGTGAACTCCATGAACTATCAGACTGAAAGCGTATTTAGTTATAATTTTAATAAATACTTCATGAAAAACATTTTAAGTTTACTAGACACTCTCTAATGGAGAAGGCAGTGGCACCCCACTCCAGTACTCTTGCCTGGAGAATCCCATGGACAGAGGAGCCTGGTGGGCTGCAGTTCATGGAGTCGCTAAGAGTCGGTTACGACTGAGCGACTTCACTTTTACTTTCATGCATTGGAGAAGGAAATGGCAACCCACTCCAGTGTTCTTACCTGGAGAATCCCAGGGACAGGGGAGCCTGGTGGGCTGCCGTCTGTGGGGTCACACAGAGTTGGACATGACTGAAATGACTTAGCAATAGCAATAGCAAATAGATACTCTCTAAATGCTTAGTTCTCCATACACAGTAGAAATGACATTAGTGATCAGTTTTATTATAAGCTATCCAAAGGATCCATGCTTATAAATCTTCATTCATCCCTATTTCTGACTTCTGTTTTTTAACTTTCTGAAAAGTAGTTATAAACCCAGAGATGGGCTGCCGAAAGCTACAAAACAGTTGGTAATAATCACAAAGCCCATTTACTAAAAGTCCGTATGTGCTTTTGTAAGGTGGCCCCAGATCCTTATTCAGGTCTGCTTTTTAGGTTCAGTTACATTTTCAAGATGATTGCAGATTCAAAATATCAAATGAGAAAGAGAAAAGAGGTATATAGGGGTACATTTTAAGGGTACACAGATGCTACTACAAAGTCCTGTATACTTTAAGTAGTGCTTAGTGCATACCTCCTACTATAATTGATATCCTTAAATGTGTTGAGTAAAGTGGCAGGAGGGAAAGAGAAATCAATCATAAACGTTAAGTACAGAAATGGAATTGCATGAGAGTCTATGATTGTTGTAGGAGCCTGTGCAACATTTTAAAGCTCTTTGAGGCATTACTTTACAGTATCTCATGCTTCTAATAATGAGATTTCCATATTAATTAAAAAGGTCAACTTATGTTTTAAATTGGAGAAGGCAATGGCACCCCACTCCAGTACTCTTGCTTGGAAAATCCCATGGGTGGAGAGCCTGGTAGGCTGCAGTCCTTGGGGTCGCGAAGAGTTGGACATGACTGAGCAACTTCACTTTCATTTTTGACTTTTATCCATTGGAGAAGGAAATGGCAACCCACTTCAGTGTTCTTGCCTGGAGAATCCCAGGGATGGGGGAGCCCTGAAGTGACTTAGCAGCAGGAGCAGCAGCATGTTTTAAATACTATGTTTAAAGCATCAGAGTAATGTATCAACTTATTTGAAAATATCTTAATAAAAGATCTTAATGTATTTTTTTAAATACATAAAAATTTTATAATCTGACAAAAAAAGATAGAAAATAATTTAAAGAGAGGTAAAAGCAAACATCAAAATAAATAGGAACTGGTGGCATCACTGCAGTAAGATAAATGGGAGTAGCAATCAAGGTACCATCCAGAAATAGATGGCACATCTGTCTGGATAAACTGAAATTTGTTATTTGCAAGGGATCGTTTACAAAGATGTGGACAGGGTGAAGGGGAAACCCAAAAGATGGAGTGGGTTAAAAAAAGAGAGCTGATATCTCTTCAGTCTCACAGGGAGGAGAGGGGGCAGTTACCAAAATCCAGAAAGCGATATCGCCTTAAAAAAGAGTAGTTGAAGAACATAGCCAGCTGAGAAGACTTGCCAAGGGAGAAGACAGGCAGTGAATATCCTGACCTCAGGCTCCACCATCCTTCCAATTTGTTTTGAGATCCCCATTGACAGAATCCAAATATAAGCTAGAAGATAAAAAAAGTTGTTGATAGAGTCCACGTGGGTCAGCTTCTCATGTCAGAGAGCAGAGTGGAAAATGACTCTGGCGATAACAATGGAAGATACCTGGCATTATGAGCAAAAGTGAAATAATATCTCAAAAGCCAAAGAACTGAGCATTAGGACTCCCTTTAAATTGTTGGTGAAACTTAAGGAACAGTGGAAAATTGAATATTTTGACATATAAATAAAACTTTTGGAAATAAGTAGTCTGAAAACATCCAGAGGAAATGTGAAATTCTCTAAGCAAAGATGAAATACAATTGGGTGTGTGTGCACGTGCCTGCATGTGTGTGGTGTATGCACCTGGGTGGAGAGAGAGAGGGAGGGAAAGGAACATAGGATAGAGGATACTGATTTGGAATCAAAGTTCCTATTAAAGTTTCAGTTCTTTGATAGCAGACACCCTATTGTGTGCTACTTTGTAATCCAAGTTTGAACCCAAAGTCTGGATTAGGGTGAAACCTGTGAAATGCAAAATGCAAAAAACACATCACTTACTCAATAATCAAGACAAATATTTGAATGTAATGTTTGAAGAAAGCAAAAAGTACACTATGAACATAATATCACATTTAAAAATAAATACATATTTCTGTGTCTTTTCACTAGGCTGCACTACTGTGTGATCAGGGGGTTCTAATCCTCTGCAGTCCTCCAGCCCGGCAAGTGCCACAACCCACACTAGTTAAGTTTGTCAGGTTTGACGTAGCATTGAAATAGATTGGGTCATGCAGGGCTTTTAATATATAATCATACTTTTGACAGCACTTAATATTGACTTTCTCTAAGGTCAAAACACAGGAATATACTCGAGACAGGGGTGCATGTTTTGTTTTTCTGATATTCCAGTGTGACTCAGCGTGGGACTGCCAAACACTGCTCCTAACACGTAGCTGATAATTGATGTTTACTGAATAAAAGAATGATTAGATGAATTCATGTGGTCATTTCCTTCTCCAAATAGGTGTTACTAAGATTTGGTGTCCCTTCCAGTTCATACCTTTTTCTTCTTGCTGCATAACTTATGGGCTTTCTCTATCTAACGTTCTTCCTCAAAGTTCCAAGGATAGTTTTAGGGGCATGAAGAGGGACATATCGATGCTCAAAGAAGGTGCCGTGTGCATCTTCAGTCATGTCTGACTCTTTGTGACCCGATGGACTGTATCCTGCCCAGGCTTCTCTGTCCATGGAATTCTCCAGGCAAGAATACTGGAGTGGGTTTCCATTTCCTACTCCATGGTTTATTCCCTATCCAGGGATCAAACTCATGTCTCCTTGTTGGGAGGCAGATTCTTTACCACTGTGCCACTTGGGAAAATCTGCTCAAAGAAGACTGTTGTAAAAATCTCATAAATATACCACAAGGTAAAAAATTTTGTAATAATTGACTAGAATTGTTGAAGTTTTGTTTTTCTATTTCCTTCACTGCTTCTATACCTAGAATTTTAAAAAATTATTGTTCATGTACAATATTATATAAATTGCAGGTATATAATATATGATTCAAATCTAAAAGTTATACTTCATTTATAGTTATTATAAAATATTGGCTATATTCTCTGTGCTATGCAATATATCTTTGTAGCTTATTTTTTACATAATAGTTTGTACTTCTTAATACCCTATCGTTATATTCCCCATCTTTGTCTGTCCTTTCCCCACTGGTAATCACTAGTTTGTTTTGTGGATATGATTCTTTTTTTGTTATATTGACTAATTTGTTGTATTTTCTAGATTCCACATCCAAGTGGTATCATACAGTATTTGTCTTTCTCTGTCTGACTTATCAATATTTTGTTTAGCATAATAACCTCCAAGCCCATCCATGTTGTTGCAAATGGTGAAATTTCATTTTTTAATTGGTTGGGTAGTGTTCCATCTACTATTTCTTTATCCATTCCTCTGTTGATGGACACTTAAGTTTCTTCCATACCTTCAATTCATTTCAGTTCAGTCACTCAATCGTGTCTGACTCTATGTGATCCAATGGACTTCAACGTGCCAGGCCTCCCTGTCCATCACCAACTCCCAGAGTCTACTCAAACTCACGTCCATTAAGTCAGTGATGCCATCCAACCATCTCATCCTCTGTCATCCCCTTCTCCTCCTGCCTTCAATCTTTCCCAGTATCAGTGTCTTTTCCAATGAGTCAGTTTTTTGCATCAGGTGGCCAAAGTATTGGAGTTTAAGCTTCAGCATTAGTCCTTCCAATGAATCTTCAGAATTTATTTCCTTTAGAATGGACTGGCAGTTGAACATTGGGGAACTATGGTTGGCTGTGAACATTGGGGAACAGGTTCTTTTCAAAGTAGTGTTTTTTATTTTTTCAGATATTTCCCCAGAGTGGAGTTTCTGGGTAGTAGGTAGTTCTATTTTTAGTTTATTGAGAAACTTCATACTATTTTCAATAGTGGCATACCAATTTTATTACCACCATCGGTGTATAAAGTTTCCCTTTTGCCCGTGTCCTGGTCAACATTTTTTTTATATTTTTTTTTTGATGACGATCGCCATTCTGACAGTTGTGGGATGATATCAGCGTGGTTTTGATTTGCATTTCTCTGATGATCAGAGATTTCAAGCATCTTTTCATATGCCTGTTGGTCATTTATATGACTTCTTTGGAAAATGTCTGTTCAGATCTTCTGCCCATTTTTTTTTTTTTAATGTTGAGTTGTATGAAATGTTTACATATTTTGGATATTAACCCCTTATCTGTCATATACTTTGCAAATATTTTCTCCCATTCTTTAGGTTGTCTTTTCATTTTGCTCACAATTCCCTTTGCCATGTAACAGCTTTTAAATTTAATTAAGTCCCATTTGTTTACTTTTGCCTTAGGATAAAACCAAAAAAATAGCACTATGATTTAAACAAGAGTATTTATTCTATACCTAGAATCTTCCTCAGTTTCTTAACAATACTATTTAAAATACACTTTTCACAGTCAATTTGAGTAAACATTCTAAATAATCATTTTGCTGTATCAGAGAAATTTAAAATGACAGCATTCTAAACTATCATCTATTATTTTCTTAATTTTTCCCTCTATTATTTCCAGGTTTGCTTGTAATTTATTTAATATACTCTATTTTTGGAACTATATATATCTTAAAAGAAACTATCATGGAATTGTAAAGCAATAATAATCCAATAAAAATTAACATAAAGAGGAAAAAATATTGACATTTGTATGTTCAGTTCAGTCGCTCAGTCTGTGACCCCATGGACTGCAGCATGCCAGGCTTCTCTGTCTATCACCAACCCACAGAGCTTGCTCAAACTCATGTCTATCAAGTCAGTGATGCCATCTAACCATTTATCTTCTGCCATCCTCTTCTCCTCATGCTCTCAATCTTTCGCAGCATCAGGGTCTTTTCTAATGAGTCAGTTCTTTGCATCAGATGGCCGAAGTATTGGAGCTTCAGCTTCAGCATCAGTCCTTCCAATGAATATTCAAGACTGATTTCCTTTCAGATGGACTGGTTGGATCTCCTTGCTGTCCAAGGGACTCTCAAGAGTCTTCTCCAAAACCACAATTCAAAAGCATCAATTCTTTGGTGCTCAGCCTTTTTTATGGTCCAACTCTCACATCCATACATGACTACTGGAAAATCCACAGCTTTGACTATATGTACCTTTGTTGGCAAAGTAATGTCTCTGCTTTTTAATATGCTGTCTAGGTTGGTCATAACTTTTCTTCCAAGGAGCAAGCATCTTTTAATTTCATGGCTGCAGTCATCATCTGCAGTGATTTTGTAGCCCAAGAAAAAGTCTCTCACTGTTCCCACTGTTTCCCCATCTATTTGCCATGAAGTGACGGGATCAGATGCCATGATCTTCGTTTTCTGAAGGTTGAAAGTCTTTATCCTTGAAAGTCTTTCTTTTTGGTCTCTAATGTCTCCCATCGTATTCTTAGACATAGATGATGTGAGAAGAGCCTCTGATGCATTATTTATCTTTCCATAATTAATATATAAAAAATACAAAGGCAAAATATGACATAGGAAACCTTTATTTAAGTTCCAATTGTATAGGTGTATCTGGTCAAGATGCATTTTTCAGTTTTGGGAAAAATTATGTGGGAAGTTGATATTATAACTAAATAAGAAAGTGTCCTTCATGTCTTATATGTTATTTATGATTCTATTTTTAAAAATATTTTTTCATAAGAATATTGTACTTGATCTTCAAATCGTCCATTTGTTGGGACCAGTTTACCAACTGGTCCATACCCACATAACTCATGCTTTACTGTCATAGTCTGATGTGACATGGTGTAATAGAATATGATACATTGCCTGAATTTAAAGAACATGGACTATTTCTGGATCTGCCATGCGCATGAGATCTGTATCACATTTGAAACAAAGCTAACCAAGCAGACAGAGCAAAAAGATATCTATAGTATTCATTAATCAGGGTAGAGTACATATATTTTCAGCATCTTACTTTACTTGCGTGGTATATTTTAAGCCTGAAATACAGAACAAAAATAGCCTTAGTGACCATGTACATTGCTTCTAACATGATTGTCCTTAGAGAATTATTCCCTAAAAATGTCAAAGGACAATCAATCTGGTTGAAAATTGTTAAATAGGTTTCATTATATATATTGCTTTATCCCATCTTTTCTCACTGGGGGATCATTAAACTATTCTGCAATGTATGCATTTTGATCTATATATAAACATATGAGTATTAGCGTTGAGCTATGCTACCGTCTTCCATTTAAAGCCAATCAAATTCAAAATAATTTAAAGCATTTAGTTTATAAGAACTGCAAATATCAGATTATTTCAGATTTGAATTAAGGAGCATAAAAAGCATGACAGAATCAGCTAAAAGATGCATATCCATTCTTAAAGAAGACCTTAGTTTGGGGTGAGATTTTAGAAACTCTGAGGCAGAATTGCCACGCATACTTTAAAGAGGCAGTTTACTTCTCTCTCTACTATATGCAATATGTTACGCATTCTCAAATTCTTTTCACATGTTTGTTCTGTCTTGCGTATGGGATTTTAACATATAAAATCCTTGCAGTAGAACCATTGTTTTTTTTTTTTTTTTTCTCTCCATTTATATTACTTCTTTACCCAGGTCAGAGAGGGAAGAACCACTAGGGATCAGACCGGCATATGTGTCTCCCCTATCTGTCCCTACTACGGAAGTAAGAGGTAAAATACCTCTAGCCTTACTGGAACATCTACAACACAAGTGACATCCTTATCCAGATTTCATTAATACTTTCTTAGCTTCCTGATATCCCCTCTAACCTTCCCTTACAACCATACCTCCTTTTCTCTGAGATATTTATTCCTTGGTCTTCTGGTTATCATTTGAATGAAGACACAGAATTAAATGAACTCTTATACAGATCTTCTGGCCACAGTACAATAACTACTCTATTCATAGTACATGTACAATAGTTGATGACTGATTGATCAGTACATATATGTGTATGCATGCATGTTCAGTCGCTTCAGGGGTGTCTGACTCTTTGTGACCTTTTGGATGGTAGCCTGCCAGGCTCCTCTGTCCATGGGATTCTCCAGGCAAGAATACTGGAGTGAGGTGCCATGCCCTGCTCCAGGGAGTCTTCCTGACCCAGGGATCAAACCCAAGTCTTCTGCATCTCTGGCACTACAGGCAGATTTTTAGCACTGAGCCACTGAAGAAGGCCATGCATGTGTATACTGCACTGGAAAAAGATTGTAAATAGATATAACATAATTAGATTCATGGTCCCTGAAAATAGTAATTAATCATGTTTTAGATTATCAAATTGAGTACCAAGTTCTGCCTTGAAATTTTAGTGCCGAGATTTGCATTTGTAATTTGCATTTCTTTTCTTTCTTCATATGAAGTTATGGTTTCCTATATTAACAAATTCTGCATTAATTCAAATAAAGGGGTGTTGTGGGAGATTGAATTGAACTATACTCATGAACACAACTGCACTCATCTCATACACTAGTAAAGTAATGCTCAAAATTCTCCAAGCCAGGCTTCAGCAATACGTGAACCGTGAACTTCCAGATGTTCAAGCTGGTTCTAGAAAAGGCAGAAGAACCAGTGATCAAATTGCCAACATCTGCTGGATCATCAAGAAAGCAAGAAAGTTCCAGAAAAACATCTATTTCTGCTTTATTGACTATGCCAAAGCCTTTGACTGTGTCGATCACAACAACCTGTGGAAAATTCTTAAAGAGATAGGAATACCAGACCATCTGACCTGCCTGTTGAGAAATCTGTATGCAGGTCAGGAAGCAGCAGTTAGAGCTGGACATGGAACAACAGACTGGTTCCAAATAGGGAAAGGAGCACGTCAAGGCTATATATTGTCACCCTGCTTATTTTACTTATATGCAGAGTACATCATGAGAATGCTGGCTTGGATGAAGCACAAGCTGGAATCAAGACTGACAGGAGAAATATCAATAACCTCAGATATGCAGATGACACCACCCTTATGGCAGAAAGCGAAGAACTAAAGAGCCTCATGATGAAAGTGAAAGTAGAGAGTGAAAAAGTTGGCTTAAAACTCAACATTCAGAAAACTAAGATCATGGCATTCAGTCCCATCACTTCATGGCAAATAGATGGGGAAACAGTGGGAACAGTGAGAGACTTTATTTTCTTGGGCTCAAAAATCATCGCAGATGATGAGTGTAGCCATGAAATTAAAAGCCGCTTGCTCCTCGGAAGAAAAGTTATGACCAACCTAGATAGCATATTAAAAAGCAAAGACATTACTTTGCCAGCAAAGGTCCATCTAGTCAAAGCTATGGGTTTTCCAATAGTCATATATGGATGTGAGAGCTGGACCATAAAGAAGGCTGAGTGCCAAAGAATTGATGCTTTTGAATTGTGGTTTTGGAGAAGACTCTTGAGAGTCCCTTGGACAGCAAGGAGATCCAACCATCTGAAAGGAAATCAGTCCTGAATATTCATTGGAAAGACTGATGCTGAAGCTGATAGTTCAATACTTTGGCCACCTGATGTGAAGAACCAACTCATTTGAAGAGACCCTGATTCTGGAAAAGATTGAAGATGGTAGGAGAAGGGGATGACAGAGGATTTAGTGGTTGGATGGCATCACCGACTTAATGGGCATTAGTTTGAGTATTCTCCCAGAGTTGGTGATGGACAGGGAGGCCTGGCATGCTGAAGTCCATAGGGTCACAAAGAGTTGCACACGACTGAGCGATTGAACTCTACTGACACCTCGGATATCTCTTCCTGAGATTTTCAAGTTGCATAAAAGATGTTTTAAAATTAGCTTATTTCTCATATACAACACATGGTAAATTAAAAAAAAAGAAAAACATTTTAAATAAATTTCAGTAAAATGCAACCATTGGGTTTCAGTTGATTGTTTTCATTAAAACTAGACAGGTCAATAAGT
>SJXQ01009603.1:75000-139983 GCA_006408695.1 Aepyceros melampus | reverse complement strand
GCCCCCCGATTTGCATTTATTTACTCTTTGTATTTCAGATCCTACAGGGAAATAAGTAGGACAGTTCAGTTCAGTTCAATTGCTCAGTCGTGTCTGACTCTTTTCGACCCCATGTGCAGCACGCCAGGCCTCCCTGTCCATCACCAACTCCCAGAGCTTGCTCAAAGTCATGTCCATGAAGTCAGTGGTGCCATCCAACCATCACCCTCTGTTGTCCCCTTCTCCTTCTGCTTTCAATCTTTCCCATCATCAAGGTCTTTTACAATGAGTCAGTTCTTTGCATCAAATATGTAAGACAGTATTTGCATAATCACCTAATTTATTTCTTCACTTCTCTTTTCTCCTTCCTTTCTCTCATTTATTTTTTCTTTTCTCTATGAAACATTAAAATACTTATAATTCCTCTATTCCTCTTATCTTGTTTAAGTTTATTTATGTGAAGTTTCCACATGAGAAATATTGCGTGATCTTGGAAATATTTGGTTTTAGAAATGGGTTTTAAAAAGGACTATTGATAAAGAGTATGTATTTCCTTTATTAGTAGTCTAATGCTGGACCTAATATTTATCATTGCTTATGAGACTCTGTTATATATTTAAAATAAAAAATATAAACCAACTCATAGACTTAGAGAATGAGCTTATGGTTTCCAGGGGGGAAGGGTGAGGAGGAGGGATAGATTGGGAGCTTGGAATTGACATGCACACACTTTTATATTTAAAATAGACAGCCAGAAGGACATACTGTATAGCTCTGGGAACTGTGCTCAATACTCAGTAATAACCTAAATGGGAAAAATATTTGAAAAAGAGTAAATACATGTATATGTTTAATTGAATCACCTTGCTGTATACCTAAAACTGAAACCACATTATTAATCAGCTATACTCCAATATAAAATAAAAATAAAAATAAATAATATGCAAAATAATATATATACTAGTAAGGCATATAAATAGTTACATACATTTCACTTAGCTGTTTAGTTTAATAAATGGAAATATTGATTCACACACATCATTCACACACAATACTCGTTCTATTCCAGTGTTCATAGAATTCTATAAAATTGCTAATAGAATAAATTACATCTGCTTTAATGTTTCCCCAGCGAACTCATCCTATGCTACTGAATATACTTGAAAACAACAACTTACTAAAATTTTAAAGATAGCCTCCTTCTAGCAATAATAATTTCTTCAGAAGTAGAACCTTTTTCCAAACATATTAATATTTTCAAAAAGATGATAACCCTGTCAGGGATTAGACTGTCTCCAGGGTTAAACCCATAATCTGGTAAGTAATTTCAACAGAGGACTTCTCTTCTCCTGGAATAGGAAACTTTCTCATCAGAGAATTCCACAGATACTCATTGCTTCAAAAACAGGACCTTCAAAACATGTTAGAATCTTCAAAGTGGGAAAAAATGCCACCCCTTAGCAAAATGAAGTCTTTTAAAGTAGACGCCCAACAGCATTATGAAGACTCTTGAGGGAAACTCCAAAAGCTCTATAAAATACTGCTTCCAGTACCCAACTCTCAGATTATCATTTTAAAATGTTACCCAGATGATATGAAAACTACTTAAAAAATAGACTAAGTGCAGTTTTAGATTCATAGCAAAACTGAGCACAAAGTACTGGGTGATTCCATATACCCCTTGCCCTCCATACATGCACGGACTCTCCTACAACACCATTCCTCACCAGAATAGTACTTTTGTTACAATCAGTGGACCTACACTAACACGTCATTATTACCCAAAGTCCAGAGCTTACATTAGGGCTCACTTTTAGCGTTAGGCATTTAATGGATTTGGACACATGTGAAATGTATCAACAACTGTAGTATTATAGAACAATTTCATTGCTCTAAAAATCCTCTGTGCTCTTGCTATTCATCCTTTCTTTCCCCTAACCAGTGCAACCACGGATCTCCTTACTGTCCATAGTTTTGCCATTCCAGAATGTCATGTAGTTGGAATCACACAGTGCATATCCTTTCTAAATGGGCTTCTTTCAATTAATGATATGTGTTTAAACTCCCTCCTTATCTTTTCATAGCTTGATAGTTCATTTCTTTTTAGCTCTGAATAATATTGTATTATCTAAATATGCTACAGTTTATTTATCTATTCTACTAAAAGACAACTTAGTTGCTTCCAAGTTTTGGCAATTATGAATAATGCTGCTATAAACATCTGCATGTAGGACAAGTTTTCAACTCCCTTGTGTAAATACCACAGTACATACTTGCTAGATAATATGATAAGATTACTTTTAGTTTTGTGAGAAATTGCCATGGTGGCTTTATCATTTTGTATTCCCAGTAGCACTGAGAATTATAATTCCTATTGCTCTACATTTTTGCCAGCATTCTAATGGGTAGGTAGTAGTATCTCCTTGTTGTTTAAATTTGCTTTTCTATGATGACCAGAGTATGTAGAGCATATTTTAAAATTCATATTTGCGTCTGTATATCTTCTTTGGTATAGTGTCTGTTCAAACCTTTGTCTCACTTTTTAATTGGTTTGTTTGTTTTCTTATTGTTGAATTTGAAAAGCTCTTTGTATATTTTTGACAACAGTCCTTTATCAGAAATGTCTTTTGCAAATATTTTCTTGTAATCAGTGGCTTTTAAAAAATTCTCTTGACAGTGTTTTTGCAGAATGGAAATTTTTAATGTTAATGAAGTTCAGCTTGTCAGTTCTTTTGTCCATGGATCATGCCTTTGGTGTTGTAAGTAAAAAGTCATTACCTTACATAAAGTTATCTAGATTTTCCTTTGTGCTATTTTCTAAAAGTTTCATAGTTTTATATTTTACATTAGGTCCATGATTCATTTTAAGTTAATGTTTTGAATCTATGTGTTCTGTGTCCAGATTCTTTGTTGTGTGCATATAGATGGCTGATTATTCCAGTCTCATTTATTGAAAATATCTTTGCACCTTTAAATTATCTTTGTTTCTTTGTCAAGATTAGCGACTGTATTTATGTGGATCTATCTCTGGGTATTCTATTCTCTTCTGTTGGTCTATTTGTCTATCCTTTTGTCAACACTTTCTTGATTAGTGTAGCTTTATTGTAAATCTTGAACTCTGGAATGTCAATTCTCCAAAATGTTCTTATGGGTCTTTTGCATTTCCATATACAATTTAATATCAGTTTTTGATATTAACAACACAACTTGCTGGGATTTTTATGGAGACCAGGTTGGGAAAAATGACCTCTTTACATGCAATTTACTTTTAAAATGTTCCCATTTGACTTGAACCATTTTAATTGATAGCTAAAATATGGTACTACCTAGTTATCAAGAAAAGAAGATTGGTATCAAAAGCTTAGTGTCTGTATTCCTTTAACTTTAATACAAGGATTGGAAAAATAATATATGAATGGTGAACAGATGCTATAGATTTGAATTGTATAAGGGCAATTTTCCCTCATTTCTTGATATTTGTGATCTAGAAGAGGATATTAAAATCAGAACAATTTATTTGATAACAAACAAAATAACTGAACTGTTAGGTTTTTCTCTTTAGGAAAAATGGTTTATCCACTTCATCTACCTAAAGGAACTGTTGTGAAACTGAGCATTAGGGAAACTGTGAAAAGTAGTGAGTGTTAAGCTGTGATCATCACGGTCATCAACATTGCCAGTTGTGTAATTGCCACTATTTTCCTCTCCATAAGTTTGTATGTAACTGAAGAATATATCTTTGTATAAATTTGAACTTTGATTGGGTTATGAGAGTTTTGGATATAAGCTGGTATTATGATTACAAATAAAGGTAACATCTAAGAAAAATGCTGAAATGCTTAGATGTTAGGGCAGAGTACAGAAAATGTTTAAAATTTTTACTTTTTATTATTTACTATTTTATTGTTTATTGCCTATATATTTACTTTTTTCGAAGAAGAAAGTGGCAACCCACTCCAGTATTCCTGCCTGGAAAATCCTATGGACAGGGGATCCTGGCAGGCTGCAGTCCTTGGGGTAGCAAAGACAAGACATGACTTAACGACTAAACAACAACAATGTTTACTTTTTATTGTTATACATATAATCTAAGCATGTTTATAATAGAAAATATAAATTGGCTTCTCTATTCTGTGTCTAAAAATATTTGAAAAGGTGATTCACAATATTTTTAAATTTAAGATTGGGGGAATCAGCAGCAGGAAGTAGGTGAGGTTAATTCTTTTTTTTCTCCTTCAATTACTTGTTTTCCCAAAGTAGTGATTTTGTTCTACATTTGAGAGAGGACTGAAATATATGTGTTTGTGTGTGTGTGTGTGTCTGTCTGTAAGACTTGAATATGTAATAGAATAAAACTCATTATAATAACTTGATAATTTATATTACCAATTAAAATGTACATGTGGTTAGAGGATGCCATAAACAAAATAAAATAGATTTGAATTTCTGAATTAAAATTGTGATTACAAAGGTTTGGGTTAACTGATACCATGTTTTCTGCCTATTACTTTTCTGTATTTTATTCATAATCAACTGAAGCCTCTTCACAAATCTTTGTAGCTCTATATTTCAAGACAGCCTTCTACCTAGTGAAAAATTCAGTTAAACATTCTCAGCACTTGAGCTCTATAATTCTGGGCAACTTGATTTTTTGAACTCTCAACACTTCTGATTTGAATAATGAAAACTGTGATTTTCTCAGGAACAGGCATCTTAGTAATGATGTCTTGTCAGTCATTGAATGGGAGCAGCCTGTGGGAAGCACAGCTTCAGTGTCAACTGTACTTGAGATAGGCCCGAGGTCAAAGGTCAGTTATTCTTAGTCACAGTTGTGAGAGATCAAAAAGATATGTTTTTATGGCCACCATAGTGAATGAGAGATATTTTATTGTTAGAGGCAATTCTAGAGCCATAAAAATGAAAGTATCAAAATCCAAAGTATTTAAGCACATGTTTCTTGGGTGTTTTCAAGCTTGTTCTCTCTTTTCAATCTCACTACGATAAAGAACAAATCTTATTATCTTTATATTAAATATATAAAAACAGTTAGATGACTGATGTCATATTAACACGTTATTGACTGGGTGATTTTCTGCAGAAACTAATGCCTGTGGCTGACAATTTGTTAGGTAAGTGAATCTCTGATCAATAAAGTTCAGGTAACAAAAGAGGTATTAATATATCTCTGGTCATAAGTTTTTAATTTTAAGGAGATACTTGAATAGTATATGATGCTATATTTATGTGGCAGCCTTGGTTGTATTGTGGAAAGTATATTTTTTTCTTGAGCAAAATGATATAAGAATAACAAATCGTAAGGAAAGGTAATTCTCCTTTATTCAGTTTTTAAAAGGTTGCAGCAATCATTCTGACTCTTAGGAATTTAGAGAAAACAGAAGTTGCAACATTTAGAGAAATTAGCCACAGACATTTCTATCTATTCTGCAGGCTCCTCAGTGTTGGCTTAATTGCAGTGTCAAAGGTGACATGCTTTTGAACTCTAATTTTCTCATTCCAAATAAGAGAAATCTGGCATAATTTTGTGATTATAGTCAGGTCACAAAATTTACACTAATAAGTTTCTTCTGCTACTGAGTCTTTCTAGCATAATCGAAAATTTGAGGGAAGCACACGTGAGATGCTATGAGTCCCATAGAAATAATAAAAGAAAACAGTCTGAATAACCTGGTTTTCTTTTTAAAAGTAAATTGCTCACCACTAAAATATTTCCCAGTATCAGGAAAAATCGTCCAACCAAGGAAGATGAAGGGCCATGTGTTAGATAATCTGTTCTCCAACTTTCTGGTTTCATGAATTTTGCTTTATGGGTTATATCTGTCTCTATTTACCATGAAAAATTGAAACCAAGAAAAAACTTTAAATATTTTAAGACAAATCATTTAAAATAGCAATATTAAACCCATTGCATGTTAACATAGGTAGCATTTTTATGAAAAATAACTCCCAACAAAAAAGGACTAAGGGATAAGAATGATACTATTTTATACTTTTGCAAATCTCTTTACTATCTAAATTAATAAGCATAGTCAGTTCTTATATATCTGTATCTCAACTGCTGCAACTCATGATTGAAATCCATTAAGAAAATATGGCCTTATGCAGATATTTAGTTGTCATCACATATAATTGTAGGTATTCTTTGATATTACACCAAAACTCAGCAAGTGGTTGTTCTTTTAAAGAGTAGTATGTGAACTCTGAAATCATATCAATATAATTTTGATACTTTGTTACATTAAAATCCATTAGTTTATTATGCACTCTGAATGGATCTTTTACCAGTAGATGATTTTACCCATGCATGTACGTAACATATACATTGATCATTCAGAGAATACTAGTTCATGGAATTATGCAGATCTTACAAATATCAAAACATCACATTTGTCAATATCACCACCAATTTCACCAGAAAAAAAGTATTAAGTATTATGAGGCTCAGATTTTATCACTGGCAGCACAAATTCTGTTGGGTCCTTCCTCTGACAGATTTACTTCAATATTTTTTTATAGAATACCTACCAAATATTCATGTCAAGTAACCATAGTTTGTTATTAATTTTTTAAAATAAAATGCCATTTCATGAGAGACTGGCTAGTTCAGTTTTTGATTCCAGTTGCACAAGTTCTTTATATCCGGATCACTATCATATTTCAATATATAGCAGGAGTGCATTTTGTAATCTTCCCATTTCATCAAATAAAATATTAAAATGATGTATACTCAGGTTTCAAGATTTAATGAAATTAAACATTTTTACTGTTTCACCAAGTATGTTCTTAAGGGAAATTCTTTAATTAATTTAATTATTAACTGTGGATCTGTTGGAGTGAGAAATAATATGACTTCTAGTGGTTTGGTACAAACTGCCACCAGTTTTATCCACTGTTGCTTTTGCACCATCAGTGTAATTCTGAACAGAGTAAAGAAAAAAAAAAGTCTTAGTATTATTATGACAATAGTTTTGATGTTGTATATTCACTAGATCTTGGTTTCCCAAGAGGTTTGCAAACCACACTTTAAAACCTCTATTCAAGATTAGAGTTAAGAACTCTTGAGACTGTTTGAGGTATTTGATCCATGTGAACAGGAGGCCGCTTTTTGTTCATTTGTTTCCCAAGAAATTAGAACAGTCTCTTAACAAGTGATAAAAGTACAAACGTATTATTCACTGCATTAAAGAAAGAAACATTCAGTGCAGGAATTCCAGTCCCTTTCCTCTCCTTTAGCCCCTCAACACCAGCTGAGTTATGTGATGGCTTTGTGATTTAGTTTTCTCATCCATAAAGTGGAGATCACATCAGTACCTAATTTATGGGTTTGTTTTAAAGATGAAATGTTACCATGCATTAAAATGCTTCACAGAATGACCAATATAGAGTAGTGTTTAGTTATTCAAAAACATGTTAAGGATCTACAGCTCTCTCAGTAATAGTTGAGTTGTGTTGCTTATAACAGTGTTTCAATTAAAAGAGTAGAGTGTCATACATTAATGAAGGCCTAGGATTGCAGTTCAAGGCTTAGATGCTAGCTCCAGAATGTCCTCAGGCCCTCAGGATTCTGTTTTCCTGCACTAATACTCTCCTACATGATTTTCATATTAAGGTCACATCCTGATCCTATATAGTAGCTAACGCTCCAGTTTTCATTTCTGTGTTAAAGGCTAAAAGAAGAAAGAAAGATAGAAAGATTTTTTTTATAGAGTCTGCCCCCAGTTGAGTCAGCTCCCTTTAATGAGATTTCTCAAAAGTCTCATACCCCACTTCTACATTTTGTTGGCAGCAACACCGTCACAAACAAAGGAGGCAGATGTATCTCTATGCCTAGCTGAGTATTAGGGTTTTTGTACCAAGGAGAAAGAAGAAAATGGATGGCTTCCACCCATTGCTGGAACAATACAGTAGATCCTATGAAACATACAACATGAATATATTCCATCAGGCAGAAATCTGATTCATGCAGATTCCTTTGGCTCCTCTATGGAGATATCAACTCTTTGACCCAGCACTGAACTCAGCACCACACCATAGACCTTTATCCTCACTAAAGGACAGAGATTGTGCATTAGACTGTATCTAGTGCCTCTGCTTTTCCCCAGGATCAAGCGATGGGAATTTATATGTACAGTGTGTCGAGTGTGATTCAGCTACACTGATGACTAACCATTTTAGGCTGAACTGAGAGCACTACAGCCTCTCTGAGTTTCCTGAATCTTATCCCAATTATATTTCATTTAATAACACTCAGTGAAATATCTGGTGGCAGGGGAAATGAAACTACATGCTTTTATAGGATCATTCATCAAGAACTAATTGAAGCTTTCATACAGTTTAGTGCTGATAAAACAGTGTAACAATAAACAATAACAAAATTCACTAGAGAAGGATTTGTTTTGCCGTGAGGAAAATGGTTCCGTTTCATCCTGGGATTCCTGGTTAAAAGAGTCTCCAATTTACAAAGGGATAAGCACAGGCTCCTCTGCATAATGACGGGGTGGAAGCTGTGTCAAATGTATTAGTGTTGCTCCAGTGGAGCCATTCTCAGCCTAAGTATTTGCTATTGTGTGGGACTCTGGCAGGAGGCTGCAGGACGAATAGGATTTTTAAAAGTTTCTTTTTGCTATTTATTGTTATTGGGCTTGAAGCAGCTCCATCGTAGTTTTTACTGGAAAATATGTGAATAACCTTGAAGTGTACTTTAACACACTTTAGATTTTTTAAAAAATATCCCAATGTAAGAGGTTCCTGTTTGTATACTTCTGTTTATGTAATTGATTGGCTTTTTGTCCTTGGAATTCTTGTTCTTCTGTATGTGTATTTGAACATCTGGCTGAACTGAAAAGGAAGAAATCTACCTTACTCATTTTCTTGGAAGTGATTCAAAGGAACTATTATCAAAGTGAAATTAGAAATGTGCTGTAAATTGCTATAGACCTGAACATTCATTGCCATATGACTTAAGTAACAGTAAGCATGATACTGC
This sequence comes from Aepyceros melampus, assembly GCA_006408695.1. Lineage (NCBI taxonomy): Eukaryota > Metazoa > Chordata > Mammalia > Artiodactyla > Bovidae > Aepyceros > Aepyceros melampus. Next base: position 131,000 of record SJXQ01009603.1, on the reverse strand, counting down.
AGGTGCAGAATTTACTTGGTAACTGGTTTGTCTTATAAGTAATAACCACAGATTTTTGTTAGTAAAACTTACTGCCTAGACTCTAGGCACTTAGACTGGAATCTACCATCACCATTTTGAAATTGCTCAAAACCATTAAATGGATTCAGATTTTAGATAAATGATCATCATATAAGACTCATAAGATAATATAATGATTAATCTGTCTTGAAAACCTACCTGCAAAACAAGGAACCCTAAAAATATAGATATGGTCAGATATTATAATTTTTAAATGCACAGTTTTGTTCAATTTTATTTGGTTATAAAAAGTAATTTCTCCTAAGGCTTTTTAAACAATGATTTCCTAAAAGTCTTAATACATCTTAAACAAAGTACTGCCAAGCCTAAATTAGTTCCTAAAATGAGAAGGAATTAGAGAGACCAAAATCACTCTTTTCCTTGGTTAAGAAGCTAAATTAATGCTTCACGTACTTAGTTGCCAGTCACTTCAGTTAATTTGTGGCACCATTAATGAGTGAAAGATGAATTCATATCATGACAAGTAAGTATCAATATGATAGATATGTTAAGGGATAAAATAATTGTAGATTTCATAGCTTTCATTTTGTAAAGCATATTTGACTTTCCATGTAGATATGCCAAACAGAATTCTATAGCAAAGGCATCTAAAGATGGTAATGACAGATTAGCATAAATTAAGTTGGCACCATTCTGTAATACTTCCACTGTAGTTCTCAAATACTCTAGGCAGCTTCTATGCCAGGACCTTCCCTGTGTGTGACAGACACCATTTTTCTTTATATTTCCGCTGAGTTTGGTCACTCATTTCTTTTGGGCTTTGATCAAATGCCACATTCTTAGTGAGTTCTTTTTGAATATCTTATTTTTGTATTGCAATTCTCACCCTCAAATAATATATCCTAATTGCTACCTGCCTTATTTTTCTTCACAAGTACATGTTATTATCTGATACCCCAAATATTACCCACTTATTTGTTTGCAAATTACACTTTTTAGAATTTAAAGTTTGTGACAGCAGGTGGTCTGTACATTTTGTCTATTGCTGGATTCAAGAGCCTGAAATACAACAGGCATTCAAGTGATATATGCTGAGTAAATGAATTGAGGTTCTAAATCTCCCATATCTCACCACTAGCTCTTTGAGCTTACACAGCTTACTTAGCCTACTGATTTCTGTTTCCTTATTTACACAATGTGAGAAATAATGATGCCTCTTAACATTTTGCTGATTGAACCGAACACTGTAGATGAAAGATTTTGCTGAGGGCAAATGATGTTTTGCTGTTGAAACATCAAATGGTTTTCATGAAACTCAGTGAAAGTAATAGATTTTGGCTTGCTTGGATTATGTGGCTTACAGGAGACCTATACTTGGTTTAGGAAGTTGGTCTCGGAACACAAGTTAAAGCTATGAACCCTTTGGCTGTTGTTAATTTGTTAGAGCAATCCAAATAACTGCATGACCAAATGCCGGTGGTGATTGGTAGAAACAAACAGATTTTAGAGGTGACATTTAGATATGAGGCAAAATTTGAGGGATGGTAATTTAGGTGGGGTGAAGGTGATAGGGTGCTAAAGGTACTTGGCTTACATAAAAATTAAACTGATGAGTTGTGGCCTCACATATAGCATGTTATTAAGGAAACAGTGGGATTCTCTGGTGGCTTAGATGGTAAAGAATCCACCTGCAATGCAGGAGACCTGGGTTTGATCCCTGGAGAAGGAAATGGCAACTGACTCCAGTATTATTGCCTGGAGAATTCCATGGACAGAGGAGTTTGGTGGGCTACAGTCCATGGGTTCACAGAGTTGGACACAACTGAGTGAGTAACACACACCCATTAAGGCAAGTGGGGCACTGTCTCAGAAAGGGTAGTGTCAGCTTATATGTGTCAGCTTAGTTAGGATATGGTGTCCAGGTGTTTAGCCAACAATTAGATGTGATTAATTCCTACAATTGGTTGATTATGTACTTATTTATTGTTTAAGTTAATTTTAAACATATATGCCATTTTTTTCTGTGAATCATCTTTTATTTTTTAATCAGTTGATTTTAAGCAAGAAAATTACTCTTGATAAAAAGGACCTGGACCTCATCCAATGAGATGAAGGCCTTAATGTAAAAAAATAAATAAATAAACCCTGAGGTTTCTGGAGAAGGAATTCTGTCTCAGGACTGTTACATAAAAATCATGCCTCAGTTTGCAACTTGCCTGTTTGCCCTATTGATTTGCTAGCTCTCACATGCCCCTGAGTTATTTCCTTAAAATCTCTCTCTCTCCCTTTATCCTGTTGGCTCTGTTTTGCTGGAGAATCCTGACAGATACAAGTCATAATTTGCTGTTAACAATTCTAGATTTGTGGAATATTTTGAGGATTAAATAAAACAATGTATGCTAATTTCATGATAAAATGTTATCACGAAGTAGGTTCTCAAAGAGTGGTCATTGTCATGATGGTGATAGTACGGTGATCAAGTGATATGTTTACCAATGAAGTCTGGTCCTCCATTAGCCTATGATAGCATCCACTGAGTCTCTGAAGTTTGCTGATTGATTTGACAAGTTCAAATTCAAATAAAGAAAAGAAATTCAGCACCTAGAATATGTTGTCAAAGTATTAAGGATGAAATCAAACTTGTTCATGTAACTACAGGGAGAACAGTGATTTTAAAGGGTATAAATTCTTGAGTCAACATCCTGGGATTCAAATTCCATTTTATTGTGTGTGTGAAATGGGTATAATAATGTTTTCCCCACAGGTTCATTGTGGAATTTTAGTAAAATAAATTATATAAAACTTTAAGGACTGTACCTGTCATATTTTCCTCCTCATACAGAAAATTAGCATCAGATTTCACAGTTTTTGAAATTTAGATTTCAGCCTTTGCTATGCCAAAGGAAAGGTCAGTTTAATACCTGGAGATGCATTTTTCTTTTCCCCTCTAGATAAATAAAACTTTACTGAGAGGAAAACATATTGATAAAGCACAAGCAAGTATTAAGATAGTTTTGCATTGTCTAAAGCTTCATAGAGAATGATGGCTTCCTTGCCATACAGGTTGTTGCAGAGTTAATTAAAGCCTCACACCCTTGTTCAGTTCAGTCGCTCAGTCGTGTCTGACTCTTTGTGACCCCATGAATCGCAGCACACCAGGCCTCTCTGTCCATCACCAACTGCCAGAGTTTACCCAAACTCGTGTCCATCGAGTCGGTGATGCCATCCAGCCATCTCATCCTCTGTCGTCCCCTTCTCCTCCTGCCCCTAATCCCTCCCAGCATCAGAGTCTTTTCCAATGAGTCAACTCTTCGCATAAGGTGGCCAAAGTACTGGAGTTTCAGCTTCAGCATCAGTCCTTCCAATGAACACCCAGGACTGATCTCCTTTAGGATGGACTGGTTGGATCTCCTTGCAGTCCAAGGGACTCTCGAGAGTCTTCTCCAACACCACAGTTCAAAAGCATCAGTTCTTTGGTGCTCAGCCTTCTTCACAGTCCAACTCTTGCATCCATACATGACCACTGGAAAAACCATAGCCTTGACTAGACGGACCTTTGTTGGCAAAGTAATGTCTCTGCTTTTGAATATGCGATCTAGGTTGGTCATAATTTTCCTTCCAAAGAGTAAGCATCTTTTAATTTCATGGCTGCAGTCACCATCTGCAGTGATTTTGGAGCCCCCAAAATAAAGTCTGCCACTGTTTCCCCATTTCCCATGAAGTAATGGGACCAGATGCTATGATCTTTGTTTTCTGAATGTTGAGCTTTAAGCCAACTTTTTCACTCTCCTCTTTCACTTTCATCAAGAGGCTTTTTAGTTCCTCTTCACTTTCTGCCATAAGGGTCGTGTCATCTGCATATCTGAAGTTATTGATATTTCTCCTGGCAATCTTGATTCCAGCTTGTGCTTTTTCCAGCCGAGCGTTTCTCATAATGTACTCTGCATATAAGTTAAATAAGCAGGGTCACACCCTTGTAGGCAGGTGCAATTAGAGAAGAGATAGAATCCAAATCAGGGATCTTCAGGAAGTCCTTCAAGGGTAGCTTTAATTGGCTTATCCCAGCAGCTTCAAGAGCANGACCAGATGCTATGATCTTTGTTTTCTGAATGTTGAGCTTTAAGCCAACTTTTTCACTCTCCTCTTTCACTTTCATCAAGAGGCTTTTTAGTTCCTCTTCACTTTCTGCCATAAGGGTCGTGTCATCTGCATATCTGAAGTTATTGATATTTCTCCTGGCAATCTTGATTCCAGCTTGTGCTTTTTCCAGCCGAGCGTTTCTCATAATGTACTCTGCATATAAGTTAAATAAGCAGGGTCACACCCTTGTAGGCAGGTGCAATTAGAGAAGAGATAGAATCCAAATCAGGGATCTTCAGGAAGTCCTTCAAGGGTAGCTTTAATTGGCTTATCCCAGCAGCTTCAAGAGCAGCAGCAAGGACCAGGGTATGCTCTGTCATTTTGTATTCATAGGGAACACTGATAACAAAACCAAGTCCCTTACAGAATAAGAGAAACCAGAGTCATTGTCAGTGTTATAAAATATGAATTTTATTATACATATTATGTGTAGTGTATCATCAGTAGTGCTTATTAATGAAGATTTATTCATTCTCAAGAATATCATTTAATTTGAAAGAAACAGTGATTCTAATACCGTAATGTATGTGCTGCAAATGCTATAAGAAAAAAGGCACTTTTTATAAAAAAGGAAGGCACAGTTTAATCTGATTATAATAGCATTTCTTAAATTAAGACATAATAAAGAACATTTTAGAAAAAAATTGATATGTTATTACAGAGATATAGTTGATCTAAATAATTAAGTACTGAATCAATGAATCTGTACCATGTAACTAAAATGTGGCAGTAATGCTAATAAAATCTTTAAAAGCAGAGTGCAGGCTACCAACTGTGCTGAGTGTGCCCAGAGGGGAAGGCTCTGGCCAGCATTCCTTTAGTAGGACATGCCTGGGACTGAGTCAGGAAGGCAGAGAAGTCTTAAATACCTTCAGGCAGGTAGAAGCAGAAATCCAGGCAGGCAAGGTTGTGCTAGGGTACCTGGGGTCAGAGATCAAGGGCTGAAGCCATCTGGTTTGGGAGTGAACTGAAAACATGGTCTTCAAGACAAAGTGAATTGAAAAAAAGAGGTGAGAGGTAGGGCAGCAGCCGTGGTGTATGTACTGGTACCAAAAAGAAGGGCTGCAAGAGGATTAAGGCAGACATGAAGCCAAAGTTCACCATCTTGATTTTGTTTAATTTTCAAATTGGTACTAGTTTTATTTGATTTAATTGTACATATTGCAAACATTTTTTTCTTTACTTTCTCATAATCAATGCATAGATTTTTTATTGGCTCGTAGTGATACATAATCTGTTTTTAAGTATTTTGTCTTATTTAAATGAATATAAATCCACATTGTCACTTTCAAAATTTTGCATAATAATTCATTTGATGACTATACCAACACATACTTTATCCATCTTCTTTATAGGGGCACTTAGACTTTTTATTTATATTTAATTTAAATACTATTATAATAAACAGTATTTAAAATTACTCTTTTTCCTAAGTATATCAAGTGTAAATAAAATACAGTTTTCATTCTGAGAGTAACAGAATCACATGAAGACAGTTTGGAAAACAGAAAAATTAATAAAGCATTTATACTTCTACCATTACACGTATCATCAATTTGGCTTACTGTTTTAGGATCTTTTTTTATCACTTTTAATTATATGATCAACCATTTATATGCTGCTCAGCTCAAAAGAGTCCTTCAAACCTCATCTCTGCAGTTGTTTATAGTCTTAGAGCTACCAACATGCCTCAAGGCAGAGTGTAGGGTGAGGATCTCATGGAGGTTGCCTTTTTGCTTCCCACCAGTTAGCCTGGCTGTATTTGTCATTCCAGGGCCAGCCTGAGCCTCTGGTCTTAGAGGGTTATTGGGATGAGTGTTATGAAAACTAATATTTATTAAAAAGACAAACTATGCTTGTAGCACTGTATACATTATCTTATTTAATCCTTATAACACTTTGAGTTAGATATATCAAACCTCTTTTTTGTAGATAAGATTATTGGTTTATAAAGATTAAATAATTTGGCCGAGATTACATCACATAGAAGAACTGGAATAGAAATCTGTAACTGTGGGCCTATGAAATAAATAAACTTGTAAATAACATACTGATGTCCTAGGGCATGTGGATATGGCAACAGGTGGTAGTAGGTTCCAAAATCTATTTCTTCTTGATCATATCCTTCTAATCAATGACACACTAGAGTTGTCATTTTGTGAATTAGAAATGTGGATGAATATAAGACTTAAAATCACCTTCACTTCTGTAATAGATGGATTAGTAATGCGGTAACTTTAATTATGTGTTTGGTGAGTATGAGTACATATAGGCCGAACTCTGTTGGCTTAGCTCTACCACATAGTGACTTAGCCAAAGATTTTGATGATAAGGAACTCAGGATATTTTAGGGCTTAAGAGAGAGTTCAGATAACAGTGTCACTTGTGTTAATGATCTGTCTTTGTACCACATACCAGGATCGACTAGCAAGGAGGAGAGATTGAATGAGGCATGGACAGGCATAATTAGCACTGGAGAAAGAATAAAGGAAGTGGATAGAATTAATTTTATTGAAATTAAAACCAACTTCTCTTGAGATTAATGAATCAAAGTAGTCTATGTATTGATTCAAAGTGAATTTCTGCAGTTTAAGGAGAAACCAGGATGACAGAGGCATACCTCAGAAATTTTGTGGGTTCAGTTCTAGACCACTGCAATAAAGTGAATGTACAAATAAAGCAATTCACACGTTTTTGGTTTCCTAGTGCATCTAAAAGTTATATTTATACTACATTTTTGTCTGTTAAGTGTGTGATATTAATAGACATATCTAAAAGCAATTTACACACCTAATTTAAAAATGATTTACTGCTAAAAAATACTAACCATCATCTGAGTCTTCAGTGAGTTGTTATCCTTTTGCTGGTGGAAAGCCTTGCCTCGATGTTGGTGGATACTCACTCATAAGGGTGGTGATTGCTGAAGACCGGGGGTGCTGTGACAATTCCTTACAAGACAACAATGAAGTTTCCTGCATCAATTAACACTTCCTTTCACAAATGACTTCTTTGCAACATTCAATTCTATTTACCCATTAGGATTTCTCTCAAGACTGGAGTCAATCCTTTCAAACTCTGCTGCTGCTTTATCAATTAAATTTACCTAATATTCTAAATCCTTTGTTGTCATTTCAAAAATCATCATAGCATCTTCACCAGGAGAAGGTTTCATCTTGAGAAACCACCTTTCCTCTTCCATAAGAAGCAACTCCTCATCTATTCAAGTTTGATCGTAAGATTGCAGCAATTCATTCACATCATCAAGCTCCATTTCTAATTCTAGTTCTCTTGCTATTTTCACCACAGCTGAGAACATCTTGAATGCCTCACTCATAGTCATTCATGAGGTTGGAGTCAACTTCTTCCAAATTCCTCTTAATGTCTATGCTTTGACCTCTTTTCATGAATCATAAATGTTCTTAATTCAATATTTTCCAGAAAGTTTCAATTTACTTTTCCTAAATCCATTAGAGAAATCATTATTTATAGCAACTACAGCCTTATGAAATGCATTTCTTAAACAATGACTTAAAAGTCAAAATGACTCTTTGATCTATGGGCTTCAGAATAGATGTATTAGCAGGTATAAAACAAAACCAATATCATTGTATATCTCCATCAGTGTTCTTGGGTGACCAGATGCATGGTCAATAGTGTATTTTGAAATGAATCTTTATTTCTGAGCAGTATGTCTCAACAGCGGGCTTAAAATACTCTATAAGTTATACTGTAGATAGATAACATTGTTATCTAGGTTCTGTTGTTCTATCTGTAGAGCATAGGCAGAGTAGACATAGCATAATTCATAAGGGCCCTAGGATTTTGGGAATGGTAGATGAGTACTGGCTTCAACTTTGAGTCATGAGCTGCAATAACCCCTAACAAAAGAGTCAAACCTGTTCTTTGAAATTTTGAAGCTAGGCATTGAGTTTTCTCTAGCTATGAATGTCCTTGATGCTATCTTCTTCCAATATAAAGCTGGTTCATTTACACTGAAAATCTCTTGTTTAGTGTAGTCACCTTCATGAATTATCTTAGCTAGATCTTTTGAATAACTTGTTGCAGTTTCTATATCAGCACTCACATTTTTGTCTTATAGAAGTTTCTTCTTTCCTTAAACCTCCTGAACCAACCTCTGCTGGCTTCAAACTTTCCTTCTGCAGCTTTCTCACCTCTTCAGCCCTTACAGAACTGAAGAGAGTTAGGGCTTTGCTCTGGATTTGGCATTGGCTTAGAGGAATGTTGTGGTTGGTCTGATCTTCTAACCAGACCATTAAAACGTTCTCCATGTCAGCAATAAGGCTTTTTCACTTTATTGTTTGTGTTCATTGGAGTAGCGCTTTTAATTTCCTTTAAGAACCTTTCTTTTGTATTCACAACTTGGCTAACTGGTGCAAGAGGCCTAGATCTAAGCCTTTCCTGGCTTTTGATATACTTTGCTCACTAAGCTTAATCACTTTTAGCTTTTGTTTTTAAAGTGAGAGATGTGTGACAGTTCCTTTCACCTGAATACCTAGAAGTCACTGTAGGGTGATTAATTGGCCTACTATCTATATTCTCTTGTTTCAGGGAATAGGGATGCCCAAGGAAAGGGAGGGACACAGGGAACGCCACTTGGTGGCGCAGTCAGAACATACACAGTAGTTATTAAGTTTGTCATCTTATGTGGGTGGGACTCATGGTGCCCCCAAATAATTAAAATAATAACGTCAAATATCACTGATCACAGGTCACCATAACAAATTTAATAATAATGAGAAAAATTTAAGTATTGCTGCTGCTGCTGCTGCTGCTGCTAAGTCGCTTCAGTCGTGTCCAACTCTGTGCAACCCCATAAATGGCAGCCCACCAGGCTCTGCTGTCCCTGGGATTCTCCAGGCAAGAACACTGGAGTGGGTAGAATCACCAAAATATGACATAGAGACAGGAAGTGAGCCAGTGCTCCTGGAAAAATGACGCCAATAGACTTGCTTGATGCAAGGTTGACACAGACCCTCAATTTGTAATGGGAAGCTTCCCTGGTGGCTCAGCCAGTAAAGAATCTGGCTGCAATGCAGACAACCTGGATCTGATCCCTGGGTTAGGAAGATCCCCTGGAGGAGAACATGGCAAACCTTCCCAGTATTCTTGCCTGGAGAATCCCATACGCAGAGGAGCCTAGTGGGCTACAATATCAATGCAGGCACATGTGCATGGATACACACACACAAAAGACTTACTTGATGCAAGGTTGACAAAAACTTTGAACTTGTAAAAAACACAATGTTTAAAAAGTACAACAAAATGATATATGTCTCTGTAGAGAATAATCTATATAAGACACTAGTATAATGGATATATATTACTTTATTGGACCATCAACCTCCCACTTTTTCTAAGTCTGTGTCTTCCTCAGTACTGCCATCCATATTGTAGCTGCAGAATCAACCTTATAACCAGGAGACTTCAGTTGACTGGTTTGTTGGGGGCAACTTGCCAGGTAGGGACACTGATCTCTATCTAGTAGGTTTAGGACTTTAGGCCAAAAGTGTCATGCTCTAAGAGGGGGGGATTGAACTGTTAGGAACAGTTATATGACCATATGTCCTGGCTTGTGGACCATAGAAGGTTCAGAAGCAATGAAAGAAAGAAAATGAACCAGAACTGCAGAGAGATGCAGAGAATAAAATTGTTCATTCCACTTTTTCTCAGGCCTTGCCCCATTGTTATCTTTAGGTTCAGTGAAACATCTCATAACTTGATAAAATTCTGTTTTTATGTTAAACTGTTTAGAGCTGAGTTTCTGTCTCTTCTAACCACAAAATTCTAGTATAATTAGTCTTTAAGTGTGAAATTGAGTCAAAGGCAAACATTGCAGCAGCTTCCAAGTTTGATATGGAAGCTGGATTATGTATATAAGAAATACAAAAAACTTAGTGGTTTTCTAAATTCAGAATGAGGTATCAGATGCCACTATAATCAACTATATTAATAAAGGTGACTCCAAGTTCCTGAGGAAAATATGACATTTAACTAACAGTAACAAAGGCAATCTCTCACCTTTTGGAAAGGTCTTTTTACTCTTAAATATGATTGTTAAAATAGCAATGGATTTTTCTTTTCATGGTTGGTGCTATGGAAAGATAATAGGAATAACTTGACCACAATGAAAGTTTCATTTCAGAGTTATTTTCAAACTACTTGTATTAAAGCGCAACCAAACCAAATGAAACCAAACCAATGCCTCCTTTTCAACATATTTTATAAAGAAATTGAGCATTTTAGACAGCTAAAAGTAAAAAAGCACGATGAATTAAAGAAAACCTATCCATTGAAATTTAATTAAATTGGAAAAAATCAATATTGAAATGTTTAATAATAATTGACTTTTTAACAACCTGTAATTTCTGAAAATATATATACACTAACATTTGTATGTAATATGTCTTAGTAATACATCAAGAAAAGAAAATATCAATAAATTTTAAGTATACATTCAGGGCACAGGGAATCATTAACAATTCCCATTTCCACTTTCTATCTAAAAATAATAAATATAATCTCTTATCCCATGTCACAGTATTCTAAAAAGCATGACTTCTGAACAGTTTATATTTTATGCCTACCTATATGCTCTTATACTCAATGTAGAGTTTTTCTCTGCAAACTGTTTAATAAATACATCATATTACACAAAATAACAATTTATTTTGAATAATTTGTTTCTTTTTCATAAATGTAACATGTTTTAATGATTGAGGATATATAAGGTATATTAGGGGCTTCCTAGGTGGCTCAATGATAAAGAATCTGCTTGCCAATGCAGGAGATGCAGGTTTGATCCCCAGGCCAAGAAGATCCCCTGGAGTAGGAAATATCACCCCATTCCAATTAATCTTGCCTTGATAATTCCATAGACAGAGGAGCCTGGCAGGCTAGAGTCCATGGAGTCACAGAGTCAAACATGACTGAACAACTGAGCACTCACACAGAGTATGTATACATCAGGGACTGTAGTCTGCCAGGCTCCTCTGTCCACGGGATTCTCCAAGCCAGGATACTGGAGTGGGTTGCATTCTCTTCTCCAGGGGATCTTCCCAACCCAGGGATGGAACCCAGGTCTTCCACAATGCAGGTGGATTCTTTACCATCTGAGCCACCAGGGAATCCCAATGTAAACATTAATCTGAAACTAAAATCATGGAAAATATGCCTACTGGCTCACTGTTAATACTTTGATGGTGTTAATTCTACTATCTTTTCATATTGGTTAAAGTATAGTAAATGTGTCACAAAAGAATCCAAAGCAATGGCAAACTGGTAATACATTTGTAGCATGTAGAAGGATTTCATATTCTCTCTAAAATGTGTCTACATGATTTTAAATATTTTCATAGAAACATATGTGTATATTTATAAATTGTATGTATGAATAAGACTTACACTTGTATGTGTAATTAAAATTTTATTTAATCTAGCTAGCTCCTTGTTGATGGAACATTAGCTCAAATTTGTGCTCTTATAAATAATTTTACAATTAACATTCTTGTACATAAATCCTGGAAAGCATCTATACTTCTCAAGAAAAATTCTTAATAGAGAAATACTGCATCAAGAGAAATGAGGATTTTTAAGGCTTTCAATATATCTTGCCAGATGGGATTAAGATAATTTTTAAAATATGCTTTAAGATATTACTATATTGTCTTTGTACTAAGTGTAATAAAATACCCACCTGATCTCTTCCAAGTGTATCTACCCCAACTCCTCCCCCAAGTGAAGTGATGTCAGCAGGCTGGTGTAGCTTTGTTTGCTCATGCAAACATATATGTGAAATGTGTTTCTTCATTTTTATCATCAAATAAAACCATATTAATGACATTAATCAGCAACTTGCTTCTTTCAAAAATGTTATGAACATCACATAGTCCAGCAAATTTTTTTGGTAACTGAAATTCATGTTATACTCATATATATTTACCATTTTGTATAAATGTGGTTGTTCACTGTTACTTTTAAAGATTTAGGTTTTTTTTTTAGCTCTTCTAGCCCATTTTCTTCTTTCAGTTTTCCCACATTTCCACACCAACCTCACAAACAAATTACATGATAGAATAATATCAGCTATAATAGATAGACATGTAAATATATAGATATAGAATCATACAAAATACACACACTTATACATGTATATACATATTAAACATAAATATGCACATACATATAGACATGTATACTCTCTATATAAACATGTCTATATTTATCTATTATCTAATTTATAGGGATTTGGTTTTTTTTTTACAAAATAATTAACATGCTCTACCCTTAATGGCCAGCCCACTCCAGTATTCTTGCCTGAGAATCCCCATGGACAGAGAAGCCTGGCGGGTTACAGTCCATGGGGTCACACAGAGTTGCACACAACTGAAGCCACTTAGCACTCATGCATCAAAGCACCCTTACTGGCATCTTGCCTGTCTCACTTTAGCATACCTAGAAATTTGAAATCACTTGAAGTCAAACTCTAGTTCTAGTTCTAGTTCATTCTATTTGCGGTATACATAAAATTAATCATGTTCATGTATCATAATTTTGCTCACTTTAATTATTGATGGATTTTCTACATTTTAATTTTGCCAAATTGACACTCAAATTTCAAAACTTCATATTTTTGATTTATTTTCTTATTGTGTCTGATCTGTTTTCATACATTTGGAAACATTTTCCTTAGTTCTTTTGAGATATAATTGACAAACAGCACTGTATGAGTTAAGGCATAGAGTATAATGAATTATGTGTAATTATGTGTAATATGTTGTGCAATTATTACTACAACAACATCCATCATATCATATATATAGGGGAAAATGAGTTTTTCCTTAAGATGAGAACTCTTTGTATTTATTCTAACAAATTTATATATAATATACCATACATATAGTAATGTAACTATAGTCATCATGTTGTATATTACATCTCCAGTATTTATTTATCTTATAACCAGATGTTTGTACATTTTGACCACCTTCATCCACTTCCCCAACCCTTTACACCCTGCCTCCAATGACCACAAATCTGATCCCTTTTTCTGTAAGTTTGGATTTTTATCTGCTTACTTGTCTATTTTTATTTTATTTGTCTTGGATTCCACATTTAAGTGAGGCCATATAGCATTTGTTTTTCTTTCTGTGGTTAATTTTACTTAGCATAGTCCCCTCAAGGTCAATCTGTGATGTCACAAATGTCAGGATTTGCTTCGTTTTTATGACTCAGTAATATTTCATTGGGCTTCCCTAGTGGCTCAGTGGTAAAGAATCCACCTGCAATGCAGGAGACCTAGGTTTAATCCCTGGTTTGGGAAGATCCCCTCGAGGAAAGCATAGCAACCCACTCCAGTATTCTTGCTTGGAGAATCCCCATGAACAGAAGAGCCTGGCGGGCTGCACAGTCCATAGGGTCACAAAGAGTCAGACATGACTGAGCGACTAAGCACACACAGCACACAATATTTCATTGTTTGTGAGTGTGTGTATACATATATATGTATATACACACATATGTGTTACCTATTCATTCTTTGTTGGACAAAGTTGTTTTCATGTCTTGGCTATTTTAAATAATGATGCTGTAATCATCAGGGTGGAGATATCTCTTTAACATGGAGCCTTTGTTTCATTCAGGTTTATTTCCAGAAATAGAATTGCTACATCATATAGTAGCTCTATTTTATATTTTTGAGGACCTCAGAATTGTTCTCTATAGTGGCCATACTGATAAACAATCCTACCAACAATGCACAAAGGTTACTTTTTCTCCACATTCTTGTCAACTTTTGTTATCTCTTGTCTTTTTGATGATAGCCATCTAATAAGTATGAGGGGATAGAACACTGTGGTTTTGATTTACATTTCTATAAAAACTAGTAATATAGAGCACCTGATCATGTACTTGTTGACCATTTGTCCAGCTTCTTTGGCAAAATGTCTATTCAGTTCCTTTGCCAATTTAAAATTGGATTATTTGCTGTCTTTCTATTGAGTTGTATGGGTTCTTTGTATATATATCTATATACCACTTATCAAATATATGGTTTGCAAGTTTCTTTTGTACCATTCCATAGATTGTCTTTTCTTTTTGTTGATGCTTCTTTTGGTGTAGTGCTTTTTAGTTTGATGTATTCACATTTGTTTATTTCTTATTGTTTTTTGAATTTTAATTTTGATATTTTTGCTTGTGTTTTATGTGTTATATCCAAAAATACCATTGCCTGTACCCATGTTAAGGAGGTTTATTTCTTATATATTCTTTTAGAAGCTTTAGTGTTACAGTCTTACATTTAAGGTTTTAACTAATTTTGAGTTAATTTTTGTAAGAGGTGTAAGATAGGGGGTCCAGTTTCATTCTTTTATATCCAATTTTCCTAGCATTGGTTATTGAAGAAATTATCTTTTTTCCTCTGATTATTCTTGGCTCCCTTGGAAAATAATGGTTATATATTCGTGAATTTATTTCTGGGCTCTTGATTTTCTTCAGTTGGTGTATGTGTCTTTAGGTGTTGTTTTTTGTTTGCTTTAAATTACAGTCATGAATGGATGTGAGAGTTAGACTATAAAGAAAGCTGGGCCCCAAAGAATTGATGCTTTTGAACTGTGGTGTTGGAGAAGACTCTTGTCACTTGGACTGCAAGGAGATCCAACCAGTCCATCCTAGTTGAGATCAGTTCTGGGTGTTCATTAAAAGGACAGATGTTTAAGCTGAAACGCCAATACTTTGGCCACCTGATGTGAAGAGCTGACTCATTTGAAAAGACCCTGATGCTGGGAAGGATTGAAGGCAGGAGGAGAAGAAGATGACAGAGGATAGGATGGTTGGATGGCATCACTGACTCAATGGACAGGAGTCTGAGTAAAATTCTGGGCTCTTGATTTTCTTCAGTTGGTGTATGTGTCTTTAGGTGTTGTTTTTTGTTTGCTTTAAATTACAGTCATGAATGGATGTGAGAGTTAGACTATAAAGAAAGCTGGGCCCCAAAGAATTGATGCTTTTGAACTGTGGTGTTGGAGAAGACTCTTGTCACTTGGACTGCAAGGAGATCCAACCAGTCCATCCTAGTTGAGATCAGTTCTGGGTGTTCATTAAAAGGACAGATGTTTAAGCTGAAACGCCAATACTTTGGCCACCTGATGTGAAGAGCTGACTCATTTGAAAAGACCCTGATGCTGGGAAGGATTGAAGGCAGGAGGAGAAGAAGATGACAGAGGATAGGATGGTTGGATGGCATCACTGACTCAATGGACAGGAGTCTGAGTAAACTCCAGGAATTGGTGATGGACAGGGAGGCCTGGTGTGCTACAGTCAATGGGGTCGCAAAGAGTCAGACATGACTGAGCGACTGAACTTAACTGAAATAAATATTAGCTTTCATTTTTAAATTTCCCAATACATTTTAGTTAACACTAAGTTTTTAATATTTTAACAAAGATATTTAAAAATTTTATTGACATATAGTTGATTTGCAATGCTTTGTTAGCTTCTGCTGTACAGCAAAGTGATGAGTTATACACATACACATATCCACTCTTTTCTAGATTCTTTCCCCAAATAAACATACTAAACAGCAGTATAGATCAATGAAAAAAGATAGGAAGTCATCTAATGTACGACAAAAGAGGCAAGAATATACATTCAGTGGAGATAAAATAGTCTCCTCAATAGGTGGTGCTGGGGAAACTGGACAGTTACATGTAAAAGAATGAAATTAGAGCACTCCCTAATACTAATGAACCACACAAAAATGAACTAAAAATGGATTAAAGACCTAAATGTAAGATTCAGTCAGTTAGTTCAGTCGCTCAGTCATGTCTGACACTTTGCAACCCCATGGATTACAGCATGCCAGGCTTCCCTGTCCCTCACCAACTTCTGGAGCTTGCTCAAGCTCAGGTCCATTGAGTCAGTGACGCCATCCAACTCATCCTCTGTCGTCCTCTTCTCCTCCTGCCTTCAGTCTTTCCCGGCATCAGAGTCTTTTCCAAGAGTCAGTTCTTCACATCAGGTGGCCAAAGTATTGGAGTTTCATCTTTAACACCAGTCCTTCCAATGAATAGTCAGGACTCATTTCCTTTAGGATTGACTGGTTGGATCTCCTTGCAGTCCAAGAGACTCTCCAAAGTGTTCTCCAACACCACAGTTCAAAAGTATCAATTCGGTGCTCAGCTTTCTTTATAGTCCAATTCTCACATCCATACATGACTACTGGAAAAAAACCATGGCTTTGATTAGATGGATCTTTGTTGGCAAAGTAATGCCTTTGCTTTTTAATATGCTGTCTAGGTTGGTCATGGCTTTTCTTCCAAGGAGCAAATGTCTTTTAATTTCATGGCTTCAGTCACCATCTGTAGTGATTTTGGACCCCAAGAAAATAAAGTCTGTCACTGTTTCATTGTTTCCCCATCTATTTGCCATGAAGTGATGGGAATGTAAAGTCAGATACTCTAAAACTCTTAGAGGAAAACATAGGCAGGACACTCTGACATAAATCAAAGCAATATCTTTTTTGATCCACCTCCTAAAGAATCAAAATAAAAACAAAAATAAACAAAAGGAACTTAATTAAACATAAAAGATTTTCATAGCAAAAGAAACCATAAACAAAACAAAAAGACAACCCACAGAATGGGAAAAAATGTCAACATTTGAAAATGAAGTGACTGGCAAGGGATTGTTCTCCAAAATATACAAACTGTTCATTCAACTCAATACAAAAACAAAGAAACAAACAAACAAATCAAAAAAATGGGTGGAAGATCTAAGTAAACATTACTCCAAAGAAGACATACAGATGGCTAAAAAACATGAAAAGATGCACATCACTAAATTTTAGAGTAAGACAAATCAAAACTACAGTGAGGTGTCATCTCACTGTACAAATTTCATATTGAAGAAATCATCACTTTGATAATGACCTTCATCAAGACATATACAAACAAAAAGTGTTGAAGTAGGTGTGGAGAAAAGGGAATTCTCTTACACTGTTGGTGGGACAACAGTTATATAAATTGTTACAGCCATTTTGGAGGACAATATGGAGGTTCCTTAAAAAACGAAAAATAAAACTACCATATCATCCTGCAATCCCAGTTCTGGACATATGTCCATAGAAAATCATAATTCAGAATGATACATGCACCCCAGTGTTGACTGCAGCACTACTAACAATAGCCAAGACAAGGAAGCAGGCCAGATATCCATCAGCAGAGGAATGGATAAAGAAGATGTGGTAAATATATACAGTGGACTATTACCCAGCCATAAAAAAGGACAAAATAATGCCATTCGCAACAACATGAATTGATCTAGAGATTGTCATACTAAAGTGAAGTAAGTCAGACGGAGAAGGACAAATACAATATGATATCATATTGTATTTGTCCTTCCACATATCATATTATATGTGGAATCTAAAAAGGTGGTACAGATGAACTTATTTACAGACAGAAATAGAATCACAGATATAAAAAAACAATTTATGGTTTCCAGGGGATTGGGGGTGGAGGGACAAATTGGGAGATTGAGACTGACATATACAAACTGCTACTATAAAATAGATAACTAGTAAGAATCTGCTCATATCCACAAAACACAGTATATATTACACATATATTATTACATATAACACATAAGAAAGACAGCCATTTAAAAAAATTATTAGCTGAAGAAATGGAGATTCTGTGAGGTTAATTGATTTGCCCAGGATCACATATGAATGGTTAACCCTGGTTAGAATGCTTGACTTTTTTAAAAATAAAAATATATAATTGTTTCTTCTTCAAAAATAGTTGCTAATTATACAAAATCTAATGTATCATTAGAACAAATAAAGAACATCATTCAAGCACTCCAGCTAGAAAAAGAAATCATGTCTTCTTTTTTAACCTGCCTTTTTCATTCAGTGTACACTGTATAAATATTATTCTACAGGATCTCATTAACAGCTATCTAATATTTGATGTACAGTAATGTATTTTAATCAATACATGTATTTTAATTCCATTTTCTTACATTTCTTTTTAGTTCCATTTAACTTAGACAATGTATTTTGATTCTTCAAATACATTTCTAAAAGTGGAATAACTTTTATTGCCAAAATACTACATTAAAGCCTATATTCAACTTGTTAAAAGTAAATTGAATTTATACTTTTCCCTAAATTATAATATACTTTCTGAAAATATCAATTTTCTATAACTTTTTGTCACATTTCTTATAAAAAGGGTTCTTCTAGTTATATTTGATTACATTTGTTTTATATTTTATTGTATTATTTTTTCATAAATATCACCATATTAAATTTTTATTTTTATGTACAGTGTTCCTTGAGTATCTGTGAAGAATTGGTTCTGGGACCTCCCTGGATGCCAAAATTTGCAGATGCTCACTCCTTTATGTAACATTATATAGTATATGCATCTAGCTTACACATATCTCCCCTATACTGTAAATCATCTCTGGATTACTTATAATACCCTAATACAATGTATATGCTATGTAAATAGTTGTAAATACCATGTAAATCCTTTGTAAATAGTTGCCAGTGTATGGAAAATTCAAATTTTACTTTTTGGAACTTGCTGGAATTTGTTTATTCGACTATTTTGATCAGCAGTTGGAACCCGCAGGTACAGAGGGCCAAAGTATATTTTAATTCACAATACGTAAAATCATTTTTTTTCAGTCTTTACTTATCTAGTTTCTTTAGAAACACTTTTTTTTTCAAGTTTCTTTCCAAAAAAATCTATTGAAATTTTAATTGGAATTTCCAACTTGGAAAGTTTATAATACTGCCTCTTTAAAAACAGAACTTTGTATATCTCTATCCATAATATTTTAAGCTAAATATATGTTATTTCTCTACATATTTTTATACATTTCTTATTAAATTTATTTGAAGAGTTTAATATTTGTATATATTTTTGTCCAATGAGGATAATTATTTTCATAGTACATTTTATAATTAATATTACTGATATATAAGAAAGTCATTATCTTTTGAAATATTAATTTATCATCAGGTAGGACTTATTGTTTTTTCCTTTCTTAGTTTTTTTAGATAGCAAAACTCTTGTTAATAATAATCATTTGATTATTATGCTTTCTGTTGTTGCTTTTGTGTTCATTTGTGAGTTGTTTTTATAGCTTTGTGTAAAAAATATGGTGGTATTTGTTTTCATTTCTGGTTATGATGGATTCAGCTTTTGAAATAACGTTCAATTTTTAAAAAGTTCTTAAAATTTAGGTAGTCCTTTTTAGACCTCTTGAGATGACCATATAGTCTTACAATCTGATCTATTGAGGAGTGATGAATAGTCCTTGAATTACTGGAATGACTGTTTATTTTGAATTCCTTCTCAATATATAATTTTATTTTATATGATATTATTTAAGAAATTAAACTTTATAATTTGAAAAATATATTTCCATATCATTTGTTATTTTTATGAGGCTGTAGTATTACAAACATATATACTTCACAACTAGAAAGTTTTCTCTTTTAGATTCAGAAGAGCTATAACAATATTTGCCAGAAAATTTCTGAAATATGGCTGACAATTTTCTTAATGTTTCCTTCCTTATTGATTTACTTTTTTTCAGTCAGCTTTGATGATTCATATTTTCTAATATTTTTCATTTAAATCAGACTTTTATGAATTATTAGCATTATTTGCCTATTAAAAAGAGGAGAAATTTGTGTGTGTTATTATATTTGTTTTTGCTTTCTTCCCCCCTCTATCAGCCATTATTACTGGTGAAAGACAATTGCAGTACTTCTTGGAAGGTTGAACGTGGTTGTCCCTTCAGTTGCTATCCAAATGGATAGGTCTACTATTTACTTCCTTTATAATATCAATAACTAAAAGCTGTTAGCACTTATATCACATCATCTTAGATTTAGATGTTAGCAATAGTAAATAATCCAACAATAAAGACAGAATAGGACAAAGTAGACACTGGATTAATTATATTTAAATTTTAAATTCTGGTTAATTCTAACTTTCCATTAAAAATCAAAAACTGAACAAGAGGGAGAAATCACTTGCCTTTCAAATACCCTTTCTGGAGCTATAAAACTATAGCCAGTTTTTGCTACCTAAGTGTATCCAGCTGCATTTTAGTATTCTCTTTTTACCTGAAGCTGCAAGCAAATTTGTGGAAAGAACCTTAGGTAAAAGCATTTTTGTTGCATAATCAGAAGACTACATACTTACAAACAGACTTGCACTTGTTATACAGATGAACATATTTTCTACTTCATCCTTTTCTTCTGAAATCCAAATTCAGTATTTGTTGGATTTAATTGTAATAGTATACTTTCCTTTGTGATTGATTTGACAATTGATATTTGCTTGTGCTTTTCTCAAGCTTATTCTCCACACCTTAGGTTCACTTTTCAACTTGGTTGATTCTTCATTTGACTATTTCTAATAATGTAAACATTTTTATGACATTTCTTGCCTTAAAATGCTTCCTTAGCTTTCTCTGTTTTCTTTTCTTTCATCTTCTTAAAATATGGAGTCCATATTTTTATTTCTCTGGGTGCCCAGTGCTTATCATCTAAAATTTTATATGATTGGGTAATGTATTTTTCATCATAAATGTGACACTTATTTTCTTCTGCAAATATTTTTCACATAAATAGTTATAGGCACTTTTTGTTTGTTTACTCGTCCATAAACTGTCAGCAGAATGAAGAACTACTAATATCTGAAAAATACATCACATAAATTTTTCTTTTTGCACTCTTGCAGTTTTTTTAACCCTTAAAAATCAACCTAGAGTACCATGCAGGACTGAGTAGCATAGATGTGTAAAATAGGTACCCTCTAATTTATGCCATTATTTAATATTTTACAATAATGTGGCCTTTCTATTTAGTTTGTAGCTTCATTTACATGTATCTTCTCTGAAATATTAGAGCTACAATGTGAGGAATAAACTCAATCTGCCATC
The DNA here is from genome assembly GCA_006408695.1 of Aepyceros melampus. Lineage (NCBI taxonomy): Eukaryota > Metazoa > Chordata > Mammalia > Artiodactyla > Bovidae > Aepyceros > Aepyceros melampus. The sequence continues at coordinate 109,853 of SJXQ01009603.1, read as the reverse complement.
TCCACTTTCTTATCCACAATTCATTATCTACCACCACCCTCACTTCTGATTTCCATTGCTACCATGAAACTATAACTGCTCTGGTGATATCAGGGACCTCCATGATCCATTAGCCAAGTCTAATGGACAGTTCTTACCTCTTCCTTTCTTTAAGCATAGAGCAACATTTGGCCTCTCCTTTATTCTCGAAACCTCTCCTCATTTAACTTCGTTTCCTCTGCCTCTTCTATCTTAGTGATCAGTATGTTGTCCTTGCTGGCACATACTGGAGGACCCTGAGATTTGTCTGAATACCTGATGAAGGAAGTTGCTTCTTATGATTTTAGTGTTGCAACAATTACTTTTCTGGAAATGGAAAAGGAAGTAACTGAAGAAGGAAGCTATCCATAAAAGTAGAAGATGATCCTGGATATAAGGCTACAAAGGATAAAATTTTCATTACTTTAAGACACTGCTGATTATTACTCATATAGACTTTTACCTTTATCTTGATAAAATTGTCTTGTATCTTGTATATTGTACCCTGTATCTTGTATCTTGTCACCCTGCTTATTTAACTTATATGCAGAGTGAATCATGAGAAATGCTGGGCAGGAGGAAGCACAAGCTGGAATCAAGATTGCCAGGAGAAATATTAATAACCTGAGATATGGAGATGACACCACCCTTATGGAAGGAGTGAAGAAGAACTAAAGAGGCTCTTGATGAAAGTGAAAGAGAAGAGTGAAAAAGTTGGCTTAAAGCTCAACATTCAGAAAACTAAGATCATGGCATCCAGTCCCATCATTTCATGGCAAATAAATGGGGGAACAGTGGAAATAGTGGCTGAATTTATTTTTCTGGGCTCCAAAATCACTGCAGATGGTGACTGCAGCCATGAAATTAAAAGACGCTTGCTCCTTGGAAGGAAAGTGATGACCAACCTAGACAGCATATTAAAAAGCAGAAACATTACTTTGCCAACAAAGGTCTGTCTAGTCAAGGCTACAGTTTTTCCAGTGGTCATGTATGGATGTGAGATTTGGACCATAAAGAAAGCTGAGCACCGAAGAATTGATGCTTTTGAACTGTGGTGTTGGAGAAGACTCTTGAGAGTCTCTTGGACTGCAAGGAGATCCAACCATTCCATCCTAAAGGAAGTCAGTCCTGAACATTCATTTGAGGGACTGATGTTGAAGCTGAGACTCCAATACTTTGGCCACCTGATGCGAAGAGCAGACTCATTTGAAAAGACCCTGATGCTGGGAAAGATTGAGGGCAGGAGGAGAAGGGGATGGCAGACGATGAGATGGTTGGATGGCATCACCTACTCGATGGACATGGGTTTGGGTGGTCTCCAGGAGTTATTGATGGACAGGGAGGCCTGGTGTGCTGCGGTTCATGTGGTCACAAAGAGTCAGACATGACTGAGCGACTGAACTGAACTGAACTTGATAAAATACGGTTTTATTAAGGGACTGGTCTTCCAAAATTTGCTGCCTACCTGATACTTAGTCAACTTCAAAACCTGAATAACAGTATTTTTAGAAAATATGCCTATCACTGATTTTCAAAAGGAGCTCAATATCTTTCATCTCAAGGACAATTTTAGTTTCTAGATTCTTCCTATCCCCACATTGTCCCTCACTACCCACCATTTGTCATGAATATTAATAAGGATATATACTTGCTTTTTGCCGTACTTTAGTATTCTAGGAGGAAGTAATCCTGGGAGATATTGCCATTTTTTTTTGAGGTTTATTTATCTGGCAAATATTTTTGACAGACCAGTTACAATTTTGTGTAATGTTATTTTTATAGTAATATAAAATTGGAAGTCTACCATGAAAATGCCTTCAGTAGGGCTGATAGACATAAAGAACAGGTAAGGAGTATGCGCACAAAGAGTGTAGCACATCTTTTGCTTTCTCATTGTTTACACCTTTTATGGATTCGATGTGGTGAAAGATTCATCGTGCCATGTTCAAGAACCTTACAAGTCAGTTTGACATAGAAGATAAGCAAGGAAAATTCTTTGGTCTCATAAGAAGGATATTTCTGATGATGTTCTTTTTACACTGAAACAGCATGACATAGATGAAGGAAAATGAAACATGCCCCAGAATGAAGAAATGTAAATATACAAATTAATCACAACTGAAATAGAAGGCAGGTGTATTTTATTGTTCATTTTGATCAGTTTCTGTGATGACTATGAACCTGCTCTTGCATTGCTAGCTTTCCTGAAGAACTTATTCACAGTTCAGAATCCAGACTGAAATAGAGTTGGTTATTCTTTTTACAGCTTCAGTGCAACTATTCCTTGCCTTATTAAACCTACCAGATTGCTACCAACATTCAAGTTTACAGTACAAGTAAACATAAGGCTGATTATTTGCATTACAAAATCATATGTGATTTTTATCAAGATTATTTTATATAATAAACTCTCCTCCAAAGTTCACAAAAAATGAAAATCAGTTTTGATATGTTAATTATTCACCCTTTCAGGATCATAACTCCTATGCTTTCTGTGAGGTAAACATGCTGTTGGAAATAAATGCTTTCAGTGCTTGGCATTTTTTCTAAAGAAAAATAGCAATTAGTGAAAAACAAATTACTTAACTATAGTTCGGAGAGCTGTCATAGTTGTATGTAATAAAGGCTTAAACACAACCCACAGATTTCTTAGAGGCAAGCAGAAGTTTCTCTTTGCTGAAGTAATATGATTAGATATTCTAGTTTTGTAAGCCTTTACACATTACTAGAGTCTGCACTAGTTGTAAGTAGCTAAGAGTAGAGGTGACAGCTAGGCCAGAATATAATGAATTGTAGTAATCCTAACAAGAAATAACAGAGGCAAATCCAAGGGTTTTTCAGTCCCTGAGAGACTCAGTAAGATATATCCCGGAAAGGCTCCTAGGATGATAATATGATGACTTTGCCACCTGATTAATATGGACATCAAAAACAAAGCTCAGAATCTAAAATCAGTTCAGTGTTATGAGCCCTGAGACATTGAAGAGGATATTCTAGATGTCAGAGGCAAGAACTAAAAAGAAATATAAAGATTGATGTTGAGGAGATCCTATGAGTAATAATTTAGCCTTGTCTATATTTGGTTTTAAAAAGTTGGATGACATCCAAGCCTGAATGTCAGAGAGACTGTTATGTGGCATGCAGAAAGCCATCATAAGGCCCATGGGGATGGGAAACAGACCAAAGTGTCATCTGTGCTTATTTGACACAGAAATATATTGGTTCTAAAGCCAACATTCATAATAAATAAGCAGATAGAAACATGGAACTACTAATATTTCATGTATGTAAAGAAAGCAATATATTAAAATTACTATTCTTTTTGTTTCATGTAAATACAATATATACTGTCATTTAAAGGACATATTCCTACCCTCAAAAAGCTTATATTTCAAAACAGTTTACAGTGTAAATGGTTTAAAATCATAATTTACTATTACATTGTCCTACTTTTTTCACTTCTTTTTTTCAGAATGTACTATGAACATTTAGCTATTTTTTTCCCTTGATAATTTTTGAGATTCCAGTGAAGATGTTTATACAATAGTAGAGGCTGTGATATTGAGGATTTAGACATCTATAATCAATGAACTATAAAATTCCAACATTTAAAATGACTATTTATTTTAACAGAGTAAACATTCTATACAGAACTTGCAGCACACTAAAAATGTTAAATAATCCAGTTTTGTTTTTCCATAATGATAAAGAATCCGCCTGCAATGAGGAGACCTGTGTTTAATCCCTGGGTTGGGAAGATCCCCTAGAGAAGGGGAAGTCTACCCACTACAGTATTCTGGCCTGGAGAATTCCATGGATGGAGGAGACTGACAGGCTATAGTCCATGGGGTTGCAAAGAGTCAGACACGACTGAGTGACTTTCTCTAACAGGAGGGAACAAAATCTAGAAAGATTCTTGGTATATACTACTAAACTTGCAATGATAGGTTTGTTTTTTCACAAAAGTGTGTTAGAGACTAAGAGCTGTGTCCTTAGGATAGACACATGCAGAGGAAAGCCAGATTTGATGTCTTCTAGATGTTGGTTGCTAACTATTTGGTTTGCTGAAATGCCTCTAGAATGCCAAATAATTTTTTTTCCCTAGAAGCATTATTTCAACTATTAGGTTGGATCCAGTTTCCCTCACATGCTCTAAAATTATTCTCAGATAGCTTGAAATCTGAAGTGAATGTATTAGTCGCTCAGCTGTGTCCAAATCTTTGTGATGCCAGGGACAGTAGCCTGCCATGTTCCCCTGTCGATGGGATTCCACAAGCAATAATACTGGAGTGGGTAGCCATTCCCTTCTCTATGGGATCTGTCTGACATAGGGATTGAACCCAGGTCTCCTAAATTGCAGGCAGATTCTTTCCCACCTGAGCCACCACTTAACAAGGCCATGTTCAATATAGAAGAAGGATGTTTTAAAATTCATTCTTCTCTTTCAATTCTGGTTTTCTCGGTGTGTATGCCCAGCAATGGGATCGCTGGATCATAAGGCAGTTCTATTTGCAATTTTTTAAGGAATCTCCACACTGTTCTCCATAGTGGCTGTACTAATTTGCATTCCCACCAACAGTGTAAGAGGGTTCCCTTTTCTCCACACCCTCTCCAGCATTTATTGCTTGTTGACTTTTGGATCGCAGCCATTCTGACTGGTGTGAAATGGTACCTCATTGTGGTTTTGATTTGCATTTCTCTGATAATGAGTGATGTTGAGCATCTTTTCATGTGTTTGTTAGCCATTCGTATGTCTTCTTTGGAGAAATGTCTATTTAGTTCTTTGGCCCATTTTTTGATTGGGTCATTTATTTTTCTGGAGTTGAGCTGCATAAGCTGCTTGTATATTTTTGAGATTAGTTGTTTGTCAAAGGAATCTCCACACTGTTCTCCATAGTGGCTGTACTAATTTGCATTCCCACCAACAGTGTAAGAGGGTTCCCTTTTCTCCACACCCTCTCCAGCATTTATTGCTTGTTGACTTTTGGATCGCAGCCATTCTGACTGGTGTGAAATGGTACCTCATTGTGGTTTTGATTTGCATTTCTCTGATAATGAGTCAGCCTTTTGGACTCTGTGGGAGAGGGAGAGGGTGGGATGAGTTGGCAGAGTGGCAGTGTAACATGTATGATATCATAAGTGAAACGAATCACCAGTCTAGGTTTGGTGCAGGATGCAGGATGCTTGGGACTGATGCACGGGGATAATCCAGAGAGAAGGTGTAGGGCGGGAGGAGGGAGGTGGGGGTCCGGACTGGGAGTTCATGTACACTTGTGGCTGATTCATGTCAATGTATAGCAAAACGAATACAGTATTGTAAAGCAAAACAAACTAAAAAATAAAAATTAATTTTAAAAAATTCATTCTTCTCAAATTTTACTTCACTTCAGTTCAGTCACTCAGTTGTGTCTGACTCTTTGCAACCCCATGAACTACAGCATGCCAGGCTTCCCTGTCTATCAGCAACACCCAAAGTTAACCCAAACTCATGCCCATTCAGTCAGTGATGCCATCCAGCCATCTCATTGTCTGCCATCCCCTTCTCCTCCTGCCTTCAATCTTTCCTAGCATTAGGGTCTTATCATATGAGTCAGCTCTTCACACCTGGTGGCCAAAGTATTGGCGTTTCAGCTTAAACATCTGTCCTTTTAATGAACACCCAGAACTGATCTCCTTTAGGATGGACTGGTTGGATCTCCTTGAAGTCCAAGGGACTCTCAAGAGTCTTCTCCAACACCACAGTTCAAAAGCATCATTTCTTTGGCGCTCCACTTTCTTTATAGTCTAACTCTCACATCCATCCATGACTACTGGAAAAACCATAGCCTTGACTAGATGGACATTAGTTGGCAAAGTAATGTCTCTGCTTTTTAATTGCTGTCTAGATTGGTCATAACTTTCCTTCCAAGGAGTAAGCATATTTTAATTTCATGGCTGCAGTCACCATCTGCACTGATTTTGGAGCTCAGAAAAATAAAGGCAGCCACTGTTTCCACTGTTTCCCCATCTATTTGCCATGAAGTGATGGGACTGGATGCCATGATCTTAGTTTTCTCAATGTTGAGCTTTAAGCCGACTTTTTCATTCTCGTCTTTTACTTTCATTGAGAGGCTCTTTAGTTCTTCACTTCCTGCCATAAGATGGTGTCATCTGCATATCTCAGGTTATTGATATTTCTCCCAGAAATCTTGTTTCCAGCTTGTGCTTCATCCAGCCCAGTGTTTCTCATGATGTACTCTGCATATAAGTTAAATAAACACGGTGACAATATACAGCCTTGACGTACTCCTTTTCCTGTTTGGAACCAGTCTGCTGTTCCATGTCCAGTTCTAAATGTTGCTTCCTGACCTGCATACAGGTTTCTCAAGAGGCAGATCAGGTGGTCTGGTATTCCCATCTCTTTCAGAACTTTCCACAGTTGGTTGTGATCCACACAGTCAAAGGCTTTGGCATAGTCAACAAAGTAGAAATAGATGTTTTTTCTGGAACTCTCTTGCTTTCTTGATGATCCAACAGATGTTGGCAATTTGATCTCTTGTTCCTCTGCCTTTCCTAAAACCAGCTTGAGCATCTGGAAGTTCAAAGTTCACGTATTGCTGAAGCCTGGCTTGGAGAATTATGAGCATTACTTAATAGCATGTGAGGTGAGTGCAATTGTGTGGTAGTTTGAGCATTCTCTGGCACTGCCTTTCTTTGGGCTTGGAATGAAAACTGACTTTTTCCAGTCCTGTGGCCACTGCTGAGTTTTCCAAATTTGCTGGCACATTGAGTGCAGCACTTTCATAGCATCATCTTTTAGGATTTGAAATAGCTCAACTGGAATTCCATCACCTCCACTAAATACATAGTAATGTCCTAATCTAAGGTTATCTTGAATTCTCTCCTAACTAGCAAAATATGGTATGTCTTAATCATACGCCAGTAGTAATACGTGTATAAATAAAACATGTGTGTATGTGTTGGTCGCTCAGTCATGTCTGACTCTTTGCAACTCCATGGACTGTAGCCCACAAGGATCCTCTAACCATGGCATTCTCTAGGCAAGAATAATGAAGTGGGTTGTCATTTCCTTCTCCAGGAGGTCTTTTCCACCCAGGATCAAACCTGGATCTCCCATGTTGCAGGCATATTCTTTACCATCTAAGTCACCAGGGAAGATATATAATACATATAGTATGTGTATATAGTTTTTCATAAGCCAGCTCATTTAACTTTTTGACAGTGATGGTGATTAGCTGTGTTTTCTTTCTTTTAAAAATCATGTTTCATTGACATTTTCAGAAAGCTCTTCACTAGCACAATGTGGTACATTATTTTAATGCCTCTATAAGACTCCTTGTGTAATTTTAGATACTTCCTGCAAGCTATACATTTATATTTGTAAGTTCTTATTCAAGCTGAATCATAGTCATGTGGTTCATACATATTAAAAAGCATGAAGTTCAACTGATTTTATTTATATTTTAAATTAGAGATTTCACTCCATTTATATATTTTATGAAAATGCTTACATGGTACTAGTTTAACTTAAGTAACTGGGCAATAATTGGCCCAGTCTAACCACTAGTTTAGGAAAATGATAGTCATTTATGATGTAGATACATTTATACGTAAGCTGTAATCACAGTGAGGGTCACGAAACCTGTTCCTTTCCCTAAAATTGAATTTCCAATTTATTGAGGGAGGATATATTTAATGTCTAAATGAATTCTGTAACTTTGGTAGCAGACTATTCACTGTAACAGCCAGTAGTTTCTTGGTCTGTAGAACAAGTCAAAATTTACATGGTATTACATGGACTAAGAAGAAAACTATAAAACAACACATGTAAGGAAAATGGAGAATATGTTGTATTATGTGATCTTAAAGTTTTCAAATAATATGGGTTATATTATAAGTCCAAGAATTAAAAGGTATAATGCTATATTTCATATCTATGCTTCCTTTGTGGCTCAGAGTTTAAAGCGTCTGCCTGCAATGCGGGATACCTGGGTTCGATCCCTGGGTTGGGAAGCTCCCCTGGAGAAGGAAATGGCAACCCACTCCAGTATTCTTGCCTGGAGAATCCCATGGACTGAGAAGCATGGTGGGCTACAGTCCACAGGGTCGCAAAGTGTTGGACACGACTGAGCGACTTGACTTGACTTCTTCATATCTATATCATACTTTTAATTCATGTTTTCTACTATTATAATTATCCTGCTATTTCATAACAGTTGTGCCATTAAACAAAGCCACTAAGAAATATTATATGCTTGCTACTGCAGATGGTGACTGCAGCCATGAAATTAAAAGATGCTTACTCCTTGGAAGAAAAGTTATGACCAACCTAGATAGTATATTCAAAAGCAGAGACATTGCTTTGCCGACTAAGGTCCATCTAGTCAAGGCTATGGTTTTTCCTGTGCTCATGTATGGATGTGAGAGTTGGACTGTGAAGAAGGCTGAGCACAGAATTGATGCTTTTGAACTGTGGTGTTGGAGAAGACTCTTGAGAGTCCCTTGGACTGCAAGGAGATCCAACCAGTCCATTCTGAAGGAGATCAACCTTGGGATATCTTTGGAAGGAATGATGCTCAAACTGAAGCTCCAGTACTTTGGCCACCTTATGCGAAGAGTTGACTCATTGGAAAAGACCCTGATGCTGGGAGGGATTGGGGACAGGAGGAGAAGGGGACGACCGAGGATGAGATGGCTGGAGGGCATCACGGACTCAATGGATGTGAGTCTGAGTGAACTGAGGAAGTTGGTGATGGACAGGGAGGCCTGGCATACTGCGATTCATGGGTTGCAAAGAGTCGGACACGACTGAGTGACTGAACGGAACAGAACTAGATCTAAAAAAAGGGCCCATTTTAAAACTGAAGTAAACTAATTCTTCTGAGAAAACTGTGGATTATATTAAAGTTCCTAGTTAATTATATTAATAAGGTTAATCATGTTCATTTCATTACAGACAAGTATGAGTTTCTAAACTCAACTATAGGAATATCATCTCATTTATTTTCCCCGTACTTCATAATATCTTCCAAATGAAGATAATCCAGCAATAAAATTGTTTCAAATGACTGTTCCCACAATTTACATGTAGTAATCAAGTGATTTCTACCTAGCGTTTACAAAGATTTTTTTTAAATAAATGCATACTTGATCTAGCATTTTACTGTTGCAATTACTAAAACTTGATTTCAAGCCAAAACAGAGTAGGTAGAAAACCTGAAATAGAGGTGCACACTATAATTGTTAAGTAGTAAGTCGTTCATTGTTTTCTTGAAGGTGCAGGTGAAGTCGCTTAGTCATGTCCAGCTCTTTGCGACCCAGTGGACTGTAGCCTACCAGGCTCCTCCGTCCATGGGATTCTCCAAGCAAGAATACTGGAGTGGGTTGCCATTTCCTTCTCCAGGGGATCTTCCCAACCCAGGGATCGAACCCAGGTCTCCCATGTTGAAGGCAGATGCTTTAACCTCTCAGCCACCTGGGAAGCCCCTTATACCTTCTCTATTATTTATTTTGAATGGTCTTTTGTTTTGAATGCTTTGTGATTCCTTTAGCACGAATGATGACTTTTGACCTAAAAGTTTGAAATATAAAGAGAGCGACTCATATACATCATACCACATTATCATGTGTTTACCCCCATGTATTTTATCCCAGTTATACCTCCCTCTCCATTAACACAATCCTTTCTTTTGTTCCGAGAATTAGCACATGTTTATACTTAAAAGATTATTTTGTTGAAAACAAGTAAAGTTATACCTAGATTTTTAATCACATTTTCCAAAGGAAGGTCCCAATTAGGACACTGATCTTCTTTTAATTAAGATAAAAATTTGGTCTCTCTCTTAAATGGTTTTGTTCTCAATGGCTTTTTTCCCTGAATCAATTGTCCTGTGATAAAAGGGATTTTTGATATTGTTGTGCTCTAAGAAGCATCTATTTAAGGAAAGGCTAATAAATGTGCTTGAGTCATTCCATGAAAGAAAAAAGAATGACTTTTAAAAATAAGTCACTGAATTCCTGTTGAAATTAAAAGCATGACTCTGTTTTCCATGATATTTTAGACCATCCAAACCCAAGAGTGAATTGACTTTACTATCTAGATCAGATGTCAATGATAAAAGGCCTTGGGCCAAATCTGGCCAGACACCTGTTTTGTATGTAAAGTTTTACTGGAACACAGAGACACTCATTTGTTTATACATTATCTACGGCTCTTTTCATATGACCCCCAAAGCCATATTATTGTTATTATTTGATCCTTTACAGAAAAGTTTGTCTACCACCCAATCTTGAAGGACCAGAAATAGTACTCATTTGCCATGCACATAATCATAATACTCAAACAAACTCTCTTTATTTCTCATAAGTTGTATTTTCTCTTAGTGTCATTCAAGAAAATGAGGTTTAAGAATCAATGTCCTCAGACTTTAGAAGTCTCTTCTGAGACATCCATCTCCTTTCCCTTTTCTTCTTAAAAGTCCTTCTCTTTCCTGTCTCCCTTTCTTTTATTTGTCTCTCTTTTCTGTTTGTATGATTTCCTCTAAGTCCCTTGTATTGCATTTAAGTGTTGCTTTATTTATTGTTAACCTAATGCATTGAGTGATTTTACAGGATGGTATGTGCCCTGGCACATTATCTTGTTGAACTATTCAATTAAATATGATAATTCTGAGCACATTGACAATTTTAAACACTTAGGTAGATGAGCAATTCACTGTTAAGTGCAGAAATATTTGAAGTCATCTGCATATCTACAAGCAATATTTTTTAATACAAGTACTTCAGGCTTCCGGTGAATGGTACACATTAGGAAAAATCTACCAAGAAATTGGAATATATAAAAGACTTAAAATATATCAGAAATTATAATTTTTGTTTGCTGACATATGCAAAAAGAAAAATGTAAATTAAATATTGAAATGTTTCTCCAACATTCATAAAGTGATTTAAGTTTACAAAGGACTGTACTTAACTCATTTCTATGGGTGTATCACTATAGTCCTCAGCCTTTATCAAAAATATATCTTTTAGAAGCATTTTCCTCAATTGTTATGTCAATTATTCCATATTGGTCCATTTCATATCATTTATATTGCAATTTTTTTTTCTATAAGTTGGATAGTTAAATGTACCCTGGGCTACCTAGGGCCAGGTAGCTGGCCAGATGCTTAGCTATGAAAACAATATTTTAGAACATCTAGGGCGTAAAAGTAAAGAAGGTTCCTGGTTAATGACATTCAGGTGGCAACTGGACAAAAACAGTCCCTTAATATTGTGCTAAGAATTCAAATTAAATGTCTACTTTGACTGGGAGGTCTTTGTTTCTGAAAGTTATTTCCATTGGGAAGCCCTTTGTTCTATTGGAAAGGACCCATTTCTGGCAGGATAATGCTAGAACAAAATTATTTTTCACTATCATTTACAGAGAAATGAAAAAAAGATGAGACTGTCTAGGAAATCTTAAAAATAGTTTAAACCTATTTTACTTAAAAATTTTCAAATCATCCAAATGTAACTGGTACAATGAAATATATAGTCTTTAAGTATACAGATTTTTATATATTTATGTAAATGTTAGATATTCATGTACATATTAAAGGTCTGAAAATATTAATTCTGTGACTGGGAATTGGAATTGGTATATAATTCAGAAAAATGGAAAACATTTTCCTAAGTAATCACAAAATATAAAACTCATAACATCTTATGTTTTTGTTTTCAGCTTTTCAATTCTTGTTCTTAACACCAAAAGCTTTAAGAAAATAAAAAGGAAGTAAAGTGCCTATCTGGAGAAGGCAATGGCACCCCACTCCAGTACTCTTGCCTGGAAAATCCCATGGATGGAGGAGCCTGGTGGGCTGCAGTCCATGGTGTCGCTAAGAGTCGGACACGACTGAGTAAGTTCACTTTCACTTTTCACTTTCATGCATTGGAGAAGGAAATGGCAACCCACTCCAGTGTTCTTGCTTGGAGAATCCCAGGGATGGGAGAGCCTGGTGGGCTGCCGCTATGGGGTCGCACAGAGTCGGACACAACTGAAGTGACTTAGCAGCAGCAGCAAAGTGTCTATCACAGGGCTTCACAAACTCTATATATATTTGGTTATATATATATATATATATATACACACACACACACACACACATCTGTTGGTTCAGATTAAAAGTCCACCTGCTATGCAGGAGACATGGGAGATGCAGGTTTGACCCTGGGTTTGGAAGATCCCCGTGGAGAAGGAAATGGCAACCCACTCCAGTTACAGTCTATGGTGTCTCACTAGTTGGACATGACTTAGCAACTAAACCGCAACTACATACATATGGCTACATATGTATGTGTCTGTGTGTACACCTTCTTTGGCCTCTTCTCCTTCATTCATTCATTATTATTATCTCAATATTTGAATACAGTTATGTAGAAATAGTCATGGTATATGAAATAAAAAATTTACTTGTTGAATCTTTGATTCATAAAAACATTTTACACGTATCATGATGTATCAGTGATACTCTCAGTATCATTCTAATTTTTAAAATACTGCTTTTAGTTGTAGTCTGTAATCATTAAATGCACATCATTACCTGCTCTTCATATAAGCCTATCAGTTCAGTTCAGTTCAGTTCAGTCTCTCAGTCGTGTCCGACTCTTTGCGACCCCATGACTTGCAGCACGCCAGGCCTCCCTGTCCATCACTAACTCCCGGAGGTCACTCAGACTCATGTCCATCGAGTCAGTGATGCCATCCACCCATCTCATCCTCTGTCGTCCCCTTCTCCTCCTGCCCCCAATCCCTCCCAGCATTATAGTCTTTTCCAATGAGTCAACTCTTCACATGAGGTGGCCAAAGTACTGGAGTTTCAGCTTTAGCATCATTCCTTCCAAAGAAATCCCAGGGCTGATCTTCAGAATGGACTGGTTGGATCTCCTTGCAGTCCAAGGGACTCTCAAGAGTCTTCTCCAACACCACAGTTCAAAAGCATCAATTCTTCTGCGCTCAGCCTTCTTCACAGTCCAACTATCACATCCACCTTTGCCTATTAAAGTCATACTATTTGCTCTTATTTGCTTGCTTATTTTCGAACCAGGGTCTGTTTCCTTCAAATTATTGATTCAGCCTTCATCTACAAAATGGGACCAAGAAAAATCCACAATGCCTATAATTTTAGAAAAGTATTCTTGTTCTATCTTTATACCAGAAACAAAAATAATATTACAAGCACATAATATTACAAGGCAAATTCAGTTCAGTTCAGTTCAGTCGTGCAGTCGTGTCCGACTCTTTGCGACCCCATGAATCGCAGCACGCCAGGCCTCCCTGTCCATCACCAACTCCCGGAGTTCACTCAGACTCACGTCCATTGAGTCTGTGATGCCATCCAGCCATCTCATCCTCGGTCGTCCCTTTCTCCTCCTGCCCCCAATCCCTCCCAGCATCAGGGTCTTTTCCAATGAGTCAACTCTTCGCATAAGGTGCCCAAAGTACTGGAGCTTCAGTTTTAGCATCATTCCTTCCAAAGAAATCCCAGGGTTGATCTCCTTCAGAATGGACTGGTTGGATCTCCTTGCAGTCCAAGGGACTCTCAAGAGTCTTCTCCAACACCACAGTTCAAAAGCATCAATTCTTCTGCGCTCAGCCTTCTTCACAGTCCAACTCTCACATCCATACATGACCACAGGAAAAACCATAGCCTTGACTAGACGGACCTTAGTCGGCAAAGTAATGTCTCTGCTTTTGAATATACTATCTAGGTTGGTCATAACTTTTCTTCCAAGGAGTAAGCGCCTTTTAATTTCATGGCTGCAGTCACCATCTGCAGTGATTTTGGAGCCCAAAAAAACAAAGTCTGACATTGTTTCTACTGTTTCCCCATCTATTTCCCATGAAGTGATGGGGCCAGATGCCATGATCTTCGTTTTCTGAATGTTGAGCTTTAAGCCAACTTTTCCACTCTCCTCTTTCACTTTCATCAAGAGGCTTTTTAGCTCCTCCTCACTTTCTGCCATAAGGGTGGTGTCATCTGCATATCTGAGGTTATTGATATTGGAAGTGGCAAACAGGAGATGGAAATAGTGAACGTTGACATTCTAGAAATCAGCGAACTAAGATGAACTGGAATGGGTGAATTTAACTCAGATGACCATTATATCTATTATTGTGGGCAAGAATCCCTTAGAAGAAATGAAGTAGCCATCATGGTCAACAAGAGTCTGAAATGCAGTACTTGGGTACAATCTCAAAAATGACAGAATGATCTCTGTTCGTTTCCAAGGCAAACCATTCAATATCACAGTAATCCAAGTCTATTCCTTGACCAGTAATGATGAAGAAGCTGAAGTTGAATGGTTCTATGAAGACCCACAAGACCTTTTAGAACTAAAACCCCAAAAAGATGTTCTTTTCATTATAGGGGACTGGAACACAAAAGTAGAAAGTCAAGAAACACCTGGAATAACAGGCAAATTTGGCCTGGGAGTACAGAATGAAGCAGGGCAAGGGCTAATAGAGATTTGCCAAGAGAACTCACTGGTTATAGCAAACACCCTCTTCCAACAACACAAGAGAAGACTCTACACATGGATATCACCAGATGGTCAACACTAAAATCTGATTATATTCTTTGCAGCCAAAGATGGAGAAGCTCTATACAGTCAGCAAAAATAAGACTGGGAGCTGACTGTTGCTCAGATCATGAACACCTTATTGCCAAATTCAGACTAAAACTGAAGATAGTGGGGAAAACCACTACACCATTCAAGTATGACCTAAATCAAACCCCTTATGATTATGCAGTTGAAGTGAGAAATATATTTAAGGGACTAGATCTGATAGACAGAGTCTGATCAACTATGGATGAAGCTTCATGACATTGTACAGGAGACAAGGAGGAAGATCATCCCAGAGAAAAAGAAATGCAAAAAAGCAAAATTGCTGTCTGAGGAGGCCTTACAAATAGCTGTGAAAAGAAGGAAAGTGAAAAGCAAAGTAGAAAAGGACAGATATACCCATTTGAATGCAGAATTCCAAAGAATAGCAAGGAGAAATAAGAAAACTTTCCTTAGTGATCAATGCAAAAAATAGAGGAAAACAACAGAATGGGAAAGACTAGATATCTCTTCAAAAAAATTAGAGATACCAAGGGAATATTTCATGCAAAAATGGGCTCAATAAAGGAAAATAAAGGCCTAACAGAAGCTGAAGGTATTAAGAGGATGTGGAAAGAATACACAGAAGAACTGTACAAAAAAGATCATGACCCAGATAATCATGATGGTGTGATCACTGACCTAGAACTAGACATCCTGGAATGTGAAGTCAAGTGGGCCCTGGAAGCATCACTACGAACAAAGCTAGTGGAGGTGATGAAATTCCAGTTGAGGTATTTCAAATCCTAAAATATGATGCTGTGAAAGTGCTGCTATCAATATGTCAGCAAATTTAAAAAACTCAGAGGTGGCCACAGGACGGGAAAAAAATCAGTGTTCATTTGAATCCCAGAGAAAGGCAAAGACAAAGAGTGCTCAAACTAATGCACAATTGCATGCATCTCAGTTCAGTTCAGTTCAGTCGCTCAGTCATGTCCGACTCTCCGCGACCCCATGAATCACAACACACCAGGCCTCCCTGTCCATCACCAACTCCTGGAGTTCACTCAGACTCACATCCATCGAGTCAGTGATGCCATCCAGCCATCTCATCCCCTGGCTTCCCCTTCTCCTCCTGCCCCCAATGCCTTCCAGCATCAGGGTCTTTTCCAGTGAGTCAACTCTTCACATGAGGTGGCCAAAGTACTGAAGTTTCAGCTTTAGCATCATTCCTTCCAAAGAAATCCCAGGGCTGATCTCCTTCAGAATGGACTAGTTTGATCTCCTTGAAGTCCAAGAGTCTTCTCCAACACCGCAGTTCAAAAGCATCCATTCTTCAGCGCTCAGCCTTCTTAACAGTCCAACTCTCACAACCATACATGACCACGGGAAAAACCATAGCCTTGACTAGATGGACCTCAGTCGGCAAAGTAATGTTTCTGCTTTTGAATATACTATCTAAGTTGGTCATAACTTTTCTTCCAAGGAGTAAGCGTCTTTTAATTTCATGGCNGGTGGGGGTCAGGATTGGGAGTTCATGTACACTCGTGGCTGATTCATGTCAATGTATAGCAAAACAAACACAGTATTGTAAAGCAAAACAAACTAAAAAATAAAAAAATAAAAATCACACTGAAAAAAATAAATAAAAGTGCCACAATTATATTTAAAAACAGAATACTATGAACAAATATAATAGCGTGTTGATACTTTTCATAAAATCTCATGAAATTTAGTTAATGTTCCAATAAAATATTATTAAAACTGTGAAAAATTCTTCAAGAGATGGGAATACCAGACCACCTTACCTGCCTCCTGATAAATCTGTATGCAGGTCAAAAAGCAATAGTTAAAATTGAACATGGAATAACAGACAGGTTCCAAATAGGGAAAGGAGTACATCAAGGCTGTATATTGTCACCCTGCTTATTTAACTTGTATACGGAGTACATCATGCAAAATGCTGGGCTGGATGAATCACAAGCTGGAACAATACTGCTGTGAGAAATATCAATAACCTGAGATATGCAGATGACATCACCCTTTTCACAGAAAGCAAAGAAGAATTGAAGAGCCTTTTGATGAAAATGAGAGGAGAGTGAAAAAGTTGGCTTAGAACTCAACATTCAGAAAACTAAGATCATGGCATCTGGTGGCATCACTTCATGGCAAATAGATGGGGAAACAATGCAAACAGTGATAGACTTTATTTTTAGGGGCTCCAAAATCACTGCAGATGATGACTGCAGTCATGAAATTAAAAACTGCTTGCTTCTTGGAGGAAAATCTAGGACCAATCAGACAACATATTAAAAAGCAGAGACATTGCCAACAAAGGTCTGTCTAGTCAAAGCTATGCTTTTTCCAGTAGTCATGTGTGGATGTGAGAGTTGGTCTATAGAGAAAGCTGAGTGATTTTTGAACTGTGGTGTTGGAGAAGACTCTTGAGAGTCCCTTGGACTGCAAGGAGATCCAACCAGTCCATCCTAAAGGAGATCAGTCCAGAGTGTTCATTGGAAGGACTGACGCTGAAGCTGAAATTTTCAATACTTTGGGGCCCTGATGTGAAGAACCAACTCATTGGAAAAGACCCTGACATTAGACATAAGAAAACCGGGTTGGATCTTTTCCAGTAGTCATGTGTGGATGTGAGAGTTGGTCTATAGAGAAAGCTGAGTGATTTTTGAACTGTGGTGTTGGAGAAGACTCTTGAGAGTCCCTTGGACTGCAAGGAGATCCAACCAGTCCATCCTAAAGGAGATCAGTCCAGAGTGTTCATTGGAAGGACTGACGCTGAAGCTGAAATTTTCAATACTTTGGGGCCCTGATGTGAAGAACCAACTCATTGGAAAAGACCCTGACATTAGACATAAGAAAACCGGGTTGGATCTATGGGTTGGGATTGAAGATTGAAGGAGGGAGGAGAAGGGGACGACAGAGGATGAGTTGGTTGGATGGCATCACTGACTCAATGGACATGAGTTTGAGTGAACTCTGGGAGTTGGTGATGGATAGGGAGGCCTGGCGTGCTGCGATTCATGGTGTAACAAAGAGTAGGACATGACTGAGCAACTGAACTGAACTGAACTGAACTCTTGTATTACAGGTGGATTCTTTATAAACTGAGCTATCCGGGAAGCCTGTGGTATCTATGACCAGGTTCATATCAGAGTAATGCTGGCTTTGTGAAATAAGTTTGAAAGTGTTCAATCTTGTTCTATATGATAAAAATGTTTGAAAAGGACAAGTACTAATTCATCTTTAAATGTTGGGTATAATTCACCAATGAAGCTGTTTGGTCTTGGACTTCTGTTTATAGGGAGGCTTTTAATTACTGATTTAATTTGGTGTGCTGTGCTAAGTCGCTTCAGAGTTTCTGTCCAACTCTTTTTGACCCCAAGGACTGTAGCTCGCCAGGCTCCTCTGTTCATGAGATCCTCCAGGCCAGACTACTGGAGTGTGTTCCATGCCCTCCTCCAGGGGATCTTCCCAACCCAGGGATCCAATCCGGTTCTCTTATCTCTCCTGCATTGGCAGGTGGGTTCTTTACCATTAGCACCACCTGGGAAGTGATTTAGCTTAATAACTAGTAGTCAATCTGTTCAGATATTCCATTTTTCATGATTTAATCTGGAAGGTTGGTTGTTTCTAGGAATTTATACATTTCTATAGGTTTTCCAATTTGTTGGCATATAATTGCTCATAGTGTTTCCTTATGATCCTTTATATTTCTGTGGCTGAATATCTCTTTTTTCATTTCTGATTTTATTTGAGATTGCTGTTTTATTCTTGATGAATCTTGTTAAATTTTGTCAATTTTATTTTTTTTCAAAGAACCAGCATTTAGTTCCATTTTTTTTCTATTATCTTTTTATATTCTATTTTGCCTACATCTGCTCTGATCTTCATTATTTCCTTCCTCCTACAAATTTTGGGCTTTGTTTTGTTTTATTTTTCTAGTTCCTTGGCCTGTAGAAGTTGTTTATTTGAGATTTTTATTTGCTTGTTTCTTGAGATATGTATCATTATGAGCTTCCATCTTGGAACCACTTTTGCTGCATCATAAATTTTGACATGTTGTATTTTTGTTTGTCTTAAGGTATGTTTTGATTTTGTTTTTCATTTCTGTTGTTGAACCAGAGGTTAAAGCATCTGCCTGGAATGCGGGAGACCCAGGTTCAATCCCTGGGTTGGGAAGATCCCCTGGAGAAGGAAAATGGCAACCCACTCCAGTACTCTTGCCTGGAGAATCCCATGGAGAGAGGAGCCTGGTAGGCTACAGTCCATGGGGTCACAAAGAATCGGACATGACTGAGTGACTTCACTTTTTTTTATTGTATTTTTCAGTTCAATATTGTACTCTTTAAGTTCTGTGACATCCTTATATTTTCTTTGATGTTCTCACTTTGTTCATCTATTCTTCTCTCAAGTTTGTTTAGCATCTTTATGATCATTACTTTTAACTCTTTACAATGTAAATTGCTTATCCTTGTTTCATTAATTTTCTGAGGGTTTATCTTGTTCTTTGTTTGAAATGCATATCTCTGTTGCCTCATTTATATTGGGCTTCCCTTGTGGCTCAGCAGGTAAAGAATCTGCCTGCCATGTAGGAGACCTGGGTTTGATCCCTGGGTTGGGAGGCTCCCCTGAAGAAGGGAAAGGCTACTTACTCCATTATTCTGGCCTGGAGAATTTCATGGACTGTATAGTCCATGGAGTTGCAAAGAGTTGGACATGACTGAAGGACTGTCACTTTTATTTTCATTTATATTGATCCTCTGTTTCTGTATAGTAAATGAAAGAGCTTCTTCTCCCAGTCTTGAAGGGCTTTGCTTATGTAGGCCTTACTGTTTAATCTTGCTCTAGCTTTTGATTGTCTCCAAACCTTTGTGATTGCCTATGAAGATAATTTTATTTTTAGTAGATTTCAGTAGTTGAAGGTCTGCCAACACCAACCAGACAATGTCCCACCAAGATTCAGGCTGATTAGAGGTCAGACTCTCAAACAACATCTTTTAAAGAATGCCAATATATACTGTTCTGCATGACCACATGCTAAGCCCCACTGGTTCCCAGAGCCAGGTGATCCAGAGGTGTCCCATGGGCAGCAGTCACAAAAATTAGGGCTCCAATTGGGTACAGAAACTTTATTTTCTGTGAGATACCAGTGAACTATGGTGCAATAGTGAGGCAGAGGAAATGTGCAGAGATGCTATTCACCAACGTATGTCCCCTGAAGGCATTTCCATAGATTTTAGGTGTGTGCCAAACATAAAGCCTGCCCCTAAGACTGAAGTTCCAGAAGTAGCAACTGGACTTCTTTCATGGAAAGGCTGGAGTGTGTTTCAGTCTGTTGTCTGTGCAATGCCCTGGGATGGTAGCCTGTCAAAAATTGTCTCTTTGATTGTTATAGTCCCATGGGACTCTGAAATGCAAGTGCCCTGGCCATCAGAATCATGCAATCAAGGAGAATCTCTCAAACAGTGTCTGCAAGTGCCAGGGTCCCAGATATACCAACACTACAATAGATCCCCTCTGAGAGATTCGAACACTTTGTTTTTTTTTTTTAATTTATTTTTTTAATTAGTTTTTATTTTTTAGTTTGTTTTGCTTTACAATACTGTATTCGTTTTGCTATACATTGAGATGATTCAGCCACGAGTGTACATGAACTCCCAATCCCGACCCCCACCTCCCCCCTCCTGCCCCACACCTTCTCTCTGGATTATCCCCGTGCATCAGTCCCAAGCATCCTGCTACCTGTACGCAAGACAGCAAAAGAGACACAGATGTATAGAACGGCCTTTTGGACTCTGTGGGAGAGGGAGAGGGTGGGATGAGTTGGCAGAGTGGCAGTGTAACATGTATGATATCATAAGTGATGCGAACACTTTGGACTGTGGCAGAGGGAGAGTAGGTGGATAGTGCCCACCACCTGACATCTCAGGAAAGGTTTACCACTGGCTATTAGATGTATATTTAATTAGAAGCCTCCCCTTCAGGCTATAACTTATGATGCTAAGCTAATAAGCCTCTATCCAGAAAGACTGAGCTCCTGGGACTGTTGCCTTTTGTTGTGCCCTGGGGGTGGTAGTTGTTTAAGAACTCTTTCAGTGTTGATTATAGTCCTGTGAGACATGTAAGTATAAGCCCCACTGGCCACCAGAGCCAGGTGATATAGATATGCCCCTTCTAGCAGTCACGAAAACCAGGGTACTAGAGAAGGATATAAACTTCTTTGTATAAGAACCTAGCAATCTGGAGTGAGGCAGAGGGAGAGTGAAAATACTGAATTAACCAGCCTCTGTTATCTTAGAGACCCTCATTAAGCCCCTACAATGTACCAAACCCGAAGCCTGCCCCTTAGGCCAAAGCTCCTAGACATGTACATAGGCTTTTTCGCAGAAAGATTGGAGTGTGTTTCAGTTTGCTATCTGCACAGAGCCCTGGGAGTAGAAGTCAGTCACGCTATCACTCCAATTGTTACAGTGCCATGAGACCAAGAAGTACAAGTCCCTGCAGTCTCCAGAGCCAAGCAATCAAGGGGCATCCCCTGGGTGGCAGTCACAAAAACAGGTCATCAAACATGAGTAGAAGCTTCCTGCTGGGAGGTATTGGTATTCTGGAACATGGCAGAAGAGAGTGCAAATATGCTACCCACTGGCTGAACTGAAGTAAGGGGGTAGTAAAATGATGCCACTTAATGAAAAAACGGTAAATGAAAAAAGGAAAAGAGAGAAAACTATTTTAAAAAAATGAATAAAACAGAAAAAGGAAAGAAAAAAAAAAGGAAAATAAGAAGTGGAAGAAAATGACGGCACCTGCATTAGCTTTAGTTAAGCAGAGAGAGAGCACAGAAGATGGTACCTGCCAGTTGGAGCATAGATATGGCACACATGGAAAGGAAAAGAAAAGAGAGAAAAGAATAGGAAAAAAAGAAAAAAAGGTGTCTGCTGGCTTTAGCAAGGCCTTAAGGCACCTTAAGACAATGAGGAAGTGGGAAGATGTCACCCACCAGCTTATGTCCCTGGAGAGTATCCCAGCAGGCACCTGCCCCTTAGACAATTGCTTTAAATTTGGAAAACAAGTCTTTTTCACATAAAGTCTGGGCACCTTTCAAAAGACTGTTTCTGCACCGGACCCTACTGTGGGTCTGTTTGTTCGTGGGCCCTCTAAGGGATGTTCTTCAGTTTACCATGTGGGCTATGAGCTCCACTGGTCGTCAAAGCCAGAGGTTTTGGGCCCATGTCTCTCTGGCTGTTCTCAGAAGTTAGAGAGCCAGATTTTGGGTATAAATACTTTGCTTCTCAGGGAGAAATTCAGGGTTTTGAGCTCCCTCCCAGTTGTAAGTCACTGCACTGGGGATGGGGTTCATGATGAGATTATTATGTCTTAAACTTTCCTGCCCACTTCCATTGGTTCTCCTCTCTTTCCTGACATGAAGTGGTTACTCTGCTAGGTTTTAGGGTTTAAGAGTTAACTGTTCCATATACAGCTATAAATTTAGTGTCTGTGGAAAGTGGTGAGTTATGGATTTTTCTGTCTTCATCTTGAACTGAAAACAGTATGTAGTTTTTAAATTACTAATTACATCTTTTCTTGTTACAGGCCTATTTAAGTATGCTGTGTCTTATTGAGTGAACTTCAGTAATTTGTGCCTTTCAGTAATTTCTGTAGTGACGCCTTTTCCCACCATAAGTTTTTAAATTATGGTGTATAGTGGTGTATAGTTTTCATAGCATTTTATAATCTCTTGTATTTCCTAAGATTGTTAGTGATGTTCTCTCTGTAATTCCCGAGTTTATGAATTTGAGTCTTCTCTTATTTTTCTTGATCAATCTAGCTAAAATTTTTTACCAACTTTATTGGTTTTTTCTGGAACCACCTTTTGGTTTGGCTGAATTTCTCTTCTCAACTAAGTTTAATTCTGCTCAGTTTTCAATTCTTTCTCTCTGCTTACATTCATTTTAGTTTTTTTTTTCTTCTGGTTTTAAATATAAAAACAGATTATTGATTTAATATCATTCTTTTTAAAACTTATTAATATACTTTATTTTTCGGAGAAGCTTTGGGTTCATGGCAAAACTGAGTGGAAAATACAGAGAGTTTACCACCTAGTCCATCTTCTCTCCCCATCCCACCCACAACATCTGCCACCACCAAAACATGTGACATATTGGTTACAATCAATGAACCAATACTGGGAAGTCATTATCAATCATTTCATAAAACCTAAAAAATAGAGAGACATATAATATCTATGGGTCAGGAGATTTGATTTTATTAAGATGTCAGTTTTCTACTAACTGCCCTATAGGATCCATACAATCCCAATGAAGATCCCAGTAGGCTTCATTGTAGAAATTAATGAGTAAACTGTGGAAAATTCTGAAAGAGATGGGAATACCAGATCACCTACTGCCTCTTCAGAAACCTGTAGCAGGTCAGGAAGCAACAGTTAGAACTGGACATGGAACAACAGACTGGTTCCAAAAGAAAAAGGAGTACATCAAGGCTGTATATTGTCACCCTCCTTATTTAACTTATATGCAGAGTACATCATGAGAAATGCTGGGCTGGAGGAAGCACAAGCTGGAATCAAGATTGCTGGGAGAAATACCAATAAGCTGAGATATGCAGATGACACCACCCTTATGGCAGAAAGTGAAGAAGAACTAAAGAGCCTCTTGATGAAAGTGAAAGAGGAGAGGGAAAAAGTTGGCTTAAAGCTCAACATTCAGAAAACTAAGATCACGGCATCCAGTCTCATCACTTCATGGTAAATAGGTGGGGAAACAGTGGAAACAGCAGCTGAATTTATTTTTTTGGGCTCCAAAATCACTGCAGATGGCGACTGCAGCCATGAAATTAAAAGATGCTTACTCCTTGGAAGGAGAGTTATGACCAACCTAGATAGTATATTCAAAAGCAGAGACATTACTTTGCCATAAAATGTCCATCTAGTCAAGGCTATGGTTTTTCCAGTGGTCATGTATGGATGTGAGAATTGGACTATAACGAAAGCTGAGTGCCAAAGAATTGATGCTTTTGAACTGTGGTGTTGGAGAAGACTCTTGAGAGTCCTCTGGACCACAAGGATCCAACCAGTCCATCCTGAAGGAGATCAGTTCTGAGTGTTCATTCGAAGGACTGATGTTGAAGCTAAGACTCCAATACTTTGGCCCCATGACACAAAGAACCGACACATTGGAAAAAACCCTGATGCAGGAAAAGATTGAGGGCAGGAGGAGAAGGGGATGACAGAGGATAAGATGGCTTGATGGCATCACTGACACAATGGACATAGGTTTGGGTGGACTTGGGGAGTTGGTAATGGACAGGGAGGCCTGGTGTGCTGCAGTTCATGGGGTCGCAAAGAGTCAGACACGACTGAGCAACTGAAATAAACTGAACTGAATGAGTAAATTCTAAAATCCATATGAAAATGGAAGTACGCTAGACAACAAAAATGACTTGAAACAAAGGAATTAAATTGGAAGACTGCTACTGCTAAGTTGCTTCAATTGTGTCCGATCCTGTGCGACCCCAGAGATGGCAGCCCACCCGGCTCCGCCATCCCTGGGATTCTCCAGGCAAGAACACTGGAGTGGGTTGCCATTTCCTTCTCCAATGCATGAAAGTGAAAAGTGAAAGTGAAGTCACTCAGCCGTATCTAACTCTTATCGACTCCATGGACTGCAGCCTACCAGGCTCCTCCATCCATGGGATTTTCCAGGCAAGAGTACTGGAGTGGGGTGCCATTGCCTTCTCCAATTGAAAGACTAATTCTACCTAATTCTAAAACAAGTACTTTCATTTAATATTTTAAGGAAATAGATGGGGAAACAGTGGAAACAGTGTCAGACTTTATTTTTTGGGGCTCCAAATCACTGCAGATGGTGATTGCAGCCATGAAATTAAAAGATGCTTACTCCTCGGAAGGAAAGTTATGACCGATCTAGATAGCATATTGAAAAGCACAAATATTACTTTGCCAATGAAGGTCTGTCTAGTCAAGGCTATGGTTTTTCCAGTGGTCGTGTATGGATATGAGAGTTGGACTGTGCAGAAAGCTGAGCACCAAAGAAGTGATGCTTTTGAACTGTGGTGTTGGAGAAGACTCTTGAGAGTCCCTTGGACTGCAAGGAGATCCAACCAGTCCTTCCTAAAGGAGATCAGTCCTGGGTGTTCTTGGAAGGACTGATGTTGAAGCTAAAACTCCAATACTTTGGCCACCTCATGCAAAGAGGTGACTCATTGGAAAAGACCCTGATGCTGGGAGGGATTGGGGGCAGGATGAGAAGTGGACGACAGAGGATGAGATGGGTGGATGGCATCACTGACTTGATGGACATGAGTTTGAGTGAACTCCGGGAGTTGGTGATGGACAGGGAGGCCTGGCCTGCTGTGATTCATGGGGTCACAATGAGTCGGACACGACTGAGAGACTAAACTGAACTGAACTGAAATGTTCTTGACCTGCTACAGATTTCTCAGGAAGCAGATAAACTGGTCTCATATACCCATCTCTTTAAGAATTTTCCACAGTTTGCTGTTATCCACACAGTCAAAGACTTTAGCATAGTCAATAAAGCAGAAGTAGATGTTTTTCTGGGACTCTCTTGCTTTTTCAGTGATCCAACGGAAAGTTGCCAATTTGATCTATGGTTCCTCTGTCTTTTCGGAATCCAGCTTGAACATTTGGAAGTTCACGGTTCACATACTGCTGAAGCCTGGCTTGGAGAATTATGAGCATTACTTTGCTACTGTGTGAGATGAGTACAATAGTGCAGTAGTTTGAACATTCTTTGGCATTGCCTTTATTCGAGATTGAAGTGAAAACTAAACTTTTCCAGTCCTGTGGCCACTGCTGAGGTTTCCAAATTTCCTGGCATATAGAGTGCAGCACTTTCACAGCATCATCTTTCAGGATTTGAAATAGCTTGACTGGAATTCCATCGCCTCCACTAGCTTTGTAGTGGTGCTTCCTAAGGTGCACTAGAATCGACATTCCAGGATGTCTGGTTCTAGGTTAGTGATCGCACCATCGTGCTTATCTGGGTCATGAAGATCTTTTTTGTATGGTTCTTCTGTGTATTCCTGCGACCTCTTCTTCGTATCTTCTGCTTCTGTTAGGTCCATACCATTTCTGTCCTTTATATACCAGACCACCTTACCTGCCTCCTGACAAATATGTATGCAGGTCAAGAAGCAACAGTTAGAAGTGGATGTGGAAAACAGGCTGGTTCCAAATCGGGAAAGAAGTCCGTCAAGGCTGTATATTGTCACCCTGCTTGTTTAACTTATATGCAGAGTACATCATGAGAAATGCTGGGCTGGAAGAAGCACAAGCTGGAATCAAGATTTCTGGTAGAAATATCAATAATCTCAGATACACAGATGATGCCACCCTTATGGCAGAAAGCAAAGAAGAACTAAAGAGCCTTTTGATGAAAGTGAAAGAGGAGAATGAAAAAGTTGACCTAAAACTCAGCATTCAGAAAATAAGATGGCATCTGGTCCCATCTCTTTATAGAGGCAAATAGAGGGGGGAAACAGTGGAAACAGTGAGAAACTTTATTTTGGGGGGCTCCAAAGTCACTGTAGATGTTGATTGTAGCCATGAAATTAAAAGCTGCTTCCTCCCTGGAAGAAAAGCTAGGACCAATTCAGACAGCATATTAAAAAGCAGAAACATTACTTTGCCAACTAAGGTTCATCTAGTCAAGGCTATGGTCTTCCAGTGGTCATGTATGGTTGTGAGAGTTGGACTATAAAGAAAGCTGAGGGTCAAAGAATTGATGCTTTTGAACTGTGGTGTTGGAGAAGACTCTTGAGAGTGCCTTGGACCGCTGAGACCCAACCAGTCAATTCTAAAGGAAATCTGTCCTGAATGTTCATTGAAGAAGTGAAGTCACTCAGTCGTGTCCGACTCTTTGCAACCCTGTGGACTGTAGCCCACCAAGCTCCTCTGTCCATGGGATTCTCCAGGCAAGAATACTGGAGTGGGTTTCCATTTCCTTCTCCAGGGGATCTTCCCGACCCAGGGATTGAACCCAGGTCTCCCACATTGCAGGCAGACGCTTTAACCTCTGAGCCACCAGGGAAGCCCAATGAACACCAGGGAATGTTCATTGGAAGGACTGATGTTGAAGCTGAAACTCCAATACTTTGGTCATCTGATGCGAAGAACTAACTCCTTGGTAAATACCCTGATGCTGGGAAAAATTGAAAGCGAGAGGAGAAGGGGACCAACAGAGGATAAGATGGTTGGATGGTATCATCACCTCTATGGACAAGAGTTTGAGTAAGCCTCGGGAGTTGTTGATGGACAGGGAAGCCTGGCATGCTGCAGTCAATGGGGTTGCAGAGTCAGACATGACTGAGTGACTGAACTGAAGTGATTCTTGCTTACATTGTTTTTGATAAGAAATCTGCTGTTATTTTTCTCCCTATGTCTCTCCATGTCTCTTCAACTCTGACTGCTTCTAAGATTTTCCTCTAATTTCTAATTTTGAGCAATTTGGGATGATATGTCTTGACATCACTTTATTTTTGTACTTGCAATTTTTAGAGCTTATTGGATATCTGTTTAAACTTCTTACAAACTTTGGAAAACTTTTGCTCATTATTCTACAAATTAGTTCTTTTCTGTCCTCCATCCCCTTTCTCTCTTTTGAGGACTCCACACATATATCTTAGGTCCCTTGAAGTTGCCACAGCTTATATATTTTTTTTAAAGAGCTCTATCTAGTTTTTATTCATATGCCAAAGAATTCAATAAATTATATGATCCAATGGTTTTCAGTATTCGTCTCAATAACGAATCTGCCTGCAATGCAGGAGACCCAGGTTCTATTCCTGGGTCAGAAAGATCCCCTGGAGAAGGAAATGGCAACCCATTTCAGTTTTCTTGCTTGGAGAATCCAATGGACAGAGGGGCCTAGTATGGTCTTACAAGAGTTGGACATGAGTGAGCAACTAAACCACTACCACCTATGAATATACTAAAAGCCACTGAGCTATGATAGTCTAGAAACATTGAACTATTTTTAATTTAAAATTATTATTCTGTGTGCTTCATTTTGGATAGTTTCTTTTCCAATGTTTTCAAGGTCAGTATTTCTTTTTCTTTTCCTTTGCTATGTATAATCCACAAGTAATCTCATCTAGTGTATTTTTCATTTCAGACATTAGATTTTTCATATCTAGAAGCTTGATTTGGGTGTTTTATATATTCTCTACCTCTCTACTTAACTCTTTAAACATATGGAATAAAGTTACAATGATTATTTACTAATCGTGTTTGCTATTTCTAACATGAATTCTGCATTAGTTTTAATTTGTTGATTTCTTTCTTATCATTGTATGTCTTCTTTATTTGATTATAAATTGTAAAAATTCACCTTTTTGAATGCTGAATATTTTTAGGAATATTTTTGTGCTTATTTAAGTATTAAGAAAAATTTGATCTTTTTTAAAAGGTGTTTTTAAGTGGGACCAGAACCACTTTAAATCTAGAGCTAGATTAACTTAGACAAAACCCTCAGTGAGCCACCCTGTACCCATTTGTTATGAAATTTTTCTAGGCTGAGGGGAGGGAATAGGTAAACTCATGGTCTTGAATGATCACAAGTATTTTTTCTTCTAATTTTTAGGGTGATTCTTTATCAACCCTTGGATATTTTCTTCATTTTCGTGTCCTTCTTAGTACTCAGTTAAGTATTCCACCAGAACTCTGGTGTTTTCTCTGTATGCATCTTTCTTATCTTTGATACACTTTCCTACAAATTTGTCATGTTCTCTTCAGACTCCCAATGCTGATATTCACATCAAGGATTATTTCAGGTTCTGTATTGCTACCTAAAAACTCTCTCAAAGCTTTAAATTGGAGGTAACCTTAGCATGGACCTCATTCATTTTCAGTTCATCAGGGATCACTGCCCATCATTACTCGATAGCCAATGTGTTCAAAACCTTTTTGTCCATTTTTTGGGTTTCCATCAATTAGGTAATCAGATCTCTTTTCTTCAGTTCTGGCCAAAGACAGAAGTGTCCTCTTCATTGATTTTTACTGGGACTTCTACTTGAATAATGTGAAATTGGGCCACATCGTGAGATGCATAAAAGCAATTAATAAACCTCCAATTTTTCATAGTATTTTCTTTTTTTTTTTCTTAGGTGTCCACTATTTCTTTTTTCTTTTTTTAAATTAATTTTTATTTTTTAGTTTGTTTTGCTTTACAATACTGTATTCGTTTTGCTATACATTGACATGAATCAGCCACGAGTGTACATGAACTCCCAATCCCAACCCCCACCTCCCCCCTCCTGCCCCACACCTTCTCTCTGGATTATCCCCGTGCATCAGTCCCAAGCATCCTGCATCAAACCTGGACTGGTGATTCATTTCACTTATGATATCATACATGTTACACTGCCACTCTGCCAACTCATCCCACCCTCTCCCTCTCCTTATGATCCAGAGATCCCACTGCTGGGCATACACACCGAGGAAACCAGAATTGAAAGAGACACGTGTACCCCAATGTTCATTGCAGCACTGTTTATATAGCCAGGACATGGAAGCAACCTAGATGTCCATCAGCAGATGAATGGATAAGAAAGCTGTGGTACATATTCACAATGGAGTATTACTCAGCTATTAAAAAGAATACATTTGAATCAGTTCTAATGAAGTGGATGACGCTGGAGCTGATTATACAGAGTGAAGTAAGCCAGAAAGAAAACCACCAATACAGTATACTTACACATATCTATGGAATTTAGAATCCTGGTGATGATAAACCTGTACGTGAGACAGCAAAAGAGACACAGATGCATAGTATTTTCTTTACCAATTATATGTGCATGTGTACATGCTAAGATGCTTCAGTGGTGTCCGACTCTTTGTGACTCAATAGACTGTAGCCCACCAGACTCTTCCCCAGGCAAGAATACTGGAGTGGGTTGCCGTGCCCTCCTCCTGGGGCTCTTCTCAACTCCAGTATTCTTGCCTGGACCAAACCAGTGTCTCTTACATCTCCTGCTTGGCAGGCAGATTCTTTACCACTAGGGCCACCTGGGAAGCCCAACTTACCTATATCAGAATAAAATTATCTCTACAAGTTTATAAAGAAAATATATTACCTTTGTTTAAAAATAACCTTAGACACTGTCTGAAAATCCATAACTAATACCAGTCTCACTTTTCCTAAAATTTCATTGAAACTCATCAACTTCATTTTTCATGCTCCCTAATAGTAGCTGTTAATAGTCTCTGATTATAAAAACAGATGATATATATGCATGGTATAAAGAAAATCAATATTTTCTACTCAGTTTGAGATAATGTACACTTTTGTCCATGCTGTTCAGTAGGCCTGGCACCCATTGGTCACAATTTAGGTGGTTTTTTTTTTTTTTAATACTTTCGTTCCAGTATTTTTTAAAACCATTTTGATTAGAACTGTTATGCCATGAGCTATTCAATAACCTTTGTTTTTTTTAAGAAAAAAATGTAACATCAGTGGGAGCTGACCTAGATGCTAAAATGATGATACAATATTTATATTATATTAAGAAGTGTCCTCATAATGCAATTCACTCTTTGACCATTTGTCCATATATTAACATTGCTGGGTGACACTGAAGCCCTTTCTATACTTAATACTCAGCAATTTAAGCTTTGGCTCAATCTGTGTAGGCAGTGACTGGAAGGAGTTATCAGATGCTGATGGGTTGTTGGGGAGACAGGAACTTATAAAAGAAGAAAAGGATGGAAGCTAGGTCACTGTTCATGCTGTGCCCTGGACATTATTCTAAATCAAAAGAAGTTCCTGTATTTCTGACCTCTCCATAGAGACAGAGATAAACCTTAAAATTTTATTTTATTGTGAAAACTTGAAAATTGAAAGCAGGAATGATAAAGGCAGGCATAGACTAACATTCAAGAAAAAGATTGGTGTTTCTTAATTATCTTTGGTTATCTCTTGCAATGTATGCTATGCCATCAAATTTATATAACAAAGAGGTGCACAAAGGTCATTTGCTTAAATTTTAATTGGAGACTTAAGAACATATCTCTAATTTTTCATAGTATATAAATGATGATTTCAAAATTGCTGAAATATGCTCTTTTACTGAGCTAAAATGAAATATATTTCATTTTAAAAGGGGCCAGAATGTAGAAAAAGTTTTGCTTTAAATAGTGATCAAATATTAATAGATCATTTCATATTTAACACATAAAAATAAACTGCCTTTAACATGTTTTGTGTTGATCAAAGTTTTGATGGTAGAACTGACTTTGATATTTAGACCTTTATAATGAGTATATTTAACATTAAGATAACCTTTTATAACAGTTCATTGAATTTATTGAGTAGTTCACACACTGATTTAATATTCCTTTGCTTTGGTATATGTGTGAGTGTTATTCTACCATTGATCATGTATAAACTTTTCTTAAAAATTTATGGCAGCATTTAAAACTCTTATCTATTGAAGACTCATGTACTGTACACTAGTTCTTAATTTATCATTAAATACCTTTATTAACCCAGTGTAGGAATTTAAGAATTTCAGCACTAACTTGAGAGAGTTTATTATTTTAAAAAGACATCTTAAAGATGAAACAGTTCTATATGTCTTTTGTCTTGTTTTTATTTCTTGTATTTCTTTGATGCCATGCGCCAGTGCTGGCTCTCTGAGAGCCAGACACAAAATGAGAGTGACATGTTGAACACATTGATATCAAGGATGTGGTTACCTTAGCAACAGGAAGCATATAAAAGCCCTCAGAACTTCCGTTCCTACTCCTGGGACATTTCAGAGTTTCAGATACCATAAATCCTAATGAAGATGACGTCTGTAAAAGATAGCACAAACATTAAAGTATTATAATGTAAAAATGACCCCAGTTTTTCTCACAGGAACAAGTTAGTAATTTATAATCTACCCTCTTCCTGAGAACAGTTTAGTGGTGGTCTAAACCAAAAGAGGAACAACACTTATAGAACTTATATTCTATGAAAGTAGAACCTACATTAAGTTCTATGGATTTATACACATCTATAGAATTTGAAGTTCTCAGGTTTTGAAAAATTTGTTAGATTAGCATTAATTTTAATGCATTGAGTAATAAAATATATTAAGATTCTGAATTACTATAGAAATGACTTTTAAAGAAAAGTAAGTTTGTTCTTACAGATAGTTGAACTATGAGAATTTGATCTGTCACGGGGGAAGAAAGCCCTTCTTGAAATTTGCCAAAGTAAGAATAAATTTCTCTTTAGCAATCAAATGCTGCTTTCAACCCTACTAGCTATCTTTAAAAGAGTCTTCTTTGTGTGTTAATGTTCTAAATCTGTCTATTTTACCAAATTAATTTGTTATTACTTTCTCTTGCTGATATTTTTGTTTGTCATAATATCTGTGTTTTCTTCTAGTTGAAAGAAGACTAGTAATAATTTTCCATAGGTAAAGTCTCTCTCTCTTTCATGGTCTCTTTACCTCTTTATTTTTGTCTGATTATATATTAAATGGTCCATGCTACTCACACACATAAGTGAACTGACCCTTTTCCTCTGTGAAAAATAATTTGGTTTTTAAATTTGTTAAACAGTGTGGTATTGATTCTCATATTACTAGAATTTTAGCCGACAAACGCCTTAATTGTTAGAAGATTCAGTGGTGAATCAACTATGATCTAGCACTTTTTGACAAGTCTATATGACAAATTGAACCTGATATTTCAGAGTTTAATAGATATGTTTACTTTCTATTCATTTAAACTCTTTGAGTTTGCACCTTATAGAAGTTAAATCATCTTAAAGCAAAGTGCCTAGGATCTGTTATCCTGAATCTCATCAGAAATCTCTTCACTGATTTATGACTTACAGTTATGTTGTGCTATCACGATTTATGGAAGATCAATACAAGAATCACCTACTTGAAATACAGTCTGTGTCTTTACAAAACTTAGCTTCAAAATTTTAGCCACTGTTATACAAGGAATCATACAATAGATTTTTTTCC
This sequence comes from Aepyceros melampus, assembly GCA_006408695.1. NCBI lineage: Eukaryota > Metazoa > Chordata > Mammalia > Artiodactyla > Bovidae > Aepyceros > Aepyceros melampus. Next base: position 77,213 of record SJXQ01009603.1, on the reverse strand, counting down.
TTAATTTAGATTCAGAAATTTTCATCTCTGTCAATTTATTTGTGTGTCTTTTGTCAGAAAATGACAACTGTGTAAATCGATATTTTTTCAATGTTAGCCCTCAGAAATTGTAAACAGTTTGGTGAGTTGTGATATGACTTGTTGAGTATACACCATATACCAGACCCATTTCTAAGTATCTTATGCATATTGATCCTAGGTCTCACAACTACCCTAGGAGACTGGAGCTATTCTTATCTCCATTTTACAGAGGAGAATATTGAGATAAAAAGAGGGGCACACATGTTGTAAGTAGGAGCTAGGACCTAGATTAAGACATTGTGACATTAAGACATTAAGACATTTTTAAAGACTAGCCACCTTCCTGTGAGGTAGTGATGAAGTGAGCCTGCTTTCTCTTTTCTCTTTCTGTGTCTGAGAGGCACCGCCACACAGCATAATTTCACAGATTCTGAAAGCACTCTTTCTGAACCAGCAGAAGCATCATGTGAGAACTTGTTCGAAATGTACATTCTTGGGCCCCAACCAAGACGTCCTGAATCAGAAACTTGGGGTAGGAGGTCTGCAATGCGTGTTTCAGGAAACGCTCCAAAGGATTCTGTTGCACTTAAACATCTAAATGTTTGCACCTTATAGAAGTTAAATCATCTTAAAGCAAAGTGCCTAGGATCTGTTATCCTGAATCTCATCAGAAATCTCTTCACTGATTTATGACTTACAGTTATGTTGTGCTATCACGATTTATGGAAGATCAATACAAGAATCACCTACTTGAAATACAGTCTGTGTCTTTACAAAACTTAGCTTCAAAATTTTAGCCACTGTTATACAAGGAATCATACAATAGATTTTTTTCCTTAATTTAGATTCAGAAATTTTCATCTCTGTCAATTTATTTGTGTGTCTTTTGTCAGAAAATGACAACTGTGTAAATCGATATTTTTTCAATGTTAGCCCTCAGAAATTGTAAACAGTTTGGTGAGTTGTGATATGACTTGTTGAGTATACACCATATACCAGACCCATTTCTAAGTATCTTATGCATATTGATCCTAGGTCTCACAACTACCCTAGGAGACTGGAGCTATTCTTATCTCCATTTTACAGAGGAGAATATTGAGATAAAAAGAGGGGCACACATGTTGTAAGTAGGAGCTAGGACCTAGATTAAGACATTGTGACATTAAGACATTAAGACATTTTTAAAGACTAGCCACTTCCTGTGAGGTAGTGATGAAGTGAGCCTGCTTTCTCTTTTCTCTTTCTGTGTCTGAGAGGCACCGCCACACAGCATAATTTCACAGATTCTGAAAGCACTCTTTCTGAACCAGCAGAAGCATCATGTGAGAACTTGTTCGAAATGTACATTCTTGGGCCCCAACCAAGACGTCCTGAATCAGAAACTTGGGGTAGGAGGTCTGCAATGCGTGTTTCAGGAAACGCTCCAAAGGATTCTGTTGCACTTAAACATCTAAAGGACTCTGTGGGAGAGGGAGAGGGTGGGATGGGTTGGCAAAGTGGCAATGTAACATGTGTGATATCATAAGCGAAACGAATTGCCAGTCCAGGTTTGATGCAGGATGCAGGATGCTAGGGACTGATGCACGGGGATAATCCAGAGAGAGGGTGTGGGGCGGGAGGGTGGAGGTGGGGGTCGGGATTGGGAGTTCATGTACACTCATGGCTAATTCATTTCAATGTGTAACAAAACGAATACAGTATTGTAAAGCAAAACAAACTAAAAAATAAAAATTAATTAAAAAAAAATCCAATGGCATTTAAGAAAGAGTAAGAGAATTTTGGTAGTTAAATGTCTCTAAATTCAAGCCCTGCACCCACTGCTCTGTAGTTGTTAAGATCTGAATGAATTAGTTAATCTTTCTCAGTTGACTTCTTGATAAATGAAACCAAGATAATAAGTCTGTTGGATTTTTCATGAAGAATTAGCTATTACTTGCTATTCAATTTTACTCTTTATCGCCATACTTAATATTATATATTGATCTTGTGTTTAAAATATATAGTATTAAATAAATACAAAAACCAGGTTCAGCACCATATATAATAAATCACATACACAGAGTACTATGTAAAATTTTCATATATTCTCGCATTTTGTAAGTGATTATGTATATAAAATTTTAAAGTTATATATATATTATAGTTTTATAGCACACTATGATATATTTAAATGTTATCAAATTAAGAAATCA
>SJXQ01009603.1:0-70000 GCA_006408695.1 Aepyceros melampus | reverse complement strand
TAGATGGTAAAGTGTCTCCCTGCAATGTGGGACCCAGGTTTGACCCTGGGTCAGGAAGACCCCCTGGAGGAGGAAATGACAACCCACTCCAGTACTCTTGCCTGAAGAATCCTATGAACAGAGGAGCCTGGAAGGTATAGTCCATGGGGTTGCAAGAATCGCACATAACTTAGTGACTAAAACACCATCACCAACAACTGGTATTCCATCACCTCCAGTAGCTTTGTTTGTAGTGATGCTTCCTAGGGCCTTCTTGACTTCACATTCCAAGATGTCTGGCTGTTGGTGAGTGATCACACCATTGTGGTTATCTGGGTCAAGAAGATCTTTTTTATACAGTTCTTCTATGTATTGTTGCCCCCTCTTTTTAATATCTTCTGCTTCTCTTAGGTCCATACCATTCTGTCCTTTATTGTGTCCATCTTTGCATAAAATGTTCCCTTGGTATCTCTAAATTTCTTGAAGAGATCTCTAGTCTTTCCCATTCTATTGTTTTCTCTATTTCTTTGCATTGATCATTGATGAAGGCTTTCTTATCTCTCCTTGCTGTTCTTTGGAATTATGCATTCAAACGGGTATATCTTTCCTTTTCTCCTTTGCTTTTCACTTCTCTTCTTTTCACAGCTATTTGTAAGGCCTCCTCAGACAACCATTTTGCCTTCTTGCATTTCTTTTTCTTGAAGAAGTTCTTGATCACTGCCTCCTGTAGAAGGTCACAAACTTCTGTCCATAGTTCTTCAGGCATTCAGTCTATATATACCCTATGGGCTTCCCTGGTGGCTCAGAGGTTAAAGCGTCTGTCTACAATGCGGGAGACCTGGGTTCGATCCCTGGGTCGGGAAGATCCCCTGGAGAAGAAAATGGCAACCCACTCCAGTACTCTTGCCTGGAGAAATCCATGGACAGAGGAGCTTGGTGGGCTACAGTCCACGGGGTCGCAAAGAGTCGGACACGACTGAGTGATTTCACTCACTCATATATAGATAGAAATACCCTAGTTAAAATGGTAAAAACAAATGTATATGAAGCTTAATGCTATACCTATTTAAAAAATTAAGTAAAACCCATAATTATTCCTGTATAATAAGACAGAATACCTATTATACATTTAGACTAGAGTCACGCTGGGGTCATATTATTTATTAGGGTCTTTATTTTTCATAAATATTTTAGCTTAAGTGGTATAAAAATAAACACATATGGAACAGAATGACATATGTGTTTATTACTTTTTTCAATGTTTAGGCTAAAACCCCTATTTATATAGGTTCTTCACAGATAGATATACTGGCAAAATGCTATTCCCTCATAACTATTTATATTTATATTATGTTTTTATATTGGATGGAAATGAAATATTTAACAAATCAAAATGCTTCTAATTGATAGCACAAAGCAAGTCACAGTGCAAATTATTGGCATGAGAAAATATGTTTGATTCATTCTGGACTTACTATAGACAACATTACTTTTCAAATGAAGTTTCTGGTAAATATTTTTCTGAGAAGCTAAAATTTATTCCAAAACTCTGAAAAATAATATACATTTTAATCTTCTTTCTTACATTTTGTATATTTTTATGGTGGAGTACATCTCCATTCAACCAAGCCACCTTGTAAGGCAGATCAGAATAATTCTTAATATTGTCTCCCACAAAAAAGAGACCATAAGAACTAATAAGTGCATTAGTGGGTGGGGAAGGCAATGGCACCCCACTCCAGTATTCTTGCCTGGAAAATCCCATGGACGGAGGAGCCTGGTGGGCTGTAGTCCATGGGGTCGCTAAGTGGGACACAACTGAGCGACTTCCCTTTCACTTTTCACTTTCATGCATTGGAGAAGGAAATGGCAACCCACTCCAGTGTTCTTGCCTGGAGAATCCCAGGGACAGGGGAACCTGGTGGGCTGCTGTCTATGGGGTTGTACTGAAGTGACTTAGCAGCAGCAGGAGCAGCAGTGGCTGGGGAAATGCACTTAAACCATTGCAGATGACTCAATATGATAGCTTTAAAAAAATCACAAGTGTTCCATGAGTCCCAGAGAGTCACAACTGCTCTAGAGATTCATGTAGAATGATGGAACGAGAAGACGCTGGTCAAATTTCAACTGGTATATGGCATCAGCTGAGATTTAGATAAGCAGTAGGCTGGGGAATAACTTATGTATGTAGTTTTGTTTTCTGGGTTTTGCTTTTGTGTGTGTTGTTGTATTAACCATTTTTTATGTGCTTCAGAACCCTGTTGTGTGCTGATTTTAGTGGGCCACATAATTTATCCCTACCAAAGAAATTCTCTAAATTTAAATTGTTTAAAATTTACTTTTATTCTAAGTTGATTTTCATCTACTTGTTTGGGATCCTACTGATGATTTCTATGACATAGCTAATAATTTTATTCCATGAATTATGACAGCTCTCTCCCCAAACAACAACAATAGTAGTATTCACAGGAGCCTAAAAGATGTGTGAACTTTTTTACTCTTTCCTTTCTGTTTCCATTCCATGCTTCCTCTGATTCGTTGAATACCTACTGTATCCCAGTTATTTGACTGTAGAGTTAGAACAAAAAAATTGGCCATCCATCCATTTTTTTGTGGAATTTATAATTCAGTTGGACTTACCAGGTGATGCTAGTAGTAAAGAACCCACCTGTCAATGCAGGAGACATAAGAGACTCAAGTTTGATCCCTGGGTCTGGAAGAAACCCTGGAAGAGGGCATGACAATTCACTCCAGTATTCTTGCCTGGAGAATCCCATGGACAGAGGAGACTGCTGGGCTACAATCCATAGGGTCGCAAAGAGTCAGACATGACTGAAGCGACTTAGCATGTTTGCATGCATAGTCTAGTTGAAGCCCACGAGCTTTAAAGTAGAAATTGCTAACCCAAGGAATTTCATTAAGAGGCAAATCTGAATGATATAGGAGAAAAAAATAGGAGGAAACTACCCTGGTGTGTTAGGTCAGGGTAAGTTCCTTTATTGTATGACTAAATAAAACTGAAACCTCAAGAGGGAAGAATAGGTATCTAAGCGGAAGAGAAAAATGAAAGAAGTTCAGAGATGAAAAAAAAAAATAGAATAAGATAAATTCAATATATAAGTGCTCAGTGAGCAGAGGAAGTGAGTGGAAGAGATGAAAGAAAATGTTACATTAGAAAACATATATTTCCCTTTTACTGAACAACTATTTAACTGCCAAGTGCAGTGTACTGCTGGGTAATTTATCAGTGAACAAATTAGACAAAATTCTTACCCTCATGGAGCTTATGTTCCTTTCTTTGTCAATAAATGATACATCAAAGCTCATGTCCTTTTATCTGTCACTAAGTGAAATATGAAGTATTTTCTTAGTTTCTAATTTCAGGTGTTTCAGTATAAAGACCTATGATTACTTTAGATACTTACTTTGGCTTATTCAGTTCAGTTCAGTCACTCAGTCGTGTCCGACTCTTTGCGACCCCATGAATCGCAGCACGCCAGGCCTCCCTGTCCATCACCAACTCCCGGAGTTCACTCAGACTCAAGTCCATCGAGTCCGTAATGCCATCCAGCCATCTCATCCTCGGTCGTCCCTTCTCCTCCTGCCCCCAATCCCTCCCAGCATCAGGATCTTTTCCAATGAGTCAACTCTTCACATGAGGTGGCCAAAGTACTGGAGTTTCAGCTTTAGAATGATTCCTTCCAAAGAAATCCCAGGGTTGATCTCCTTCAGAATGGACTGGTTGGATCTCCTTGCAGTCCAAGGGACTTTCAAGAGTCTTCTCCAGCACCACAGTTCAAAAGCATCAATTCTTCAGCACTCAGCCTTCTTTACAGTACAACTCTCACATCCATACATGACCACAGGAAAAACCATAGCCTTGACTAGACGGACACAACAATTAATTTGATAATACATTATTTTTCAGAAAGTAAAAATAGAAACATTATTATATTAATCCATAATTCAAAATGAAAAACTTATCAGAAATCTGGAAGCAATAGTCTCATAGATAGTATGTTATACTCTAATATTTTTCAGATATTGAGCTCCATAATATTCAAGGTTTTAAAAAAGAACTAGACTAGGCACTGTATAAAGTGACTAAAAATGTGGTAAAGTTAAAAATTGGTTGATTGAAATCTTGTTGGTCTTCAAAATTTGGAGGTTTCCTACCACAACCATTTGCTTATATCTGCATATAAGCAAAAAGCAAATAAGTAAATTGTTGAAACTGCAAAAAAGATATATAGGGGAGACTTTCCACAGTGGATATTACTGACCCCATTTTAGTGACAGAAAGATGAAATATTACTAAATAACCTGTAAGTGAAGCTCTATTCTGAAAGAAAAAAATTGAAGCAATGCAAGTTATAAATAATAAAACAATCAAACAGCATCAAACTATTTGGTATGGATATTAAATAATGAAATAAGTTATAAAATATTTTAAAATGAAAATTTGAACTTTTAGAAGAAAAATGTGACCACAATAAAGGATTTTTTTTTCATAGAATTCTGTTATTTGTTTCTAACCAAGAGATGGGATAGATGAGCAGGAGAAAATAAGAGTATGAAAATGAGAGAAATAAAACTTGTATTGAAATATTATTAACATTTAAAATGAAAACTCTAAATGAGTCATACTTTTACAGTCCTTTCAAACAGAACATATATTCCTTAGCTGGCATGCTTTGGGTGATATTCCTGCTAAAGGAACAGAGCTAGACCACAAGACCTATGAAAATCATAAAAGTAACAATAAATTTACCAATTTACTGGATACTATAAATTTAATAATAAAGTACACTTTTGCATTTGTAGTGATAGATATTTGCATATATTGATAACCTACTAGTATTGAGAATCTTCCAGGGCAGTAAATAAAAATTATCTTTTGGTAGCAGGATTATGGGAACATTATAAGTTTATTTTAACATCTGTGATGGTGGGGAAGATAACAACTCTAGATGGACCCTTTAAAATCAAGTCATACCAGTGTTTTTATTTATACAAAGTTGATCAGTACAGAGAAGGTGATGTTCCTGTTTTACAGTCAGTCTGATGCTGGGTATTCGAAAGAGTTCAGTTTTCACAGAATAATTGCAAACATTAATTTGTATATAAGTTCAATAATTTGAATTCAATTGAAGAACTCTTGCTATTTGGCTTTGCTTTTTGAAGTGGATTTGATTATGACCTGAAAGGCAGATTAATAGCAGGATTATGGTCTTATAGATCATACAATTCATTATGTTCTCATTAACAATATCTGGCATCAGATACGACAACTTCACTGTATATGTTTCATTCATTTAGATGGGCAGATCTATATTTTTGTTACTTTACTGTGTTGCATATATCATGGACAAAAGACCTTTTTGAGATCTTTAAAGCTATTAGTCTTCTCATTGCTTTGCAACTTAAGGATTCAGTATTTGAAAGTTTAGTCTAAGTCAATAACTTTTAGTCCTAAAATCCATAACTCAAAAGATAATTAGAAATAATATTTTCTTATATTAAGTGATTTTTCAGTCATGAATTCTCTCAATCTTTTTTAATCACATTAATAGGACTAGCAACTAAACATATTACTCTTAATTATTAAGACACCTTATTCAGTTCAATTTGGTTGCTTAGATGTGACTGACTCTGCGATCCCATGGACTGCAGCATGCCAGGCTTCCCTGTCCATCACCAACTCCCAGAGCTTGCTCAAACTCATGTCCATTGAGTCGGTGATGCCATCCAACCATCTCATCCTCTGTTGTCCCCTTCTCCTCCTGCCCTCAATCTTTCCCAGCCTCGAGGTCTTTTCCGATGTGTCTATTCTTCTTATCAGGTGGCCAAAGTATTGGAGTTTCAGCTTCAGCATCAGTCCTTCTAATGAATATTTAGGACTGGTTTCTTTTAGGATTGACTGGTTTGATCTCCTTGCAGTCCAAGATTCCTTGAAGTTCCTTGGAGTCTTCTCCAATACCACAGTTCAAAATCATCAATTATTTGGAAATCAGTTTTCTTTATGGTCCAACTCTCACATCCATACATGGCTAGTGAAAAACCCATAGATTTGACACCCTATAGAAAGACTCATTTTTTAAGATTCAGCTTCTTTGTGTATTCTGAGATGTGGGAACAGTTAAAAAACATTGGAGAAAATTGATAGATTTTAGTTATAAAACATACCAAGATCTTTGAGTCTGTGAAGTAACACCAAGACACTAAGAAAAGCCCCATAAATGATTTTGTGGTTTTGTTTTTGGTTGATGTCTGAACTGGTTGGACCATTAAGAGATAATATTTCATTTTGGAAAAAAAATTAAACCCAATATTATTTGCTTTAATGTAAAATAGACTTTAAAGTTGTAAATATCTATAGAATCTGAAAGGAGAAACTGCTGATTCCACAGTTTTACTAAGTATAACCTAATTCTGGGGTTCCAGTGGTAAATGAAATCCCAGAGTTTCAGAATCACAGGATCCTTCCATGTCCTGGAGAGTCTTTGGAGTCTGAGGAGCTCTTTGCACTACTGCCAGCTGCCACTGTTAGGCATTGCTCTTTCAGTGTTCCCATCTCTTCCCCTCTGTCAGGGAATTCTTAAAGCTGCTCATAGTGGCCTCTAGTTCTATATCTGCCTCAGGATAGAGGTTTGTGTCTTTGATGATTCCCAGTGGAGAATGGGGTTACTCTTGCTCTTTCCTAAACAAAAGCAGTCTCCTTAGTGTTGCAAAGGAAATCAAACTTTTTGTCCAGGGTCATGCTTGAAGAGCCAGTTTCACTGTTGTGCATGTGACGCATCCTGTGACGCAGTCTACTGCTGTCCATATCAACCAAACACCATCGCAAAGACACATCTGCTCATAACGTCCACCATATCTGCTTGCCCAAGTTTCAGTTTTCTGGTCAGTGAACTTTATCCACGTTGTAGGCTCTTGAGGAAGCTGCACATAATGCCTGGGACATATGGTCATGCTCCCTCAATTCACTTTTAGACACAATTATTCTTAGATTTTACCCTTGGAATAGAGCTTACTTGAAGAGAACATAAGCAATAAGCAAACTCAAATTGCTCCACAAATTGAAATATGTTAGATGGTGAATATTAAAAAAAATTTTTTTTCTAAAAGTGTATTTATAGAATTCCTTCAAGGTATTATAGTAATTTAAATTGTGTACACCTTTATAAAATATTTACCATTGCTTCTATATATATGGATGACAGATAATAAGCATTTCTTGGTTGATTGAAATTATAGTACACCTATGTTAGTAAATAAAACATTCAAATATTAATTTTGAAGTCAAGAATGGCTACTGTACTTATTATAGTAAAATGTCTCCAACTCTACCATATTCTAAATCTACTATGAATTTATATATTTTTGTTCCTTGAAGCCCCCCAAAATAATGATTAATTTAGATATGATTATTAAACTATTTATAAAATATATATATATATAAAAATTAATGCATTAAATATTTAACCTAATAAAGAAAGTATAATTATCCCCATTTAGCAGATAAATGTGTTTCCTTGGGGTACAATGGTAAAGAATCTGCCTCTCAATGCAGGAGATGTAAGAGAGGTGGGTTTTATCCCTGGATCAGGAAGATCCAGTGGAATAGGAACGGGCAACCCACTCCAGTATTCTTGCCTGGAGAATCCCATTGAGCGGGGAGCCTGGCAGGCTACAGTCCACGGGGTCACAACAGTTGGACATGACTTAGTGACTAAACTACCACCACTAGCGCCTGGAAACATGAGCTCAGTTTTTATAGTAATGTATAAAGTTAGAACAGAGATCAGAAGCAACTTGAATGCAGGCAAACCAGTACGAGTCCTTGGTACAGATATAATAAAATCTTGAAGAATGTTAATCCCGTTTTTCCATCCAGGTAGACTAAATACACTGTCCTTGAAAAGAACCTAATATTTAAACAGAATAATTCAGCAAATATTTTATCATTACTTTCCAGCCTTTTTTAAAATATACTCTGCAGCAACATTCATGATTGTTGTTCTTCTATTTTAGTTTGCTTAAATGATGAGAGTGGAGACTGTAGTGAGGGTAGGAAGGGGAAACATGGAAGATGGCAAAGACTTGAATTAGAAAATTAAATGACAACAGTTGCTTGGCAATGCATTCCTAAAATCAAGGTATTTTAGTTTTAACTTGGCCCTGGCAGTAATGATTATCAATGAAATAACCCTAAATAATCCAAAACACATGTGCATTTATTGTATGCATTTTACATTAACAGTAGATTGTGAGCACAGGTGGCCTCCCGCAGGACTTTAGGAAACATGTTCTTGTATAAATCTTTTTGCAAGTTTAAAAAAAGTGGTAGATTTTTCTTCTGATATGTTTTCATTTTCATCTGTGTGTGTGTTGATAGGGCATTTACTATACATGTTACTTATACAACTGGAGTTATTTGTTATTCCTGGAGCTGTTAACAGAAAACACAAATTAAGCTATATTAATATATGTAAATTTTTGCAACACCTTGATGGTGACACTTTATTCTGATGATAATGAAATGCTAGATAATATTTAAAAATTTTCCTGAAATGACAGAATTTTCCAAAATTTTCCTGGTCTGGGCCATCCAGAGAGGAGTTGGCATGTTCAACACTGTAGGTTCTACATCTCAGAGAGATCTGGGCATCCCATATTCTGTACCCCAGGAACAGGAACTACACTGGTTCCTGACAGTTTGAACACTTTCATATGAACTGGCTATTCAAAAATGCCCATTTAAATTAGTGTCTTTCTACACATCAGTCTTTTTGAAACAAGTAAAATGCAGCTGAGAATTATTTTTTTTTATTTATTATGATTGGTATTCTCTTCATTAACTGGAACTCTAGAATGTGAATATGGTGACCATCCAAACATGACCCTCTTCCATTTGCATGTTACATTTAAAGCCATTTCATTTTCAAAACCTGAAAAAAATCCTTTTGTTGCAAAATCTTCCATATTTTGTCTCATACAAGATTTAGTACCTAGCAACTATCACAGTACTGAGGATTCCTTCCTCATCTTACATCACAGTTTGAAGTCCTCCCATCTAACTTGATGCCCACCTGGAACAAGGATGCCATCAAGAAGCAAATATTTATATTTATTTGCTAGAGTTTGGGAAAAGAGCTGGAAGTACCTGCCAGACTTTACTCTTGTTTCCAACTGGATCAACTTTTAGTCTGATAAACTAAGATCCATACTGAAACTCCATCAGCAAGGAGAAATAGGAGTATGAGATTTGGGACATTCATTTTGTATGGGTATAAATTTTGGTCCAAGAAACAAGAGTACAAGAATATTCATATTCCTTTTTTAAAAGTAATATTAATCTATTTTAACTCCTGATATTCAGACTTGCACTAGGATCATGAAAAAATCTTGGTCTTACTAGAGGCCAGGTATATTGGGGGATGGATGAATGACATCCTTAGCCAAGATTTCCTTCTTTCGTTTTCTTTCACTTGCCCCAAAGGGCAGTCAGCGCTTGGTGTAATCAGAAATGCTCTTTCAAAGTCATAGACTCTCTGCTGACTTCAACTTAGCCCTCAGAGAGCTCTTCTGATCCTCTAAATTGGGCAAAGCTTCCAGCCTCCACAGGGTTAAATGGTCCAGAGTAATGCTTCACCCAAGGCCTAGATGCAAGGAGTAAATCAACCCCCAAAGCCTGTAAGACTGTCAGTGTAAAGCATTCATCTCATTTCTAGTTGTCTTATATATCTCAGTAGGTGAAGCTGCTGCTGCTGCTGCTGCTAAGTCGCTTCAGTTGTGTCCGACTCTAGGTGAAGCTGTCTTCCATCAACAGAAAAGAAATGTGAATTTTTTCTTTAGTGTTTGAAAACCTGCTTCCTGCTCATAACATACCTGCTTCTTCAAGGAAAGGAGTTCCGAACTTAGGGTATAAAACCAATCCATCTTCTTGGGATGGGGGTGGATGGGGAGGAAAGACCCACAGTAGGGACAGTGTAGATATTTGCATGTTCTCAGGCTATTATCCTGATAAAATTCAACAATTTTAAAATTCATTAGACATTTTGAGATTGCATACAATATGGTGCCAAGAGCTGATGACTCAGTGGTGTACAACAGAATTCTCACAAAACTTAGAGTCTAGCAGGAAGCTTCTATAATTTAAAAGGTTGACAACTGAGCAGGTAACTCCTGGTGGGAGCACACAGCATCTGCTTTGAACCTACTCTTAAGACTTAAATCCCAACCCTGAAAGCTGAAAATAAACAATAAGGATGAATATTTTGTTTCATCACTTTGTAAATTGTATGTTTCTTTTCAACTGTTATGTCAAATATAAACTTTCAGAATTTGTTAGTAGAAGGAAGCCATGTTAGACTAATTTTGCTGCTGATTCAACCAAGTTTAATATTGCTAACTGTTATATTAGAATTGTGTGGAATAAGGTATTTTTAAAAGCCTATGATGTAAATTTGGTTTAAACTCTAAGAAGACAATTTCACTTCAAGGTTGTCACTTAGTTTTCAGATATTGCAAAATGCAGATACTGCAAATTGTCATTTACCTTTCATTTCTTTTTTTTTAATTTTATGAGAGAAAAAGTATAGTTGCTGGGAATTTTTTTTTATTATTTTACAAATTTCCCTTTCTTCCTTTCTTGCAAATCCTGTAAAAAGAACAACCAAATATTTTAAGTTTAGCTTCTTAGTATTTTATCTAATTTATTTTAGAAAATTCATTCAGATACCATATTTAGGTAATTTCTGCTTAAGCAAAGGCTCCTGAACTATCAGAGGAAATATGATGTTGAAGAGAAAGAGTTTGTTTCAATCATGAAACATGATTGTTCATGTATTTAAAAGAAATCTCTAATCATTCATCTTTGCAATAATTGCTTATAAAATGAATTGACAACTCTTTAAGTTTTATTTGCTCTAGGGTATTTTAAGACTTCTTTTCCTAGAACAGTGACATCAAATCACCAACAAACATTCAGAGAGATCATGTGGGTTGCAGCACTTCCCTGGAGTCAGGGACAGAAAAAGGAACAGACATGTTTGAATATATTCAATTGACTAAAGAAGAGAGGGGGTGTATATTTTATTTTAGATCCAGCCAGAAAGATGACAGTGACTGTCATGGGAATTTTGTCACTGCTTTGAGAGGTAAAATACTGGTGGTATTGATGTCCAAAGAGGTGAATTGGGTTCTTTAAGAATTTGATACATAGTTTAGTAAAAATTTTAAGGCTTGTATTACTGAGATTTTTGACTCAAAGAGCCTCTTGTTAAGATTTTCCTTTAAGGGTGAGAGGTTAGTGCAGTTCTTTCATGTAAAGATCTTAGCGTGGAAAAAGTGAAATCATAGTTTTTAAGCTTCATCAATTAGTAACTTTGAGCTATTGTACCTCTGCAACTTCGCTGTGAAGAATGAAGTGACAGTTTCTGTGCTGTTTGCCTATGAGATGATTTCCTTAAAGTCCCATAATGAGTTGTTTTTGGCAGGATTAATGAGTATTATAATGGTAAATGGATGTTTGCAGCTCAGTTGTGTTCCATCACAGAGTAACATGGGGTTTCTGGTCCCTTGGAGGCCATAATTGGTGGCATTAATGCAGTTTTTAATTACAATTCTTGAAAAAAATGAATTGGAACCAAAACAGAAGCTAAGTGATCATCTCTCTGCTGCTTTAGACGGTATAAACAGAGGACTGTTGCAAACTCTGATATCTACAATTTGAATCATAACCTTCAAATAGAACATATGCAGTATATTTTGATGGAGATTTTGTTTAAAAGTGACTTATTTGCCTTTTTTTCCCTTATTCATATATAGAAACATATTTATAATATATATTTATATATAATATATACATATAAAATATGTACCTATATTATACATAGATATGAAATATATGCATATGATAAAGATACATATAGAAATATAAGTGAAGGCAGACATAAAATTATAGGCTCACTTCTTATATTTATACCTCAGTATTTGTTTCCTGACTGTTAGTATTGAGCAATATAATTGTAATTAATTCCCAAAGCTCTAGAATGAACTAGAATGCACTAGAAAGAAAAAGCCATTTTTCTTTCTCTCTTTCCACACACATGAGAAATTACTAATAGATGCTACTTCAGCATATCCCATTTTGCAGTATTATGTTTGTTTGTGGTCTTTAGTGGCAAGTCCAAAATTGATCTATAGGATACACTTGACAAATGCTCTATGGAGAGGAAACTACCTCATAAGATGATATGGCATATATATATATATATATATAAAGAAAGATAGAGATAATATAAAATTTAAAAATCCACAAAACCAGATACTTATTCCTTATCTATAAGTTACCTCAACTGCATTGGTTACCATATATCCTTCTAACAATAATATAATCATTATTTAATATTCCAGTATTAGAATAAATCACAAGGCAAAATATTAGACTGTGGTTAATTAGCAAACAATAATAAGTGAAATATTAAAGATTAACTGAATATGTTACCTTTTTATGTTCTTGCTAAAGTGAGTAAATGTGGAGGCTATTCCTTATTTTCAAAGCCCTTTACAAAGATATTCTTGGTATCTGAGTTTTTTTGAGTTAAAAGCACATGGGGCAGATATGCATTTGAATCAGTGGCAAGCAATCATATTTATGGAAAAAGTGAAAAAAGCTGGAAGCCATGGAATTGTTTCCATATTTATGTTTGAGTTTTGGTGAGAAAAGCAGTTTAAATATTCTCAGAATTGCCAGCATTAAAAAAAAAAAAAATTGCCTTTCTCAACTCTATGTCTTTGAAACTTACATGTCATTTTGAGTCTTACCATCAGATAAAATTCACTGATAGGCTCAAATATCTGGTTCCACAGTCCTATAAAACAGTTTCATTTTCTATTTGTAAGAAACAAACAAAGCAAATAAAAACAGACAAGCAAATGATAATTGCCTCCCTCCATCATATTTATAAACAGCAATTTTAGAATTTGGGAATTGCAGAGCAAATTTTTTACAACATCCCATACCCAAGAACAGGAACCCAGTCTTGGTTTTATGCAGAACACTAACCCATTCTGTTAGTGTTCATGATGATTGAATGTGCTGAAGTTGCTTTGTTTTTTCTTTAGAAGAGTGATGATAGTGATTAATTCAGTTGATGCATCATTGTCCAATCTCACCATTTTAGTAGTTTCTACGAAATGTCTTAAAATAGACAGCATTTATATATGTGAGAATTCTGTGGGCTTTTGCATATTATCATTCTAAATCTGATGTTGATTGTGTCAAGCATACCGTCTAAAAATATTGGGGGAAGAAAAGTGACCAAAAGCAAGTGAAAATTTAGTGTTTAAGTACATGTTTAATACCACTGTACATATATATGTGTTATATGTGTGTATATAGACCCAGGTGTTTGTGATACACATGTACAAATATAATATATATAAATAAAATTTTAGAATTCATCCAGAGTATGCTAGCAGTGAACATTCTGCCCTAATTACTTTTTTGTGAATTTTTTAGCTATTAAACATAAATTGTATAATATAATTTCTCAGTTTCATAACATAATAGTCACAATACCAAATAATAATAGTTAACTCTTCTGAAGTTTACTCTGTTTCAAGCACTTATACATTTTTTTTCCTCACACAATCCTTTGGAATAAGTACTGGTATTTTCTTCATGTTAAAGATGAGCGAACAGAAGAACAGACAGGTTGGGTGACTTTCCCAGGTCATACATGCCTTGACAGAGCAGGATGGGGATGAGGATTCATCTCTGTGTCTCCAATCTGGCCATTCTTAAAACCTCTACAATGCCTATAGGAAGGGATAGAAGTAATAGCAAAACAACGACAAAACTTTGGTTATATGTTTAGCTACAATGTTCAGTGATGTAAATTAAATGTTTTAATAGGATCTTAATTCTCTTTCTGGGCTTCCCAGGTGGTTCAGTGGTAAAGAATCTGCCTGCCAATGCTGAAGACACAGGATATGGGAGCTTGATCCCTGGGTCAGGAAGATTCCCCTGGGGCAACCCACTCCAGTATTCTTGCCTGGAGAATCCCCTGGACAAAGAAGCCTGGCGGGCTACGGTCCATGGGGTTGCAAAGAATCGGACTCGACTTAGCCATTAAGCACATGAGGATGAGTCTTGAGCAGCAGAGTTTAATTCAATTGATTCAGAATGTACTGAGCCTCTACTTTATACCTGGTACACAGTACCAACGGAGAAGGCAATGGCACCCCACTCCAGTACTCCTGCCTGGAAAATCCCATGGACGGAGAAGCCTGGTAGGCTGCAGTCCATGGGGTCGCTGAGGGTCAGACACGACTGAGTGACTTCACTTTCTCTTTTTACTTTCATGCATTGGAGAAGGAAATAGCAACCCACTCCAGTGTTCTTGCCTGGAGAATCCCAGGGATGGGGGGCCTGGTGGGCTGCCATCGATGGGGTACACAGAGTTGGACACGACTGAAGTGACTTAGCAGCAGCAGTAGCAGCACACGGTACCAAAGGAAACACCGCACAGCACAGCACTGTTATTGTTTTAGTGGGTCTTATAGGTGACATTGGAGAAGGCACTGGCAACCCACTCATGTAGTCTTGCCTGGAAAATCGCATGGATGGAGGAGCCTGGTGGGCTGCAGTTCATGGGGTCACTGGGAGTTGGACATGACTGAGCGACTTTACTTTTACTTTTCACTTTCATGCATTGGAGAAGGAAATGGCAACCCACTCCGGTTGTCGCTTGGAGAATCCCAGAGACAGGGGAACCTGGTGGGCTGCCGTCTATGGGGTTGCACAGAGTCAGACACGACTGACGCGACACAGCAGCAGCATAGGTGACATATTGAGTGCAGCACTTTCACAGCATCATCTTTCAGGATTTGAAACAGCTCAACTGGAATTCCATCACCTCCACTAGCTTTGTTCACAGTGATGCTTCCTAAGGCCCACTTGACTTCACATTCCAGGATATCTGGCTCTAGGTGAATGATCACACCATCGTGATTATCTTGGTCTTGAAGATCTTTTTTTGTGTACTTCTTCTGTGTATTGTTGCCACTTCTTCTTAATATCTTCTGCTCTGTTAGGTCCATACCATTTCTGTCCTTTATCGAGCCCATCTTTGCATGAAATGTTCCCCCAGTATCTCTAATTTTCTTGAAGAGATCTCTAGTCTTTCCCATTCTGTTGTTTTCCTCTATTTCTTTGCATTGATCACGGAGGAAGGCTTTCTTATCTCTTCTTGCTATTCTCTGGAACTCTACATTCAGATGCTTATATCTTTCCTTTTCTCCTTTGCTTTTCGGTTCTCTTCTTTTCACAGCTATTTGTAAGGCCTCCTCAGATAGCCACAGGACTGGAAAAGGTCAGTTTTCATTCCAATCCCAAAGAAAGGCAATGCCAAAGACTGCTCAAACTACTGCACAATTGCACTTATCTCACATGCTAGTAAAGTAATGCTCTAAATTTCCAAGCCAGGCTTCAACAATATGGACATGAGTCTGAGTAAACTCCAGGAGTTGGTGATGGACAAGGAGGCCTGGAATGCTGCAATTCATGGGGTCACAAATAATCGGACATGACTGAGAGACTGAACTGAATATTATGGTAACAGTATTTCTCACAGGTTGTTGTAAAAGTTAAACAATATATTTGAAGCACTTAGCCCTCAACAGAGAGCATTCCAGATGTTCAAACTGATTTTAGAAAAAGAGGAACCAGAGATCAAACTGCCAACTTCCACTGTATCATGGAAAAAGCAAGAGAGTTACAGAAAAACATCTATTTCTGCTCTTTTGACTATGCCAAAGCCTTTAACTGTGTGGATCACAATAAACTGGAAAATTCTGAAAGAGACGGGAATACCAGACCACCTGACATGCCTCTTGAGAAACCTATATGCATGTCAGGAAGCAACAGTTAGAACTGGACATGGAACAACAGATTGGTTCCAAATAGGAAATGGAGTACATCAAGGCTGTATATTGTCACTGTGTTTATTTATCTTATATGAAGAGTACATCATGAAAAATGCTGGGATGGAAGAAGCACAAGCTGGAATCAAGATTGCTGGGAAAAATATCAATAATCTCAGATATGCAGATGACACCACCATTATGGCAGAAAGTAAAGGGGAACTAAAAAGCCTCTTGATGACAGTGAAAGAAGAGAGTGAAAAAGTTGGCCTAAAGCTCAACATTCTGAAAACTAAGATCATGGCATCTGGTCCCATAACTTCACGGGAAATAGTAGAATAGTGGGAATAGTGGAAACAGTGTCAGGCTTTACTTTGGGGGGCTCAAAATCACTGCAGATGGTGACAGCAGCCATGAAATTAAAAGACGCTTACTCCTTGGAAGGAAAGTTATGACCAACCTAGATAGCATATTAAAAACAGAGACATTACTTTGCCAACAAAGGCTCATCTCGTCAAGGCTATGGTTTTTCCAGTGGTCATGTATGGATGTGAGAGTTGAATTGTGAAGAAATCGAGCACCGAAGAATTGATGGTTTTGAACTGTGGTGTTGGAGAAGACTCTTGAGAGTCCCTTATACTGCCAGGAGATCCAACCAGTCCATCCTAAAGGAGATCAGTCCTGGGTGTTCATTGGAAGGAATGATGCTAAAGCTGAAACTCCAATACTTTGGCCACCTCATGCGAAGAGTTGACTCATTGGAAAAGACCCCGATGCTGGAAGGGATTGGGGGCAGGAGGAGAAGGGGATGACAGAGGATGAGATGACTGGATGATATCACCGACTCAATGGACATGAGGCTGAGTAAACTCCAGGAGTTGGTGATGGACAAGGAGGCCTGGCATGCTGCGATTAATGGGGTCACAAATAATCAGATATGACTGAGCGACTGAACTGAATATCATGGTAACAGTATTTCTCACAGGTGGTTGTAAAAGTTAAACAATGTATTTGAAGCACTTAGCCCCCAACAGAAAGCATTCAGTAATTTTGTGCATTTGTGTTATTAACTGTAACATTTTTTAGAATGGGTCTTACACATTTGTTATCCAGTGCAGCATCCCTTGTTTTTCAAAAGCCGTCTAAAACAAATGTTTGAAAATGAAATTAAAATCACTTCTGTCTCAACTATCATGATTATACTACAAATAGTGAAATTTTAAAATTCAAACTTTGGGCATTGTTAATATTAGCAAAATATTCCCCAAATGTCTCAGTACTTTAATGAAGCGTGTGGCTGGTCTGTTGTCAGATGTCCTTTCTGAAAACATTTTAATTGATAGTGAATTTTGAAGAAATTGGGAAGCATATTTGAATGTGATTTTTCATGGATGATGGAATGAAAGCTCCAAGATAGAAGTTACAGAGATTTGAGGTTGAATTCCAGCTCTTCTTCCCCACCCCCACCGCCTCCTCCCCCTTCTTCTTTCAACCTGGCTTCCTTTCTTCCCTTTGAAATGTTTGAAGACCTGAGATATTTTCATTTACTCTGTTAGTTCAGTTCAGTTCAGTTGCTCAGTCGTGTCCGACTCTTTGCGACCCCATGATTCGCAGCATGCCAGGCCTCCCTGTCCATCACCAACTCCCGGAGTTCACTCAGACTCACGTCCATTGAGTCTGTGATGCCATCCAGCCATCTCATCCTCGGTCGTCCCCTTCTCCTCCTGCTCCCAATCCCTCCCAGCATCGAATATGCTATCTAGGTTGGTGATAACTTTCCTTCCAAGGAGTAAGCATCCTTTAATTTCATGGCTGCAGTCACCATCTGCAGTGATTTTGAGCCCCTCAAAGTAAAGTCTGACACTGTTTCCACTGTTTCCCGATCTATTTCCCATGAAGTGATGGGACCAGATGCCATGATCTTCATTTTCCGAATGTTGAGCTTTAAGCCAACTTTTTCACTCTCCTCTTTCACTTTCATCAAGAGGCTTTTGAGTTCCTCTTCACTTTCTGCCATAAGGGTGGTGTCATCTGCACGTCTGAGGTTATTTCTCCTGGCAATCTTGAATCCAGCTTGTGTTTCTTCCAGTCCAGCATTTCTCGTGATGTACTTTGCATAGAAGTTAAATAAGTAGGGTGACAATACACAGCCTTGACGTACTCCTTTTCCTATTTGGAACCAGTCTGTTGTTCCATGCCCAGTTCTAACTGTTGCTTCCTGGCCTGCATACAGATTTCTCAAGAGGCAGGTCAGGTGGTCTGGTATTCCCATCTCTTTCAGAATTTTCCACAGTTTATTGTGATCCACACAGTCAAAGGCTTTGGCATAGTCAATAAAGCAGAAATAGATGTTTTTTCTGGAACTCTCTTGCTTTTGCCATGATCCAGCAGATGTTAGTTCATTTACTCTCTTATGGCATCCCTGGTGGCTCAGAGGTTCAAACATCTGCCTGGAATGCGGGAGACCCAGGTTTGATCCCTGGGTTGGGAAGATCCCCTGGAGAAGGACATGGCAACCCACGCCAGTACTCTTGCCTGGAGAATCCTACGGAGGGAAGAGCCTGGTAGGCTACAGTCCATGGGGTCGCAAAGAGTGGGACAGGACTGAGTGACTTCACTTTCACTTTCCAGCTCTTCTACTTCATTGGCCTCAGGCAAATGCTTATCTGGACTGAAGCAAGGTTTGAAAGTGAAAGTGAAGCCTTTCAGTTATGTCCAACCCTTTTCGACCCCATGGACTGTAGCCTACCAGGCTTCTCCAGCCATGGGATTTTCCAGGTAAGAGTACTGGAGCACAGTTGTTCCAACTATAAAAATGAAAAAGGAAACTGCACCTTGTAAGTCTCTTGTGACTATTAATAATGATACATGCAAAAGTCCTGGGATGAGGCCTGGGACTTAGTAGGCAAATAAACATCATTGCTATTAATGTTGTTAATATTTCTTGTCCAAGGTATGGATAATTCTTGATCAATAATGCTAATCTATGACTCGTTTCTTCAGTTGTGCAAATTGTGTATCTATATTTTATGGTTTAGATATATTATCCTAGAATCAATTAATTTAGTTGTTGTATCTATACAGTTTGAAGAAAGACAAAGATTCTTATTTTGAAAGTTCTATTATTTTGTAGACTAGTATTCAGAGCTTTTGTGTTTAACTTATTAAAGAAGGAAAGAGAAAAAGAAAATAGTTTTCAAGAAAGTAAATTATTTCTGCTAAAAATAATTGTAAGCTTTTGGCTTTTTCTAGGTGGTAAATATGTTATATTTCAGTTCAGTTCAGTCTCTTAGTCACACCTGACTCTTTTGGACCACATAGACTGCAGCACACCAGCCTTCCCTGTCCAACACCAATTCCTGGAGTCTACTCAAACTCATGTCCATCACGTCGGTGATATGTCACTGGCATCACTGGTGTCGGTGATTGAGTCACTGATGCATTGGCGATGCCAAGGTTATAGTTATATGTACCTATAGAACTGATGATTTAAAAATATGAGCAATTTCTTTAAATAAAGGAAATTTTTTAACTTCAGTATATTATGAGCATGATATTTGAGAAGTTGTAAAAATTAAGCTCTTAAATTTCATTTATATTTATCCCTACTCTAAAAATATTAAAGATTGATCCTCTCAGTGTTATATACTCTCTTAATTTGAATGTATTTAGTTTTAAGATATCAAATTTTAACAGACGAATTTACTATAGAAGACTGATTAGTATATAATTTAAAACCACTAAATATAAAGTGTTTGAGATAAAATGACATATATTTTATTATATATTTAGACTTGTGACAGGGAAAATTGTGGATTTTGGCTGATCTTCAGGTTAGCTCCTGATGTATAGTAAATTTTAAAATAACAGGTGTTATAAGCTAAAGTTTTATTTCCATGAAAACATTTACATCAGATTTTTAGACATGTGAACTTAAAAATAATAATTACATTATATGTCCTATCAAATTATAGTGAGTATAGCGATAGTTTTATTTTTCTGTAAAGGAAGTTTCATGTTGTTAAATCCCTGAGCCACTACATTTTAAAAAATCATTAATTAGTATTCTGAATATCATGGATCAAATATAATGAAAGAGACTAATTGAATAATATGTTTTCATTAAATCTATTTGAAGTTAGTAAAGACCTTAAATTTAAGATACCAGAATGCATTAAAAAAGTAAAGCCTGAACAGTTTGGAGGGATAATCTTAAATCAAAACCATAACTTTGTTTGGAGGCATCATACCAACACTGGCTATATAAATGCTACATTTCAGGTCACAGGATATAGAATGTGATTCAAAATTCTTTTCTTGATCTTCAAAGGAATGATGGTCCTGAACACAGGGCCAAACATATCCTCTTAAAGAGAATTTTCAATAAATGTTTGTTGAGTGAATATTGAATATGATTTTACTTCTCTGATTGTGAGTTGGTGTGAGTTTACTATGTAAAAAAGAAAATGAATTGAAGCAATTTGGAGCTTTTAATAGACAAGCATTAAAATTAAGAGAAGCTTTTGCTCTTGTTTGACTTAAGTTTCCCAAATCAGTATTCACATTCTCCAATTCTGGTGAGCTACAGTCCATGGGGTTGCAAAAAGTTGGGCATGACTATGCATGCACTATTGGTTTCCAAAAAAATTAGTCTTTTTAAAAAATACATAGATGATTATCAGATGAACAGATTAATGTAATTAGAGAAATAGAAACCCAGGAGAAAAGAATATTCTCAGTATCTCAGAGAGTCTAGGTTACTTTCTGCTCCTAAGGAAAACCTACCCACTTTTAGTTATTCCTATTGATACTTCCTATAAGATATTTCCTATTGGTCCTATATTAAAGAAAAGAAACATTTTCTCCTTCATTTGTAATTTGTATTTTTCATTGTGTTCATTTATACTCATGCCTTTTCAATATTCCAGTTTTTTTCTCCTCTATCTACTCTGTCAAGGAAGTTGGGTTACAGTAGATCAAGTGAAGAACAGCCTGCCCTTTCTTCATGGCATTTGATTGGTACTCAAAGCTCTACTATATTGCAAACAGCTAATTATCTGATAAAGTTTATAAATTTAAGCTTAAATTTAAAATAAATGTAGGTAATAAGCAAATTTTACATCATGCATATAAACTAATGGCCATATTTATGAATCAATTAAGTCAAACATAACTTTGAGTATGGTACAAATGCTAATTCCCCCTTTTAAACTTTATCACATGAATTATGCTTGGTTATCTCAATGGGACTCCTCTGACCCATTTTCCCACATGAGGTAGGGGAATATTTATAGATTGCCTTTTTTCAATGTTCCATTTTTAACAATTCAAGGTCTTTGCAGATTTCACTGCTAGCCCTTTCACCTTCTTCCACTTTTCCCTACACAATTTGTCTCTGGAAATGGCACACTAAGTGGACTGTCCCCCATTATTCTCTCACCACTTCCTCTCCCTGAGATCCCTCTCCTGGACTGTCTTACTTTCCCTGTGGTCACTGCATGTCCCTGCTTTATGTTTCCTACGTCTTCACTCAAGCTGTGACTTGCTGTACATTAAGGATGCTTTTTCACTTCCACAACCAACAAGTCACTTAGGTTCATTGACTTTGATGGTTCTATTTTTCATATCTTGTACATAAAAGGGTCATTTTCTTTTCTTCTGAATACTGCATTAAACACCATTTTGGAAGGAAAGGATTGACTTTTAAGGATAGTGTCACCACTAAGAATTATCACCCATGGAAATGAAACTAATTTTTTGTAGGGTTCTGTCTTTTCTC
This sequence comes from Aepyceros melampus, assembly GCA_006408695.1. Classification (NCBI taxonomy): domain Eukaryota; kingdom Metazoa; phylum Chordata; class Mammalia; order Artiodactyla; family Bovidae; genus Aepyceros; species Aepyceros melampus. Next base: position 48,309 of record SJXQ01009603.1, on the reverse strand, counting down.
TCTTTTTGATCAGGTCCTATGACATTCAAAGCTCCTAGGAATAATCAAAGGAAATATTTGTTCCTGGGACTATAGAAGCTGGCCAAATAGCTGTCATTTAAACCCTTGTGGATAATAGGGAAGTAACTTCTATGCTTCCTCTACCCGCTACCCTCCAGTTAGTGGGCATCTGGTACAAAGTCAAGATTTTCTAGGTACTAAAAATCCCGGCATCTGGTGGTACTACATGTGGCTGCCATAAACTTGATTCATGGAGTTAGAAGACTGTAGTATAAGAGCCTGCTTTATGCTTTAGTGTTCTTCCCCAGAATGACTGCTATATCAAGCAACAGTTTCCTAAACTTCTGGTTACTTAAAATGAAAGTATTATAAGAACTATTATTCCATAACAAAATTTTGCATTCAAATTTATTGTGTTTTTTAAAAATTCTTTTTAATCTCTGATTTTGAAAGTTTTCTTATAAGGCAAATAAATATGCAAAACTAAAAACAGTGATATTTGGAGGGTAAAATTACTTTCAACTTTCATGTAAATATATTTTTCACAAAAGAATTCTTCATTAAATATTGAGTGTCCCCCTACTTGGTAAGCCCTGCTCTTGGTCCTAGGGATGTAGAATAAACAATATTGGCAAGATTTCAATATTTTGATAATATTGACAATGTCCCAGAGGAAGCAAGACAGATAATATACAATAACATAAATTGATTGATAAGATAGCATGGGTCATACATGAATGGTTTTGTGGTTTTCATTCTCTTTGCCTTCTGATGGATAAGGATAAAAGGCTTATGGAAGCTTCCTGATGGGCCATGTTCAGTAAATCTTAATCCAATTTTCTGTTGATGAGTAGGGCTATGTTTCCTCCCTGTTGCTTGACCTGCGGCCAAACTGTGGTGGAGGTAATGAAGATAATGGAGACCTCCTTCAAAAGGTCCCATGCACGCACTGCCCCACTCGGTGCCTCCAACCCTGGAGGAGGCCGTCACTGACCAGGCCTCCGCCGGAGACTCCTACTCTTGGACACTCATGGGATTGTTTGGATTAGTTTCTTGTGGGGTCACTGCTCCTTTCTACTGGATCCTGGTGCACACAAGGTTTTGTTTGTGCCCTCCAAGAATCTGTTTCCCCAGTCGTGTGTAAGTTCTGGTGGTTCTATGGTGGGGTTGATGGCGACCTTTCCCAACAGGGTTTATGCCCTACGAAGGTCTGCTGCGCCCAGCAGCAGGCCACTGCTGACCTGTACCTCCACAGGAGACACTCGACGCAGTTCTGGCTCAGTCCCTGTGGGTTGGGCTTGCATTTTGTGCCCTTCCCAGGTCTGAGCAGCTCAGACAACCAGGTGCTTTGCGAGCACACTCTCCCATGTGGGCCACGCGTCTTAATTACTGCCCTGGTCCTGGCCACTCGGTTTCCTGAGTGTGCCATGAGAGCACTGTCTCAGGTGTCCCATATGTCTCTCCTGGAGAGCTTATCTCAGGCTGCGACCCTCCTGGTGGATGTCAACCATCCAGGACCTCAGGAAGACCTGGTAGCAGCTGGAAGCCTGCTCAAAGTTTGGTGGAAGATGCCTTCTTTGAGGCTGAGATTGCAGCAGCCCCTTGCCTTCCAGCTCTCTGCCTCTGGGCAGGGAGGGGTCAGTATGCAGATAATACCAAATCCTTTGTTATTTGCTCAATCCTTTGTTCTGCTATCAGGAAGAACTGTTGAAAATTCTTTAAGAGATGGGAATACCAGACCACCTGACCTGCCTCCTGAGAAATCTTATGCAGGTTAGGAAGCAACAGTTAGAACTGAACATGGAACAACAGACTAGTTTCATATCAGGAAAGGTGTTCATTAAGGCTGTATATTGTCACCCTGATTATTAAACTTATATGCAGAGTACATCATCTGAAATGCCCGGCTGGATGAAGCCCATGCTGGAATCAAGATTCCTTCCAGCTCTCTGCCTCTGGGCAGGGAGGGGTCAGTATGCAGATAATACCAAATCCTTTGTTATTTGCTCAATCCTTTGTTCTGCTATCAGGAAGAACTGTTGAAAATTCTTTAAGAGATGGGAATACCAGACCACCTGACCTGCCTCCTGAGAAATCTTATGCAGGTTAGGAAGCAACAGTTAGAACTGAACATGGAACAACAGACTAGTTTCATATCAGGAAAGGTGTTCATTAAGGCTGTATATTGTCACCCTGATTATTAAACTTATATGCAGAGTACATCATCTGAAATGCCCGGCTGGATGAAGCCCATGCTGGAATCAAGATTGCCAGGAGAAATATCAATAACCTCAGATATGCAGATGACACCACCTTTATAGCAGAAAGTAAAGAACTAAAAAGCCTCGATGAAAGTGAAAGAGGAGAGTCAAAAAGTTGGCTTAAAACTCAACATTCAGAAAACTAAGATCATGGCATCTGGTCCCATCACTTCACGGCAAAGTTGGGGAAACAATGGAAACAGTGAGAGACTTTTATTTTGGGGCCCTCCAAAATCACTGCAGATGGTGAGTGCAGCCATGAATATAAAAACGCGTGCTAATTGGAAGGAAAACTAGGACCGACCTCAGTCAGTCAGTCAGTTCAGTTGCTCAGTTGTGTCCAACTCTGCGAGCACGCCAGGCCTCCCTGTCCATCACCAACTCTCGGAGTTCACTCAGACTCACGTCCATCAAGTCAGTCATGCCATCCAGCCATCTCATCCTCGGTCATCCCCTTTTCCTCCTGCCCCCAATCCCTCCCAGCATCAAGGTCTTTTCCAATGAGTCAACTCTTCACATGAGGTGGCCAAAGTACTGGAGTTTCAGCTTCAGCATCATTCCCTCCAAAGAAATCCCAGGGCTGATCTTCAGAATGGACTGGTTGGATCTCCTTGCAGTCCAAGGGACTCTCAAGAGTCTTCTCCAACATCATAGTTCAAAAGCATCAATTCTTCGGTGCTCAGCTTTCTTCACAGTCCAACTCTCACATCCATACATGACCACAGGAAAAACCATAGCCTTGACTAGACGGACTTTTGTTGGTAAAGTAATGTCTCTGCTTTTCAATATGCTATCTAGGTTGGTCATAACTTTCCTTCCAAGGAGTAAGTGTCTTTTAATTCATGGCTGCAGTCACCATCTGCAGTGATTTTGGAGCCCAAAAAAATAAAGTCTGACACTGTTTCCACTGTTTCCCCATCTATTTCCCATGAAATGATGGGACCAGATGACATGATCTTCATTTTCTGAATGTTGACTGACTTAGACAGCATATTAAAAAGCAGAGACATTACCAACAAAGGTCTGTCTAGTCAAAGCTATGATTTTTTCAGTAGTGAGTCTGAGTGAACTCCGGGAGTTGGTGATGGACAGGGAGGTCTGGCGTACTGCGATTCATGGGGTCGCAAAGTGTCGGACACAACTGCGCGACTGAACTGAACTGAACATGTATGAATGTGAGAGTTGGACTATAAAGAAAGATGAGTGCAGAAGAATTGATGCTTTTGAACTGTGGTGTTGAAGAAGACTCTTGAGGGTCCCTTGGACTGCAGGGAGATCCTACCAGTCAATCCTAATTGAAATCATTCCTGAATATTCATTGGAAGGACTGATGTTGAAGCTGAAACTCCAATACTTTGGCCACCTGATGAAGAGAACTGACTCATTTGAAAAGACCCTGATGCTGGGAAAGATTGAGAGCAGGAGGAGAAGGGGACAACAGAGGATGAGGTAGGATAGCATCACCGATTCGATGAACATGAGTTTGAGTAAGCTCCAGAAGTTGGTGATGGACAGGGAGGCCTGGCATGCTGCACTATATGGGGTTGAAAAGAGTAGGGCATGACTGAGCGACTGAACTGAACTGACGATAGCATGGTGATTGAATGAGGCAATGTTAAAAGGGATGATGGAGGAATGCTAATTGTGATTTATTATATTAGTTTGGGAAACTTCACTAGAGAGAAGCTATTTGAGCTAATGAGTGAGAATAGACAAAGGGAATGAGGTATAAAAAAGACCTGGGGGCACTAGGACTGGTGTAAATGCCTAAGTGTGAGAATGAGCTTATGTTCAAAGAGTAGAAGGAAAGCCAGTGTGGAAGGAAGAGTGAAAGTTGAGTTTGGCATGAAAGAGCCAAAAATTGATGACCTAGCTTATGGCAAGGAGTTTTATATCTTCAGTTCAGTTGAGCCACTCAGTCATGTCTAATTCTTTGTGACCCCGTGGACACAAAGGACCCCATGGACAGCACACCAGGCTTCCCTGTCCTTCACCAAGTTCCAGAGCTTGCTCACACTTATGTCCATCAAGTTGGTGATGCCATCCAACCATCTCATCCTCTGTTGCCCCTTTCTCCTCCTGCCTTCAATCTTTCCAAGCATCAGGGTCTTTTTCATTGTGTGTCAGTTCTTTGCATCAGGTGGCAAATGTAGAGTTTCGGCTTCAGTATCAGTCCTTCCAATGAATATTCAGGACTGATTTCCTTTAGGATGGACTGGTTGGATCTCCTTGCAGTCCATGTCTCTCAAGACTCTTCTCCATACCACAGTTCAAAACATCAATTCTTTGGTGCTCAGCTTTCTTTATATAGTCCAACTCTCACATCCATACATGACTACTGGAAAAACCATCATTTTGAGTTTTCTGACTGTTGTAGGAAGGATGGGCTGTAGAGATTAAGATTTTGAATGAATATAAAAATAGCTCTGAGAAATTTATTCTGGCAATATAATGAGAGGTAATGGAAATTTGCATTAAAAAAGTATTAAATGTAAATGGAGGGGGCTAGACAGATTTTGCTCACAGTTTAGAGGCAAAGACAACAGATCTTTTTGATAGCTTGGGTGGAAGAAGAGCGAGGGCAGTGGTGAGGGAGGGGATGGCATCAAGTATGATTCTTAGAACTTTGGGTCCAGCAGCTAGGCAGTTAGTAGTACTATTTCCTGAGATGGAGAAACTGAGAAGAAAACTACTTTTGAGGGGCTTGTCAAGTAAACATTGGATATGCAACTTTGGAGTATGATGGAGAAACCATGAAGTTGTTAGTGGCATATGGATGGTATGTAATCCTGAATTGTTAAAAGCGTAGGGAGGTAAACATTAACAGAAAATATGCCAACCCAGGATCATTGTTCTCTCAGCCTCGTTTGCTAATGATATATTTTTTTTTAGAGTAAAGTTAGTTTTCACAGTTAATTTCCAAATCATATGAGAAGTATGTATTTAACTTTTACAGAAACTGCTAGGCTGTTTTCCAAGGAGGCTGTAATATTTAACATTTAACATTCCTACCAGCATTGTATGAACATTTATAATCCCACATCTTTGTCAACACTTGGTGTTGCAGTTTCATTTTAATTTTAGGTATTCCAATAGGTAGCATCTTAATGTGATTTAAGTTTCCATTTTTTCTAATGACTAATGATTTTTAACACATTTGTGTGTGCTTATTTACCATCTATGTAACTTCCTTGGTTAAATGCCTATACAAATCTTTTACCCATTTTTAATGGGTTGTTTGATATCTTATTATTGTTTTGAGATTTCTGTATATTCTGAATACATGCTCATTATAAGATATATACTAACAAATGCTTTCTCTCACTCTGTGACTTTTCATTCTCTTAACAGTATCAAGAGAAAACATGAATGTTCTTGGAAGCTTTATTTGTAATAGCCCAAACTAGAAACCACCCATGCGTACATGTGTGCTAAGTCACTTCAGCTGTGTCCGACTGTTTGCCTCCCTATGGACTGTAGGCCACCAAGCTCAGATATTTTTAAAAGTGGTGAATCCATAGAATGGAACATTACTCAGATTGACAAAGGGAACTGTTAATAAGCATAATAGAATGGATGAGTGTCAAAATAATTATACTGAATGAAAGAAGCCAGACAAAAAGGAAGATACACTACATGAATCCATTCATATAAAATTTACAGAACTTCAAACAGAAAAACACATCAGTAAGAGGAACAGGGAGGCAGGAGGGAGAGGTTGCAAAAGAGCTTGAGGAGACTTGGGTGTGATGGATGTGTTCATTATTTTGATTATGGCTATAGTTTCACGCCTGTGTGCCTATGCCAAATCTTACTAAATTATACACTTTAAACACATTGTATGTTTATTGGATGTCAATTATACCTTATTGAAAAACATAAAAAATATTATAAAATTGTTAGTTTATATGTTATGTTTTTGTAGCATTAGTAGTAGTCCATCATTTACATAATGGAAACAGTCTAAAATTCTTAGAATAGCACTCTGATTTTCTTACTTCTATAAAATAACTTAATTGTATTTCTATCAGGAAGCCAAATGTTTAAAGGTTATATTGACCCTATCTTCAATACATGGTTATGTCGCAAGTGTTTTCACATATACCACAATGTCCCAAAGTGTAGACTATTAGGTAATGTAATAACAAGAATTCTCTATAGAAAATAGCTTTCTACCCTGATCTATTTTATTGCTTTGCAAAAGTCTGATTGTTGAAGAAAAATGGTGAATAGAAGGAGGAGGAGAAAAAGGAAGAGGGACTACTTTAGAATATCCAAATAAATTAGAGGTTATGTCTCCTGATCTTATGAATCTAAACATAAAAGGTAAAAGATTTAAAAAGGCATTAATGTTATTTCCCTCTTTACTCAGTCTTCCAGGAAGCTCAGAGCCAAATTTTGAGCTCAGTTATAACACATTTATTATTAATATATTTTCATTTCTATTTGGTCTTCAGGCATGATTTTTCCTACTTATATTTCTTATTTTTATACAAGAGAGGTATGGTTGGAAAACGCAATGGCACCCCACTCCAGTACTCTTGCCTGGAAATCCCATGTGTGGAGGAGCCTGGTGGGCTGCAGTCCATGGGGTCTCTAAGAGTGGGGCATGACTGAGTGACTTCACTTTTGCTTTTCACTTTCATGTGTTGGAGAAGGAAATGGCAACCCACTCCAGTGTTCTTGCCTGGAGAATGCCAGGGATGGGAGAGCCTGGTGGGCTGCCGTCTATGGGGTCGCACAGAGTCGGACACGACTGAAGTGACTTAGCAGCAGTAGCAGCAGCAGAGGTATGGTCTACCAAAAATTAAATGAAGAGTCTTTCAGTTGTCTCAATAAGCAAGCCAAAATCTCATTTATAAATGGAAAGACTAAATGAATTCTTGAAGAAATTCCACTGAATAATTTATTGTAGAGTTAGATTTACCTTTGGAAAACTCAGCAGTGGCCACAGGACTGGAAAAGGTCAGTTTTCATCCCAATTCCAAAGAAAGGCAATGCCAAAGAATGCTCAAACTACCGCACAATTGCACTCATCTCACATGCTAGTAAAGTAATGCTCAAAATTATCCAAGCCAGACTTCAGCAATACGTGAACCGTGAACTCCCTGATGTTCAAGCTGGTTTTAGAAAAGGCAGAGGAACCAGAGATCAAATTGCCAACATCCGCTGGATCATGGAAAAAGCAAGAGAGTTCCAGAAAAACATCTATTTCTGCTTTATTGACTATGCCAAAGCCTTTGACTGTGTGGATCACAATCAACTGTGGAAAATTCTGAAAGAGATGGGAATACCAGACCACCTAACCTGTGTCTTGAGAAATCTGTATGCAGGTCAGGAAGCAACAGTTAGAACTGGACATGGAACAACAGACTGGTTCCAAATAGGAAAAGGAGTACATCAAGGCTGTATATTGTCACCCTGCTTATTTAACTTCTATGCAGAGTACATCATGAGAAACGCTGGACTGGAAGAAACACAAGCTGGAATCAAGATTGCTAAGATCATGGCATCTGGCCCCATCACTTCATGGGAAATAGATGGGGAAACAGTAGAAACAGTGTCAGACTTTATTTTTTTGGGCTCCAAAATCACTGCAGATGGTGACTGCAGCCATGAAATTAAAAGGCGCTTACTCCTTGGAAGAAAAGTTATGACCAACCTAGATAGTATATTCAAAAGCAGAGGCATTACTTTGCCGACTAAGGTCCGTCTAGTCAAGGCTATGGTTTTTCCTGCGGTCATGTATGGATGTGAGAGTTGGACTGTGAAGAAGGCTGAGCGCAGAAGAGTTGATGCTTTTGAAGTGTGGTGTTGGAGAAGACTCTTGAGAGTCCCTTGGACTGCAAGGAGATCCAACCAGTCCATTCTGAAGGAGATCAACCCTGGGATTTCTTTGGAAGGAATGATGCTAAAACTGAAGCTCCAGTACTTTGGCCACGTTATGCGAAGAGTTGACTCATTGGAAAAGACCCTGATGCTGGGAGGGATTGGGGGCAGGAGGAGAAGGGGACGACCGAGGATGAGATGGCTGGATGGCATCATGGACTCAATGGACGTGAGTCTGAGTGAACTCCGGGAGTTGGTGATGGACAGGGAGGCCTGGTGTGCTGCGATTCATGGGGTCGCAAAGAGTCAGACACGACTGCGCAACTGAACTGAACTGAACTGTATATTTTAATTACATCTTAAGATACTTGGTGAATTCATAATTGTTGGAATTTAGTAATCTTTGGTAAAGTATAAGTTTTATTTACCAATCAGGTGAATAAAAATGTAAAATTTGAATAAAGTATAAAAAGTGCTTACTTGTAAGAATAAAAGTGATCAATTTGCTTTCTTACATGTGAGGAAATTGAAGCTGATTGCTTACCCCATACCAAAGTAATATAGGTTGAACAGCCTGTAATCATGATAGTCAACTGTTTCTGACCTACAAAACTAGTGATTTCATATAGTTTGACTTAATATTAATTAGTGGTGAACCCAGTTCTCCTGTGATATTTCCAAGTCTGTGATATTTTATCAAACTATGCTAGTATTTCACAGATATTCTCATTATTAAAATCAGAGAATCCACTAATGAGCCCTGGTCCTGGGATGCTGAATTTTCCTATCTTGATAGACAATGAAAGAACCACAACAATGAAACACAGGAGCAGTGACTACCCATTTTTTAGCAACTCTCTGAAAAGCCATAGTAAAATACTAGTTTCAGTACAACATATTTTTAAAAAGTCCTGACAAGGCAGAAATCAATAGTAGCATTGAAAATGTTTACTGGTTTACACAATCAGCATCTAACTCATTATTTAAAAATCCCCAGTACTTGAAAGACAGATACGTAAAGGTTTATAGATAACATGCGAGAATTTACTCAATTCAACATCACTATACTAGCAGTCATTATATAGAGCCTTGGCACACATAACACTGCAGCGTTCTTGCCTGGAGAATCCCAGGGACGGGGGAGCCTGGTGGGCCGCCGTCTATGGGGTCACACAGAGTCGGACACGACTGAAGCGACTTAGCAGCAGCAGCAGCACACATAACGAAGTCAAGTATACGCACGTTTTCCCCTTTGATAGAGGGGACAGTTCCATTGTATAAATTCAAATTAAATTACCTGTATATTTCTTACAACAGACTGGGGTTGAGTGATCTCTCTTCAGGAAATGAAACCTATATAATTTCACTTTAACTTCTGATAATAAACACCTTTCTTCATATTAGCAGTATTGTTTATTTTATTCTGTGGATGTTGCAAATTTAACATCTTTAATTGTGCATACCAACCATAATAAACTATTCCTTAGCATTCGAGTATGATTCTTTTGTATGTAAACCCCAACTGAGTTGTGAATACCCATTAAAAATGTCCCTCTAAATGACTATAATGACAGGGGAGTTGAACAGTCAGTGAAATTTTCTATTATTTTATTTTCTGTGTATTTTCATTAATAATTTATTGATATAAAAGATAAGAATGTTTTACCTCCACAAATTTGTATCTGTAATTTGTTCTTGGTGCATAGACATATTGAGGATGCCACTCAGCAGTACTGATTGAACATTTATTTAAACAAATATCAGTATAACCCAACAAGCTGGAAAATCCATGAGTTTGGTTTTGATAGCAGAGCATTTCTCAACAATTTATGTGTGCATGCAAATTTTGGTGCTTTGGATATAGGCTAAAGTATTTGCTTTATATGTATTATTTTGTTTGAATACAAGAAAGCTGGTTTGATTTGTATGTTTCTCCCTTATAGAATTGTTCCAAGGCTCTGTCAGAGATCACGTAGAGTAATTTTTCCCATCAATCTTTGCTGTGCAGCCATGCACGAATGCAGTAGGAAAAAGGGGGCAGAAATCAAATCACTTAATTGCAGCATTTTTCATCTACATCTTTTGTTTTATGGTGGTAAAGGCCCCGGAGTAGCCTACCATGATTCATGGCTGTCACTGCTGCCGTTAGCAGTTCAATCCTTCATTCTAGGCATTTTGGTACTGAAAGTACCTACACAATTACTTTGATGAATATGACTTGTTTGTTTTTTCCCCATTTTTAGCAGAGAGTGGTTGTGCTTAATACAGACATTTAAATAAGATAGTATTCGTGCCCACTGCGTGTGCGCTGTATTTCAAAAGTTGTGTGCTGAGTTTAACGATAATATTGCCATTGTCACCCAGTTTTAAGTTTGCTGAGCTTACGGGCTTTTACTCCTATTTTTATGTTTATATAATGGGAAGGCTTTAAAATAACCCCCACTCTATATAAAAGGTATAACTCACCTTTAAAGATCTCCAAGGCTGTGACAGTTTCCTATGAAACCTCATTTTTAAAAAAAAGTCATTTCATGAGGTGGCATTACAAAGCCAGCAAACTAGTCTGCCTCTGCATTTATGCCTAGTTGATCATAAAATAATAACATTTTTGGAAATATATGCATGCATCTTAGAAAGTGACTTACAATATTTGCATATTTGGAGAAAATGTCAGTGATGTCAGCAGGGGTTCTGAGAGTAGCTAAATGAGCAAGCTTTTCAAAAATTGCTGTTTTATCAGCTATGCACTGTCAGCACAAAATGCAACCTCTTTAAGAAAGAGACAAAAAAAAAAAGGAAAGTGATTTAATTTCTTCATTAGCTTACTTGCTATATATTATCGTACACCTAGCCATAGAGACTGTGTGATGTAAGCTTGAGGATATCCATTTAGCATCCTTTTTTACTCTCCGGCCAAAATGTATTAGAAGTTTTGAGACTCCACCCTTTTTCCAAAAATTAAAGGAAATTGAAGTTCTACTAATATTGAAGAAAAGGCAATTGTTACCATAACTACCTTCTCTTCTCTGGTACCGTAGTTGAAGCTAATGGTTTTTGTTTGTTTTGTTGTTATGTGGTAATTCTGGTTCTTTTCTTTTTTTTTTTTCATTTCTTTGTTTACTCTTGCCTGCAAGCTCTAAATATACATTCTGCATAATATGCCCATGCTTAATAAATGTATATGTGGCTTGGAGATATAACATATCTATTATTACTTAGCAATGGTAACAGTGCTCATTGTATTTGTCAAAATAGACTAGTAAAATTATTCACTAGATATTTGGGGAAAAAAAAAACAAAAACCTCATACCTAACCCCTAATAAACCTCAGAACTGAAAAACTGAAACCATATCAATAAACGAATGGTCATTAAAATTAGCCTCATTGCCAACTTAAATGTAACAATATCCTAAACAACACTAGATATATGAAAAAATAAATGAAAGTGTTACTTGCTCAGTCAGGTCTGACTGAGATCCCATGGACTGTAGCCTGCTATGCTCCTCTGTCCATGGAATTTTCCAGGCAAGAACATTGGAATGGGTAGCTATTTTTTTACTAAATATATACTTAGTATGTTGTCTTCATCTTGTCATAATATAGACTATCTAAATTTCAGAACAAGAAAATATGAATAATTTCTTTTCTATATTAAAATTCATATACAGAAACAGCATAATGAAATAATATTAATTTGTTTTAATAGATATTTATCTTTTGAACTCTTTTTACATTTGTTAAAATGTTTCAATTTTAGTTCAAATGTTCCACATTTGATGACATTAATTTTTCTGTGCAAAAAGTGAATATTTGGGTATTATGCATTCTAAAATGAAAATTTAAAGAATATTTAAAACTGAAACATGAAGGGCTTCTGCCCCAAAATTACATTTCTGATTTAATTCAAGAGAAAAACATTAGATGATATTTGCGGTAAAATGTTAAGAGGTAAAGCAGAGAAAAGTTCTTTGATTTCTCTACTGGAGGACTCAGAGATGCAGAGGTAGAGAGGTTTTTTTTTTTTTTCAGATTAGATTTAGTACAACCTGTTAGTTTGTTGTGCTGGCACCCAAACAGGTGCTGAGGAATGCATCATGTGGTTAGAATAATTCTTAGGTGGTGCGTAGTAGTTTCAGTTTTGGCAGATTCCGGCTCTAAGACAGAATTTGGGAGATCATCGCTTGCGCACAGAAAGGAGGGAGGCAGAGTGACAGGCAGAGGAAGGAGTGGAATGGGATGCTGGGAGGCGTGCTGGGATCCACCAACAGCACACCTGGAGGTTTGCGGACCAAGGACTGCGTGTCAGAAACCTGTGCGTTGAGTGAGCAGGGCCGGACGCCTGGTCCAAACAACAGAGGGGGGCCGCCGCACAGCTGCAGGCTGGGGCTGGCTGCTGGACATGCTTCCTGCGGCGGGAGCACGCATTTCCTTATAAGTGGATCTAGGTGGTGCATCTCCATACCTAGTGTGGTGGTTAGCAAGACTAAACTCACTTCTCTCCTGGGAAATTGGCTGACCTTTAATGTGTAGTGGAATGTTAATCCACGTGAAACTTCAAGAGAGATTATAATGTGCAGTGTATCCAGAGACTTTGATCTCAGAACCTATGTTTTGTTCTCATTAAGCATCTTGCTGCTGCTAAGTTGCTTCAGTCGTGGCCGACTCTGTGCGACCCCATAGACGGCAGCCCAGCAGGCTCCCCCGTCCCTGGGATTCTCCAGGCAAGAACACTGGAGCCGGTTGCCATTTCCTTCTCCAATGCAGGAAAGTGAAAAGTGAAAGTGAAGTCGCTCAGTTGTGTCTGACTCTGTGCGACCCCATAGAGGGCAGCCCACCAGGCTCCTCCGTCCCTGGGATTTTTTCAGGCAAGGGTAACTGGAATGGGGTGACATTGCCTTCTCCGCATTAAGCATCTTACAGAGCTACTATTCTGTGGATCCTACTTCAGCAGCCACTGCCCTGGTTTGAAGTGAATTTCTCCAGTTTCTAAACTCTTCTTTCCTTCTCCTCCTCCTTCTCTTGTCCTTCTTTATTTTTCATCTCCACCTATATCCCTTCATTTATGGAGCAGAGTCACTCGTAATGGTTATTGCTTAAGAAGGAAACGTATTAAATTACACAATATATATTAGAAAACCTACGTCAGTTCAGTTCAGTTCAGTCACTCAGTCGTGTCCGACTCTGTGACCCCATGAATCGCAGCACGCCAGGCCTCCCTGTCCATCACCAACTCCCGGAGTTCACCCAGACTCACGTCCATTGAGTCCGTCATGCCATCCAGCCATCTCATCCTCGGTCATCCCCTTCTCCTTATGCCCCCAATCCCTCCCAGCATCAGGGTCTTTTCCAATGAGTCAACTCTTCGCATGAGGTGGCCAAAGTACTGGAGCTTCGGTTTTAGCATCATTCCTTCCAAAGATATCCCAGGGTTGATCTCCCTCAGAATGGACTGGTTGGATCTCCTTGCAGTCCAAGGGACTCTCAAGAGTATTCTCCAACATCACACTTCAAAAGCATCAATTCTTCCACGCTCAGCCTTCTTCACAGTCCAACTCTCATATCCATACATGACCACAGGAAAAACCATAGCCTTGACTAGACGGACCTTAGTCGGCAAAGTAATGTCTCTGCTTTTGCATATACTATCTAGGTTGGTCATAACTTTTCTTCCAAGGAGTTAGCGCCTTTTAATTTCATGGCTGCAGTCACCATCTGCAGTGATTTTGGAGCCCAAAAAAAACAAAGTCTGACACTGTTTCTACTGTTTCCCCATCTATTTCCCATGAAGTGATGGGGCCAGATGCCATGATCTTCGTTTTCTGAATGTTGAGCTTTAAGCCAACTTTTTCACTCTCCTCTTTCACTTTCAACAAGAGGCTTTTTAGCTCCTCTTCACTTTCTGCCATAAGGGTGGTGTCATCTGCATATCTGAGGTTATTGATATTTCTCCCAGCAATCTTGATTTAGAAGTTAAATAAGCAGGGTGACAATATACAGCCTTGACGTACTCCTTTTCCTATTTGGAACCAGTCTGTTGTTCCATGTCCAGTTCTAACTGTTGCTTCCTGACCTGCATACAGATTTCTCAAGAGGCAGGTTAGGTGGTCTGGTATTCCCATCTCTTTCAGAATTTTCCACAGTTGATTGTGATCCACACAGTCAAAGGCTTTGGCATAGTCAATCAAGCAGAAATAGATGTTTTTCTGGAACTCTCTTGCTTTTTCCATGATCCAGCAGATGTTGGCAATTTGATCTCTGGTTCCTCTGCCTTTTCTAAAACCAGCTTGAACATCAGGGAGTTCACGGTTCACGGAGTAAAGTAATTAATTAGAAATTCCAGGAATTACAGGTGGAGAAGGCAATGGCACCCGACTCCAGTACTCTTGCCTGGAAAATCCCATGGCCCGAGGAGCCTGGTGGGCTGTAGTCCATGCGGTCACTAACAGTTGGACACGACTGAGCGACTTCACTTTCACTTTTTACTTCCATGCATTGGAGAAGGAAATGGCAACCCACTCCAGTGTTCTTGCCTGGAGAATCCCAGGGATGGGGGAGCCTGGTGGGTTGCCGTCTATGGGGTCGCACAGAGTCGAATACCACTGAAGTGACTTAGCAGCAGCAGCAGCGGGAATTACAGGAGTAGGTTTTAGAATAGAAATACATATAATGAATGCCTGGGTTTGAAACAATCACTTCCTAGCAAAAAAGAATCTGAAAGGTGTTTGATCCTAAGTAAAATCAACTCTGGATTTGGCTGAATATTTTTCTACAAAACTAAGTGTTTTGGTGTCACGTATAGACAGTTGTGCAGCTTTTTACATAATTATTCAAGAGTAGCATAGATCGAAATTGATCATTAAAAAGCTGAAATGGGCATTTGGAGGGAAAATATTCCATGTGAACCTCAATAAATGTATAAAATGCTAAAATATAAGCTGCATTGTGTGCATGTGTGCTAAGTTGCTTCGAGTGTGTATTTTCTGCTGAAAATGGCCATCAGCATAGTTGCTGTTTAAAAGACCACATTCCTAGCTTGGTCATGAAAGATGTTTATGAAAAATAAATTAGTTTAATGACATGTTATTATACAATGTAAATTAGCTATAATCTATACAGAGTTTAAATCTTATATTATAAAAATCAAGTTTATAATAGTTTAAACCCCAAATATATTAGAGTTATAAAACATAGTATCTCTTATTGGGAACATTTCTTTTGAAAAAATTTCTTCCCTACTTCCTTCCATTCTTCCTCTGTCCCTCCTTTCCTTTTTTTTCCTTAGAGCTCTTGGTATGGTTTACATTAAAAACAAAAACAAAAAAACAGATGTGAAATTAGAGAAGCATATGGATTAGAAACTCACTTAAAAATCTAATGTTTCCTGTGGATTCAACAAAACCTTAAATTCAATTTATTTATGTCATAACTTCAGTGATGATTATACAATATGTATTGCTAAAGTATAGATTCTACTTAATGTATTATCTCCTCTGGGGGAGCAATTATACTGGATCTTTTAAGGAAATAATATCTCTTATCAATAACTAGGTACAGAATAACAAACAAAAGTTCTAACTTAATTTTGTGAAATAATGGGGTTAATTTATCATAGAGCCCAAAGCACCCAGTATTACTACATTTTTCAATATTTTACTATATTTATCCTCATTTTTCCATCTGCAAGGAATGAGAGGGATTTGGGAAATTATCCTTAAAATTATCATCTACATAATTAAGTCTTGGTTCTGAAATTTCTCTTATATATTAGGAAACCCTCCTCTGTTCTGATGTTTGAGCAGGTGGAATCTCTGCTTGAACTTTTATGGACTAGTCGATCAATAAAGCTGTATCTTCAGAGGAAAGGTCTTGCAATAGCACTAGTATTTGCTGTAAAAAGTCCTTGGAATCCATTCAAATCCCTAAAATTCTGATTTGGAGCCCAGGATTTTTTAAAAATATTATGTTTTTTCCTTTCCTGAACTTAGGCTCAACAGAGTACCCTTCAGTTCAGTTCAGTTGCTCAGTTGTGTCCAACTCTGCGACCCCATGAATCGCAGCACGCCAGGCCTCCCTGTCCATCACCAACTCCCAGAGTTCACTCAGACTTACGTCCATTGAGTCGGTGATGCCATCCAGCCATCTCATCCTCGGTCGTCCCCTTCTCCTCCTGCCCCCAATCCCTCCTAGCATCAGAGTCTTTTCCAATGAGTCAACTCTTCGCATGAGGTGGCCAAAGTACCGGTTTCAGCTTTAGCATCATTCCTTCCAAAGAAATCCCAGGGTTGATCTCCTTCAGAAGTACCCTTAATGGTATTTAGATTCAGCATTGAGAACTTGAAGTATACTCTGCCTTAATTGCACAAGAATGCTGATTGAAATTGCTTTCTTTGCATATCATTGCCCTTTGTATTCAATAGTTTCAATTGGCTAATTGGTCAGAGGGCTTCTCCAGTGGCTCAGACTCTAAAGGATATATCTGTAATGCAGGGGACCGGGGTTTGATCCCTGGGTTGGGAAGATCCCCCAGAGAAGGAAATGGCAACCTACTCCAGTATTCTGGTCTGGAGAAATACCTGGACAGAGGACCCTGGCAGGCTACAGACTATGGGGTCACAAACAGTTGGACTGAGAGACTAACCCAATCAATTGGCCAGAAATGCAGCATACACATTTCACTATCTGCTTATAAGAGCAAAAAGCACACAAACAAACAAAACCTCCACCACATTCTATAAAGTTTAAAATATTATTCAAGATGCTAATCTCGTGCATAAGAGGGTCCCTCATACTCTACATGCTAATTAAGTAGAGTAGTAAATCAAAGCATGCTGGATGTTTTGTGAGGAACAGCTGGAATAAAATGTGCTTGAGAATAGGGGCTGGTGGCTTGGATGCCTTTTGGCAAGCTGCCTGCACTGGTGCAGCTACAGAGTACTGGAATGCTTGATAATTTCAGGGCAAGTTCGTTTTCCATGCCTTACAACCTGCTTAATGCAGGGAAGAAAGCTTGTAACTGTTTTGCCATCTCATCAGTATGTGATATGGAATAATCACAGTGGTTACCTAACAGTGATGGAAAGCCTGAGCAGTGAAGGAAAAGGGGATTGGAAATCTGACTGAATGTGGGCATTTCAGGTTTGGAAATATGTGCTACCTACTAAAATGAGCTATCGACTAATTCAGGAAGAAATGTTATATGGGCTTAATGTTCATCTTCATCCACACAATAATGAGAAGGATTAGACTGGCTTCCATATGTGGAATATTTATTTCAGCAATACAAGAAAATGTATTTCCCTAATATTTTTTTCTGTATGCACAAGGCCTTAAATTTTACAGATGTGATTAATGTTTTAATTTGCTGTTCTAGTTGGATACAAGTTTCCATACAATATAAATTACTTACAAAGAAATTTGCTTATATGGAGTTTAATTCATAAGCTGTTTAACCACCTTGTGTGGTATTGCTGCTGCTTCTCTATGGGACTCTTCAGCTATGCAACTTATTTTAAAAATAAAAGCAATCATCCTGCAAAATGTTTTAAAATCATTTAAACTGAAATATTAGGGAAAGATAACATATACCTAAATGATTGTCATTTACTTAAAATTGAAAGTACAACAAAATAAAAACTGAAGACTTAAGAATTTAATCCTGGCTACATGTTTTAAAAAAATTCAGAGCTAGCCAGATATGTTTAATGGTCACAAGCCTGAAATGTTTAATGTTCACTTTTTAATTCTTTTGTTATTTAGTCATCTAGTATTTTTTTGGCATGGATTTCACATAGGGTGGGTAAATAAAATACTGGAAAATATTATGCAGGACCTTGTTTATTTCCAAATTAATTCTCACCCCCATTTCCCTCAGAATAAATAGTGCATTTTTTAGAAATGGAAGGTCATGTTAAAATAGCAGTAGCCCACCTCTTTCCCTCTTCTCAGCTTGAGCTCAATAAAAGGTGTCTATATGAGTTAATTATTATGTGTGAATTATTAGGTTCTTCATTTTTAATAGAAAGGTGACATCAGTATTCCCCTTTATCTACATTTTATTGTGAGGGACTATCATATAATGTAGTTTGAAATGCACTGAAAACTTTAAAATTAAATATTTCTATTTGTTTTTGCTATTAGTACAAATAAGTTTTCATTTAAATACAAGAAAGACCACTGCTGGAAAATGAATTATCCAAGAAATATCAGAGAGTATGGGGCAAAGGGACAGATCCAGATGGGACCTCATGCATGTACAATTTCTGAGAAGCAACCTCACCCTCTTAAATAACAAAAGAATACAAAATTGTGTTTCCAAACTTATGTGAAAAATTGAAGATTCATTTAGGATAAGAAAACAACTGACAACAAACTATTGGAGTCTTATAGACACAGGTCTTGTTCTAGGACTTGAGGCAATTTACCGGAAAGGCTCACATAATAATGTGACTTGAATTCAATCTCTCTACTCCTCCCCACGTAGAACTTTTTCCAGCTCTTGGTCACTCTCCTGCTTTCTCACAATGGCCTGAAGGGTTAATATTAATTTTACCTGGAACTGGCTTTTGATGAGAACTTATGTTGGTAAGCTCAAAACAGATCTTTGCTAGTTTTCTCACTTAGTTTTAATAATTCATTTGGTGCTTCGTAAGCTGCATAAAAATGAAAAGTTGCTCAAACCCAAAGAACTTGTAACCAAAAGAGAAGTAAATATGCAAAAGAAATGAAGGAGAGCTGTATAATTTCAGGTAGCTCGGAGAGAGGAAATAGTATTTTCCCAAGGGTCTTATGAATTAATTGGCTAAGTTAGATGTAAGCATACAAGAAGAGCAGGTGTGCATGCCCCACTGGTTCCAGGTGTAACATTGTCTAGGTCGTGTGTAATTAAATCCAGAAGCACATGGTCATTACTAGACTCCATTTACAATGGGCCAATTGCATACTATATTTTAATAGATAGTGTGGAAATTAATTCTTCTGAGAAAATGTCTTACTCCCTGTAATGGGATCTAGAGCACAATGACTGAAGCTTGGTTGTACTATTACAGATTTCCTTAAATGCATTTTCTCTTCCTGGATTTCTTTTCTCAAATGCCATTTGTTTTTATTTTACTGAAGTCCTCTTTCAGAGTTCTTTCAATTACATTACACAGATACAAAAATAGCAGGCATAATATAAATTCCATGGAATCCAAAATTAGTAGTCTTATATTTAGATTATTTTCTACATTTAAAGGGCTTCCCTGGTAACTCAGTTGGTAAAGAATCTGCCTGCAATGCAGGAGACCCTGATTCAGTTCCTGGGTCGGGAAGATCTGTTGGAGAAGGGATAGGCTACCCACTTTAGTATTCTAAGGCTTCTCAGGTGGCTCAGCTGATAAAGAATCTGCCTGCAATGTGGGAGACCTGGGTTCAGTTCCTCTGTTGGGAAATCCCCTGAAGAAGGGAAAGGTTACCCGCTCCAGTATTCTGGTTTGGAGAAGTCCATGGACTTTATAGTCCATGGGGTCGCAAAGAGTCGGACACAACTGAGCGACTTTCACTTTCTCTTACAGTAAAAATACGCAAGTGTCAAAGTGAAAGTGAAAATCATTCAGTTATGTCTGATTCTTTGAGGCCCCATGGATTGACTGTAAAGTCCATGAAATTCTCCAGGCCAGAATACTGGAGTGGGTAGCCATTTCCTTCTCCAGCGGATCTTTCCAACTCAGGGATCGAACCTAGGTCTCCCTCATTGCGGGTGGATTTTTTACCCGCTGAGCCACAAAGGAAACCCAAGTGTCAACGTAAGCAAATACTCTCTCGGAAAGCTTCTAACAAGTATTGATAGTTTCAAAGAAACACAGACATCAGGAATATTTTTGTTCTGAATATAATACAGCTTTATAATTATATTATAAAGATTTATAACTTTTAGCATGACCAGTATTTTGTAAATAAATAGTGAAGTTTCTCATACTGAAAATACCTGATCATTTTACTAAGTTTAGGAATATTAGTATTCTATGTTTTTTTTTTAATTATTAATGTAAGTATAGCACAAGGAACTATATTCAATATCCTGGGATCAACCATAATAGAAAAGAATATAAAAAAGAATGTATGTATGTGTTCTCTGCATTAGTGTACAAAGCACTGTGATTTTATTACTTGTTGTTAGACTTCAAAAGGTCAAGGAATGTAATGTGTGAGAGAGGGGATGAGGAAGACTCAATCCTCAGATTTGGGGCGGAGGGTTGCCATGCAGGGAAGTAGAAATCAGAAGCAGTGTTGAAGGTCCTAACATGTATGAATGATATCATAAGTGAAATGAATCGCCAGTCTAGGTTCAATGCAGGATGTAGGATACTTGGGACTGATGCACGGGGATAATCCAGAGAGATGGTGTGGGGTGGGAGAGGGGAGGTGGGGGTCGGGATTGGGAGTTCATGTACACTCGTGGCTGATTCATGTAATGTATAGCAAAACGAATACAGTATTGTAAAGCAAAACAAACTAAAAAATAAAAATTAATTTAAATAAATAAATAAATAAAAAGCAGGGATAAAAAAAAAAAAGAAAGAAAGACTTTTCCTTTTTGGCCTGTGTATAGCAGTTTAGCCATTATCATTGTGAAGATTACATCACATCAGGATTAACTGTGCCACCTCCTTAAGAGGGAAATGGGGAAGCATGTTTGTGAATTTGCATTTTATAATCCAAAAAGCACAACCTACTGAGTACACTTTTTAAAGGAAGAGTGTTATTGGGTAAAAAACGTATTTAGGTCCTGCAATACTTGAATTATTCAAAATTGAATTCATCTTTCTATATTCTTCCTTATTTAGGTACCCTGTAAAAATGAGGGCAAAGTATATTTTTATAAAAACTTAATAGCAATAATAATGATAGACAGGTATTGAACATTTACTGTATCCCAGACATTCTTTTAAGCACTTTAAACTTAAGACATTTAATTCTCAAAGTATTATTTTTATTCATTTTACTGATGACAGAACTGAATCTCAGAGAGGTTAAGGAAATTTCCTAAGTTCACAAGCCAGTAAAGTAATCATAAATCCAGGACTTGACCAGAAAGTCTAGCAGCAGAGTTCAAACTCTTCTATGCTACCACTGGGTAAAATACTGAGGGCTTAATTTTTCAAATCTTGAATAGATTACAATGAGGCCAAATCAAACATGCAGACCAAACCCAGATAATATTGAACTAATTATATTCAAACAGTTCTATTCAGACTTTTTTCCGGGTTCAATATTCTTTCTCCTAATGGTACAGCTTCTGTCCATCTAAGGAATAACATTTTAAAACATACTTTATGCTGCCGAAAGACTGACTCATATGTGTTTGTCCAAGTCTATTTTTATGATGAAGTCCTTGATAACTACTCATTTCACATCTTCTCATTTGTTGGTAGTACATTTTATCAAGACATTAAAGCAACTTCGTACAACCTATATTTCAACAAATCATTAACTGACTTAAGTGTACAAACTGAATGATTTAGAAGAAACATGAGAGTAGGATTCTAGCATTTGTGCGTATAACATAAGTTCCATATGTATTTTTTTTTAATCTGGAAATAAATTCCTTCAGATTCTTTAGATTTTATCTTGCCCATGCTGTGTGGCATGCAGGATTTTAGTTCCCAACCAAGGATTGAACCCATGCCCCTGAATTGGGAAAGTTGGAGTCATAACACTGGATCACCAGAGTTATACTATATTTTTTAAACTAAAATTTAAGGACTCTACAAATACAATGCAAACAGAAATGGAAACATCGTTTTGAATTGGGCAACGGTTTAGACTTAAACCTATTTGACTTCGTTCACCTAATTAACATTTATTCATAATCTTTGACATCTTTACATTGTGATGGAGAGCAAAATTAAAAAATAAATATTGGTCCTATTATTTTATTACTAATGTATTACATATGATATTGTCAAGTTTCAAAAACAGTGTTATGTAATATGATTCTTTGTCTTCTTTTTAAGATTAAGAATGAATAGAATGAAGATAGTCCTAGCTAGAGACATGGTAAAATCATAAATTGGCTTATAATAAAATGGACACTTACAAAAACTTCAATTCACCTGTTATGGATTCTTTGTAAGACAAAAAAAATTGTCAAGTTGCTGTGGGATATATAGGTGATCCACTGAATGAAGAAGTCAGAGATATGGATCTTAGACAATAAACTTAAAACCTATTTGGAAAGAAATGGCACACATAGGAAGCAACCCGAGAATGTTGTGAAACAGCATACAGTAGTGTGAGTCAAGGCGGGGAAGAGCTGTTTTGTAAACAGTGTATACGTGTGGCAAAGGAATGATCTCAATCACTGTGAATTTCCCCAATGTGAATTTTCAGCTAGTCCTTGGGGAAAAAAGGATGCCTACTAATAAAAAGAGAAGGACTGGGAGAGAATTCCAGGTAAAAAAATAGTGAACTTGGGGGCATGATGTTAGCAACTTGTAGACTTCAGTTGTGTGTAGCAGTTACTATAGCCTTTATAAGTGTGTATTTAAGTTCAATAATATAAGAGAAAATAAATTATATTATCTCTTCAACAAATATAGTTAACTTGTTTGTTTTCATTTGAAAGCAAACTACTTTGGAGAGTTCAACCAGTGCATTCAGAGCAATGCAAAGAAATAACTAAAGGTAAAATCTATGATGATATTTATATGAAAGCTAAACGTTATTTTAACATCTATCCTAGTGTCAGGGTACTAGTTATAAACTGTTTTGTGATTGAGCGATGTATTTTATTAACCGAAACTTAACCTAAATACAAGAGCTTAATAGGGCTAGAGAAATCAACTGTGATGTTTTAGTGGATTATAAAAAGATTTAATGATCAGTGACTGATTTCTATTCCATTTTCGTTGCTGATAACATAGCAATGAGATCACTGCCAGTACTGTTTTTTGTAACTTTACTAAGAATCATTTTTTTTTAAAGAGGAGAATAAAAAGACAAAATGAGATTAAGATTATTTGTTTGATTGTATAAACTTTGCCTGATCCTGTTTAGAGTCACTTGGGGATCTGCAAGTTTTTATTCCAAAGTTATACCATTTGAAACCCTTTGGTGGCATAAACATTCCATTATATAGAAAGCAGACACATATACAAACTTAACTTGGCAGAAATATATGTTTGCAGCTAACAGACTGTGCACAGTAAGCCCAGAATGAAATATAATCAGGGGTCTGATGTTGACATGGTAAGAAGACTGTGGTCTCCTTAAAAAGTGATGAAAATGTTTTCCCTTAGAAATCAATTACAAAGAAAAAATAGGAGAAAGGTCCAATGTTTTCTTTGAAAATGTGTGTTTAATAATGGTTTAATGTTTGTTTTTATAGAAAAACTACCAAAACAAATTAAGTGCATCTTTTGTCTTTTGAAGACCCTGTATGTTAAGACAGGGAGTTGAAAGACTCTACAGACTGACTACTCAGAGGCCATCTGAGACTCTATCTCCCCATCAGTAAACTTGCCTCATCCTCAGACCGGTCCTCATCCTTTCAGGATCAGCAATTTGTTTTGGTCAGCACACCAAGAGTTCATGGGTCCCACAAAGCTGGATACTCATTTATTAGTTTCACAGAGTGCTTCATTAAACAGGAAATGACAATTTACTAATTTACAATGAAAAATACAAATGTTGACCAATTCAGATTTCTCAAGTTGGCCTGACCAGAGCCTTTTCTCTTTTTAGCAAACCTTCTGCATGGGAGGCTGAATTGTTAGATAGCCTCTCAGTTTCCTCCTACAGATGACTAATGACATCTGTTGTGACAGGTTTTGCTAGTTTGAACACAAACTAATCAACCTGCTTTTGCTTGGTTATCTTTATACAGCACCAATGATATATAAGACAGTTTCTCAACTTTTTTCCCCTAGAGATAATAAATAGATAGATGGTGATAGATATCTATTTATCTCTATCTCTCTAATTTTAATACTATAAAAACAGCAGGCATTAGGGATCTGAGTAAATGACAGGACATATCTGTTTAATTACAGGTACATTAATGTGATACAGAAAATATACATGTGACATAGAACATTTCCTCTATATATTGAAAGAAGACTTCCTTAGTAGCTCAGACGGTAAAGCATTTGCTTGCAGTGCAGGAGACCCAGGTCTGATCCCTGGTCGTCAGGAAGATCCCCTGGGGAAGGAAATGGCAACCCACTCCAGTATGCTTGCCTGGAAAATCCATGGACAGAGCAGCCTGGCAGGCTATAGTCCATGGGGTCAGAGTTGGGCATGACTAGGTGACTAACATTGAAAGAGGAATATTGAAATTATTTTTTGAAATTCACTCGGCAACAGATGGATGATCTTTGTTATTATTATAAGTGAGAGATAAATGCAGTTATCATTTATGCTTATACCTAGCTACTCAGCTTGCTTACCTTCAGCTGGAATTGCCCCACACAAATGGTACGCCAGGTACCCGTCCAAAC
Organism: Aepyceros melampus; assembly: GCA_006408695.1. NCBI lineage: Eukaryota > Metazoa > Chordata > Mammalia > Artiodactyla > Bovidae > Aepyceros > Aepyceros melampus. Next base: position 23,740 of record SJXQ01009603.1, on the reverse strand, counting down.
CTTCTCCCACGCTCAAGCTAGCCCAGTCATAATAACCTCTTACCATGCCCACTATTGGTTAAGGGTACCCACTTGACCCTAGCCTAATCTGTCACAGTCTAGTTTTTTAAAAATTGGGGACTTGAAAAGGACTCTTTTTCTGGTGGCTACAGCTTTAAAATGTATACCTTGGGAATTGTCAGTGGCCACATGGAAAGGGTAGGTCTTCAAAGAGAGAATGTGTATAGCATGTAAAAAGAATCAAAGAAAATAAATGAAGAGTGTCCCAGAAGCATTAAAGTTCCCAGTTCCACTTGCTTTTGGGTTTCAAATCCCTGAACTGTAGCAGTTTTGTTTTCATTTTGAGTATGAAACTTTGAGACAGAAAATTTTCCATCATCCCCTACACTTTTGTTTAGTTTCCATTAACTGGAACCAAAAGCTATGTTTTTTAATAAAAGGAAAATTCTTTGGAAATATTGAGATTTATTTTTTAACCAGATAAAATTCAAAGAATGATAATAATGAAGCATTTGTAATAGAAAAATATATTGTTATGTTATATAGCATTTCCTTGATTCATTAAGGGGCTTTAGTCACTGACAATTAGTACAAAACCATGTAATTCCATATAAAAACTCATTTGTGCCTGTATATTGGTACCCAAGGGAGACATATATACTCCTTTACATTTAGGAGTATTAATTTTCAATGAAACATTGATTTTTATCTTTTATACTTGAAAACATTGCATTAGTAAGATAGTATCTAATTACTACTAAAATCCTAAAGGAGCTATTATTGCCAATATTTTCTTAATCACAGTCCTAAGTAGGATATTTGTTTGTACTCATTATCAGTAAGTGTATTTGCTAAATGTGCACTATTTTCAAAGCATTCTTCAGATATTGAAGGTGAGAATATAAAATGAATGCAAAACTTCTGAGATGAATTAAAGAATAGTTGGGTATGCTTCCATAGATGTAAAAAAATATAGCTCAGCACACAAACGTTTATTAAAATGTTTAAAGCATCTGAATTCTCAATGAAACACTGACAAATATGGAGTGGGATTAAGTGCGTGTTCTGCAATAAAAGCTTTTTAATATTTTGAAGCTTGAGAAAGACATTTGAAGTCCTACTATATATTTTATATAACTGTATATGTGGATTTAGTTACTGTTCTAGATGGGAGTGTTAACGTAAACAATCAGTCTCAGTTAGAAATGCTTTCTCTCAACTCAAAACAGTTGACCAGGCTGCCCTCCTCTGCCTAAAACACTTTCCCGCGATACCATTCTACCTTTAACTATCTTCTTGTCTAACTTCAGCTGATTCTTCATACCCCAGCTAATGGCCCCTCTTCAGAAAGCCTGTCATTAGCTTCCTAAAACTGTTAGATGTCCCTCAGAGGACAGTCACTTCCGATCTCATGCCAGGCCATTCTCACTGAATCCAGATGCCATGTTTGCTAATCATTCTCTCAATAGACTGTAATTTCCTAGAATAGAAATTGTGCTCATTTTGAACAGAGTATCATCAGAGATTAGCACAGTGCACAGTGTATAGTTTCTCAATAATAAATAAAGCAGAGGTAAATAAATGCACTTAGAGATTGTACATAAAAATTATCAAATAATTTGTTCATAGAAAAGAAGATGGAAAAATAGCTAAACAAAGTCTGAGAAAACCAAAGGTTGTTTTCTCAAATCAAAAATTAAAATTTCTCAAATTGAAAATTGAAACTAAGGGTTTGATTATAATATGGGATCATAGAATAAATGAATATATTAGGAGAGATCTTATATTATTTAAATTAACTCTAAAGTGATAAGGAGTAGTGGGAGATGGCATGATATTGTTGGGGGAATTGTAAACCTAAACAAATTGCACCATGCTTCCTGGCCTGTATAGCAGACCAATGCTCCTTGGAGGAAAAGTTATGATCAATTTAGACAGCATATTGAGGAGCAGAGACATTACTTTGCCAACAAAGGTTAGTCTAGTCAAAGCTATGGTTTTTCCAGTAGTCATGTATGGATGTGAGAGTTGGTCTATAAAAAAGCTGAGTACTGAAGAATTGATGCTTTTGAAATGTGGTGCTGGAGAAGACTGAGAGTCCCTTAACTGCAAGGAGATCCAACCATTCTATCCTAAAGGAAATCAGTCCTAAATATTCTTTGGAAGGACTGATGCTGAGGCTGAAACTCTAATACTCTGGGCACCTGATGTGAAGAACTGACTCATTGGAAAAGATCCTGATTCTGGGAAGGACTGATGGCAGGAGGAGAAGGGGAAGAGATAGAGGATGAGATAGTTGGATGGCATCACTGACTCGATGGACATGAGTTTGAGTAACTCCGAGAATTGGTGATGGACAGTGTGGCCTGGCATGCTGCAGTCTATGGGGACGCAAAGAGTCAGACACGACTGGGCGACTGAACTGAACTAAGCTAAGTGTAAAAACATTGTGTTCTTGCTTCTTTCAATGCTCACATTATGGTTAACGATGCACTTACCCACTTTGGTTGGAAAAAAGAATAGCATTTCATATAAATTATTGTTAATGATATTTTAATGAACAGTGTATCCCTAGGAATTTTTTTTCAGAGTAAGTTCTTTTTACTCAGAAACAGCTGTTGAATGAAAAGATTATTCTGCCTGATTTATGGGGCTTTTAAATAGTAGACAACCCTTCCAATCAGGAAGCAGGACTGTGATTTTTAAGATTCACAGTTTGTAATGAGAACACAACACTGAGCTGTCACTGCACACAGATTAGAAATAAACTGCAATAACTTTCCTTTTATTTTTCTGTTCTGTTTATATAGTGTAAAAATATTATTTTATATAAGTATTTAGTTGATTATCCCTAATAAAGATTATTTTTAAAGAGGGAAAAGAGATTTGTCCTCAAATAATAAGAGATAAACATTGAACATTGTTTATTTCTATAAACTGTATATTTTTAAGTGTGAATAATCTTATACAGGTATTATACAAATTGTACATTAATTTTAATCTACCAATCATGTGGTGTTTATCACAATGTATGTTTAGAATTATACCTATGTAAATGAACAAATAGGCAGTGATATATTTTAATTATGGAAAATATTTGGCATTAGAAAGTATAAATTATATAATAACAGTCATTTTTATGCTGCCCAACCTCAGAAATAACCTTTAAATATGTTAGAAACTCCGGTATTTGTCTGATCCCTTACTCTTCCCCAAATTAACTTCCATTCTGTTTTTGCATTTATTTATATTTATAATAAGTATGTTTAAATAACATAGAGCATTGGCTATATAAAATAAACTTTAAATTGAGTGATTCATACTACAAAAATAAAAATGTTTTAACAAGTTACTCTTTGCACTTAACATTTTATTTTTGAAAATCAGACTCGTGGCCCTGTTTATTAATTTTGCCACTTAATGAATTATATTTTATGCCAAATTTTATTTCAAATACACTTGTCTTTTATTAGTTTTAAAATGTTATAAACAATGATAGTATTCTTGTATTTATGTGCCTTGTACATACATACATATGGAAATGTCTTTACAATATATAACTTGACTGAAGTTGCTAAGAATTTGAAACTTCATATGTATTTGATATTGTTAAATTGACTCTCTCAAGTGATTTCACCAACTTACATTCCTGTCAGTTGTAAATAACAGTACTCTTTCTTTTATATCTTGACAACACTTAATATTTTCAGGATATCAGGGTTTTTTTTGTTTTTTTTGTTTTTTTGCATAACTTGTCATTCAGTCGCTGAGTTGTGTCTGGCTCGTTGAAAACCCATGAACTGCAGCATGCCAGGCTTCCCTGTCCTTCACTATCTCCCTGAATTTGCCCAAACTCATGTCCATTGAAACTTGATACCATCCAGCCATCTCATCCTTTGTCACTCCTTTTTCCTCCTGCCTTTTCCCAGCATCAGGGCCTTTTCCAATGAGTCAGCTCTTCATATCAGGTGGCCGAAGTATTGGAACTTCATCATCAGTCCTTCCAATCAATATTCAGAGTTGATTTCCTTTAGGACTGACTGGTTTTATCTCGCTGAAATCCAAGGGACTCTCAAGAGTCTTTGCCAACTTTACAATTCAAAAGCATCGATTTCAGCACTTAGACTTCTTTATGGTCCAACTCTCACTCCACACACGACTACTGGGAAAACCATAGCTTTGACCCCATGGACATTTGTCTGCAAAGTAATGTCTCTGCTCTATAAGATGCTGTCTAGATTTGTCATAGCTTTACTTACAAGGAGCAAACATCGTTTAATTTCATGGCTACAGTCACTGTCTGCAATGATTTTGGAGCTACCTCCCTGCAAAAAAAAAAAATAATAGCAATTTTTGTCACTGCTTCCACTGTTTCCCCTTCTATTTGCCATGAAGTAATGGGACCAGATGCCATGATGTTCATTTTTTGAATGTTGAGTTTTAAGCCAGCTTTTTCACCATCTTCAAGAGGCTTTTAAGTTCTTCAGTTTCAGCCATTAGAGTGGTATCATCTGCTTATGTGAGGTTGATATTTCTCTTGGCAGTCTTGATTCCAGCTTGTGATTCATCCAGCCCAGTATTTCACATAATGTACCCATTTCACATGATGCATAAATATACAGAAGAGATGTACTCCTTTCCCAATTTTGAACCAGTCCATTGTTCCATGTCAGGTTCTAGCTTTCTTCTTGACCTGCAGACAGATTTCTCAGGAGGCAGGTCAGGTGGTCTGGTATTCCCATCTCTTTAACAATTTTCTACAGTTTGTTGTGATTCACGCAGTCAAAGGCTTTAGCATAGTCAATGAAGCAGAAGTAGATGATTTTTTTGAATTCCATTGCTTTCTCTATGGTCCAAGGAATGTTGTCAATTTGATCTCTGGTTCCTCTACTTTTCTAAATCCAACCCGTACATTTGGAAGTTCTCAGTTCACATTGGATGTGAAATAATATACTACTGGACCATTTCCTGATTACTGGTGGCAGGGTAGAAGGGATTGGAGGGGTTCTGATTTCTTCTTTAAGTTTTTCTTTGTACTGGAGCACAGTTGATTTACAATGTTGTGTTAGTTTCATGTGTACAGCAAAGTGTTTCAGTTATACATATACACATATTCATTCTTTTTCAGATCCTTTTCCCATATGGGTTATAATAGAATATTGAGTAGAGTCCCTGTGCTATACAGTTGGTCCTCGTTGGTTGTCTCTTTTATATATATTGTAGGGTGTATATGTTAATCCTTAACTCCCTCCCTGGCCATGTTTCCCCTTTGGTAACCATAAGTTTGTTTTCAAAATCTGTGAGACTCTTTCTGTTTTGTAAAAAAGTTCCTTTGTATCACTTTTTAAAGATTCCACATGTAACTGATATCATATTTGTCTTTCTCTGTCTAACTTACTTCACTTAGTATGGTCATCTCTGGTTCTGCCCATGTTCCTGCAAATGGCATTATTTCATTCCTTTTATGGTTGAGTAATATTCCATTTGGAGAAGGCAATGACACCCCACTCCAGTACTCTTGCCTGGAAAATCCCATGGATGGAGGAGCTTGGTGGGCTGCAGTCCATGGGGTCGCTATGAGTCAGACACGACTGAGCGACTTCACTTTCACTTTTCACTTTCATGCATTGGAGAAGGAAATGGCAACCCACTCCAGTGTTCTTGCCTGGAGAATCCCAGGGACGGGGGAGCCTGATGGGCTGCCGTCTATGGGGTCGCACAGAGTCAGACACGACTGAAGCGACTTAGTAGCAGCAGCAGCAGCAATATTCCACTGCATATATGTGCCACATCTTTATCCATTCCTCTGTTGACGGATGTTTAGTTCCCTCACCAGAGATCAAACTTGCACCCCTGGCACTGAAAGCACAGAAATTTTGTCCCTCTCTCCAAAAAATTAATTGACAACATAAAAGTAACAATGAACATCCACTGGAGTAAGCTAACTTGCTCCTGGTGGGAAACCTGAAATGATAGCTATTTCCTAATGATTCTATTTGTTTAAAAAGACATCCTGTGAAGTGTCCTTTTAGAATTGTTTCTAGAAAATAGTCATTTCCTACAACAGCATAATATATTATCATTAAATTAATATATTTATCCCTGTGATAAATTACACTTGATCATGGTGTATGATCCTTTTAATATATTATATTCCATTTGCTAGTATTTTGCTGAGGATTTTGTGTCTATTTCATCATTGATATTGGTCTATAATTTTCTTTTTTTGTATCTTTGTCTGATTTTGGTAAGAGAGTCATGGTGGCCTTGCTACTGCTAAGTCTCTTCAGTCGTGTCCGACTCTGTGAGACCCCATAGACGGCAGCCCACCAGGCTCCCCCGTCCCTGGGATTCTCCAGGCAAGAACACTTATAGAATTTGTTTGGCAGTGTTCCTTCCTCTGTGACTTTTTGGAAGAGTGTCAAAAAGATAGATGTTAGCCAGATTTTTTTGTGTGTGAGTTACCTTTTCAAATCATTTGCATTTTTAAAAATAGTGTTGTTTATCAATATCTATGAATTGTTTCTAAGCTCTAGATACTAAATTTTTGTCTCATAAATGCTCTGCATATGTTTTCTGCCAGTCTATCAATCTATTTACTTAATATAAAGTGAATATACAATATCCTTTGAAAATTTCTACAAAAGTTACTAATTTTTTGCTTTTCATAGTATTTCATAATACATTGTTTTTCTTGTTGTTATAAAATAGTTTTCTAAATTTTTATATGAATAAATGAATATTTTAGCACTACTGTTTGAGTATTGTCTTTTCCCCATGAATTTCCAATATCAAATGATATAAATGAGGGGAAGAAAATCTTAAAATATAAAATTATAAATTTATGTACTACATTTTAAGCTACAACAAGAAAAATTAGGACTAGCAAGTATCATGCTTGTTTTGGGAAAAATAAAAATTCCTGGATAGGATGCTAATAATTTTCTAGCCTAAAAGACCATGATATTGACACAAATATATGAATTTGCATTGTTGAAGCAGCATAGTTGAAATGCAGTAAGCATTGATGAAAACTGGGAATGTTTTAGAATATTTCATATACTTCCTTTTTAAAAGAAAATCCTTCACTTTTACCTTGGTTTTTAAATTACTAAAAGGAATAAAAAGGACACCTTTTAAAGAAATATTTTTTTTTGGCTGCACTGCCCAGCTTGTGGGAATCTTAGTTCCCTGACCAGTGATCAAACCATGTTCCTAGCAGTGAAAGCATAGAAATTAAAAAAAAAAAAAAAGTGAAAACACATTAACAATAATGAACATCCATTGCAATAATTTAAACTTGTTCCTGGTGGGAAATCTGACATTATAGCTATTTTCTGGTGATCCTATTTTCAAAAAGATCCTATAAAATCACCCTTTAGAAATTGAGTTTCTAGAAAACAAAGCAGTCATTTCCTGCCACAGCATAAAATATTATCTTTAAAATTACTATATTTAGCTATTCCTTGTCATTTCCATCCTGCTTCATTTTATATGAAAAAAGTGAAAGTTAGTCACTCAGTCATATCCAACTCTTTGTGACCCTATGGACTGTATAGCCCTCCAGGCTCCTCCGTCCATGGAATTCTCCTGGCAAGAATACTGGAGTGGATTGCCATTCCCTTCTCCTGGGGATCTTCGCAACACAGGGATGGAATATGCATCTCCTGCATTGCAGGCACATTCTTTACGGTCGGAGCCACCAGTGAAGACTTCATTTTATATAAGCATAAATAAAGCGCAAAAGAGATGGTGAATAATAGAGGAGCCTGGTGTGCTCCTGGGGTCACCAAGAGTCAGACACAACTTAGTGACTGAACAGCAACAACTAAGAGCAAAAACAATTATGAGAAAACCGCTTAAATTAAAAAAGTAAAAAAATGAGTTGGGGAATTGGGAAAAATTGTCACAAAAATATAAACAATGTTTTTTTGTGTATTGGTAGAGAAATATTAAAATTAATACAGAAATTTTTTATTATGACATTCATCCTATTAAGATATGTAACCAATAAAATACATGTGCTTTTTCAATATACTCTATTTTTGCCTATATGAAACTGATTTTGAGACATTTTTTTGTTGACCACAAAAATAAAGTGAAATATTTCTTTGCAGTTCAAACATTTTATGACTTGTGGCTTGCATAGATTTATTACTTAGTCTATGGTCGGAAACAATCATTTGAAATTACTTTTATTTGAAAAATTCTAAGACTAATATCCCCTACACAGATATTGTCCATATATTGGCAATCTTGTTATAATTTCTTCCAAATGATTCTTTCAATTTGGGGTACTTGATTTAGTCAGTGGGACTAATGTATAATGTCTTGTGCTAAGACGCTTGCAACAGTTTTCTTTCAAGTCCCTATAATAATTGGATTAAATATAAACAAATTTCCCTTTTTTCACAGAAATATACTTTAGAATATTTAGTAACTTGTCTACAAGAAAGGTTATGCATTGCCCTATTAAACAGATATGAACATACTTGGTTATAGCCACATTAATTTTATAGAATGTGATAGAAATATGTTGATAATGTATCAACCTACTCCAAACACTTGTTCTGTGGCAATTATTTTATTTTTCTTGCCATTGAAAATATATTGGGCAATAAAATTTTGTTAAATGGACAGATGTCCCAGCAATCCACTGCAAAAAGATTTCTTCAGCCACTTGCAAAAGCATTTTTAGTTCCTAACTCACAGAGTCATTCTGCTGCTGCTGTGTCGCTTCAGTCGTGTCCGACTCTGTGCAACCTCATAGACCGCAGCCCACCAGGTTCCTCTGTCCCTGGGACTGTCCAGGCAAGAACACTGGAGTAGGTTGCCATTTCCTTCTCTGGTGCATAAAAGTGAAAGTGAAAGTGAAGTCGCTCAGTCGTGTCCGACTCTTCGAGACCCCATGGACTGCAGCCCACCAGGCTCCTCCATCCATGGGATTTTCCAGGCAAGAGTGCTAGAGTGGATCGCCATTGCCTTCTCCACAGAGTCATAGTGAGAATTAAATGGAAATACTTCACAAAAATCAATAAGTACTAAAGTATTTATTAAAATTAATATAGTTTTACAATCTGAAGATAAATTGTTATTCATAAAGTTATGATATTTTTATAAGATTGAATTAGTTCTTTCTCTTTAACCCCAGCACTTTCCCATATACATAAGTAAACATACTGTCTTATAGTTACAATTTTGTACTAAGCTTAAAAAATATAGTTTATGAAAAATTTACTTGTTTCTAAATGTACTATAAATTTTAATATTTATGCCTATATAGCAAGTAATATATGAAGATTGGTATTTGTTTTTGGATATTTTAGCATCTTTCAGTATCACAAGTAATTCTATCATTGTTTCCTTCTACCTCATCATCACTGGAGAAGGCAATGGCAACCCACTCCAGTACTCTTGGCTGGGAAATCCCATGGATGGAAGAGCCTGGTAGGCTACAGTCCATGGGGTCACGAAGAGTCTGACATGACTGAGCGACTTCACTTTGACTTTTCACTTTCTTGTACTGGAGAAGGAAATGGCAACCCACTCCAGTGTTCTTGCCTGGAGAATCCCAGGGACAGGGGAGCCTGGTGGGTTGCCGTCTATGGGGTTGCCCAGAGTCGGACACGACTGTCGTGACTTAGCAACAGCAGCAGCAGCAGCACCATCATTAGGATGACTCATGACTTTGAGAGAAAAACAATGTCACTTTTTTGTTGTTTAAATTGTAGATCTATCTCATAACACTTAATGTTAAATATATTATCTTCTGCCCATATACTAATTATATTTATATTATGTAAATTGTGGTTCATGTCATTTGTCTTTTAGGCTTGCTGCTATGTATTTATCTATAATGTATCTGAATATGTTTCTTATCAATTATATAAATGATTTATATAAAGCCTGTTATCATAATAGCTATAGATATTTTTATGGAGGCCATAATCCTTTTTATTCCAGAGACTTATAGCATAGTCTCAATTTCCATACAGTAAAGCCTAACTATCTTTTGCTTTGTAAATTCTGCTATCACTTCAAAGCTTAAAAATTACCATCCCTTAGGAGAGCTTATTTGGAGAAGGAAATGGCACTCCAGTGTTCTTGCCTAGAGAATCCCAGCGATGGGGGAGCCTGGTGGGCTGCCATCTATGGGGATGCACAGAGTTGGACACGACTACAGTGACTTAGCAGCAGCAGCAGCAGGAGAGCTTATGCATATTAAAGTATATTTTCTTCATTTTCTGACTCAAATATTTTACATATTAACTGTTAATATACAATAATTGGAGTTTCTTTGGTATTTATCTACATGTGGAATTCCCAGTTTCAGTTAAAGAACCCTACATAAATGATTCCTCGTTTTCTTTCTATTATACTCTTTCTCAATTTAAGATATGATAAATGTACAATAAACTCTACTTTTAGATTTTTATTCTATTTATTTCTACATTCTTGAAAACCAGTTTTAATTTCATTTACTTTGTTACTATATCTGAAGATTGAATTTAATATGTTATTACTCATATTATGTTCTCTTTCACAAGTTTTCATTAAAAAATTTCATAACTCAATACCCTCATATGTTCAATGTAAGGTTTTAAAATATGTTAATTCATAGCCATATAACATTTTATATGGATATGAAATTTTGATTAATTTGAACTTTGAGAATTAATATTGTAAGATATACAGTCTCTGAAACATTTTTCAACTATTTTAGTAAGGTATTTCCATGGAATTTTAAACTTTTGATTTAGGGGATACTGATTTTCATTTGTAAGTTAAGCATCATCAAACACTGTCTTGTAGGAACAAGAGATTCTTTTCATTAAAAAAAAAATTCTGCTGAAAAGCTATAAATCAAAATACTATTCTGTCAAATAAGGCATATATTCCACCTAACAGTTTTACATTTGGAAAATAGCTAACCTAAATACTCTCTTTTGAACCCATATTGCTCTTTCCTTAGTGGTTCTTCACACCTTTGGTCTGCTTCTAAAGTTTAGAAAAATGTTATGCTATGTTCAGCTTAAATTAGAAAGAAAAAAAATAGCTCATTTTATAGAGAGGTTTTCTGTAACACTTGTGTGTGTATGTGATAGGACTACCGTCAAGGGGGAAAAAAGAGAAGAAATGTTTTGTAAAATGGAATGACTTTAATGAAACCACTGTCTATGTGACAGTATCATGTATTTTACTTGAATGAAGTTGTTAAACAAGATCTTTGTTTACATATACCGTTATGCAGTTATCAACCCAATCAGAAACTCACTCATTGTTTTTTAATTCAAAAGTGATTGCAAATGCTGAGAAGTCAGCTTATCTCACTAAAACACAGGTACCAACTCAGAGTAAATATTTTGGTAAACAATTATTCTGTCCTTGCATATTCAGCAGTGTGCTAAATTATGCATAATCTTGCATAAGTAATAAGTGAAGGTAGCTTAAATTCAGTTGTTTTTTTTTTTTAACCTGACCTATTTCTTTCAGTGCTGTTAGCTGCTTAAATCATGTATGAGCTTTCTGTAAGGCTTCAATGAGTAGCTCGGGTGGAGAAACTTCAGTAATAAATTTCAGGAGAAGACAAGTTTTTTGACAGGCATAATGCAACACACAGAGAGTCTGGAACTCACACTCTGGGAATTTAGAGCAATCCTCGCAAAGCAGCTTTTCCCTGTTACATTAATAGAGAAAATGAAGTATGAAAGTCCTCAGGAATTACTGCTAGGTGTAATTTAAATAATTTACCAGAAGACAGTTCAGTGCATGCATAGAACAGGGGCATACAGCATTTGCCATAAGCAGTTTATAAATAAACTATATTCTGCTGAAGTAAGTCAGGCATAAATTATAACTATTCCTTCTGTGGCTGTACCCTGTTCCTCATTGTAATAGTTATTTAAAAAAAAAAATTCTGGGTTATGACCTTCTCCTGGAAATCACAGACATTGCCTGCCTTGTACCTTGCTTATGAGCATCCTTGTGGTTAATGGTTTGGTGGCTATGCAATCGAAGTAAAATTACTATTGTTGGAAATAAAGGAAAAAATGCATTATATATCTGTAAACAGGATTCTGGAAAAATCCCTTAGCTTGGAAAGGAGGTGAGGGAGAAATGTGGTCAAAGACCATCAAGGAGATACAGACTGTTTTATGAAAGCTTTTTATACCACACAGATAGAGTGGGAAAGTGTAGACTTTCTATTTCTTGCTTTGAGTATTGTGCCTTGAATTATCAGGCCAAAGTAAAAATGCCAAGAAGAAATATATAATAAAGACTCAAAATTATGCAGAAATTATTTGTAAAACATGTATGTGGAGATAAAAATTTTCTATTGCATAGTGCCTTGAGTTATTAAAGAGCAGTTGGGGTATAACAGCAGTCAAGTTTTCCCTAAAATATATTATTAGCGTTTTGGAAAGAAACTTTGTAAAACAAAGTAGGTAATCTGGAGTGCTTACTCTACTCCTAAAATTTAAATTATAAACCAGCATTCTATAATGTTTACATTAATTAGTTTATATGCATGTACTTATATATAAAGGTAAGATGGTAAAAGAATCTATATCTTCCCAAAGGGTAAAAGAATCTACCTACAAGGCAGGAGACCCCTGCATTGCAGAGTTCAGTTTCTGGGCAGTGAAGATCCTCTGGAAAAGGGAATGGCTACCCACTCCAGTATTGTTGTTGGAGAATTTCATAGACAGAGGAGCCAGGCAGACTACAGTCCATGGGCTCGCAAAGAATCATACATGACTGAACTACTAACACACACACACACACACACACACACACACACATATTTTTATGATTATATGTATACATTTATAGGTTATTTATTTATATTTTTGTAAACATAATATGAGTTAGAACTCATTATATATCTAATTGTGTGTATGTGTATATACATATATATATATTAAAATTTTGTCTGGGGAATGCATGTTCTAAATACAGGTGTTATAATTAGAACTCTACAGGGTATAGTAGGGAGCACTGAAGAAAATGTTGCAATGATTATGCTTTTATTTTCAGAATCAGCTTTTTAATATTGACCTCATAACTTAAAAACACCTGTTAACAATGGGAATTCATTTCTGAGTCTTGATCTGCAATATGGAATGAAAATACATTTTTAGTTGCCCATTTCTTTAATGGAGAAGAAATACTTGAGGTAGTTGGAATTCAGACATGCAGATCTGCCATTCAGACATGCAGCTTTATTTACATGATCTTCATATGTGAGTCTAAGGATCTTCATTGGGATATACTACTTGCTGGTCTACATTGAGAAGCTTGGGACACGTTATGCGATGAATAAGTTCTGAGAATATAATGGACAGATGGTGACTGTACAGTAAGTCCCCTACAGATGAAGCTTCGTTTCAGACTTTCAAGGATATGAATGCATGTCCGCATGTTCAGTCACGTAAGCTGGTTCGTGTGTCTGGTGTACCTTGTCATGTGCGTGTATCCTCTGCAAGTGGCTGTGCTTTTGTGTACTTTACTGTACAGTGATGTATAGAGTACAGTAGAACAATATCTTATTCCAGGATGTCTGGAAGCTAGCACAAAAGCAGCAGTGATGTAGCTCATAGTGCTGAGAAGCAACAAGCATAACTATGGAAACAAAAGTGAAGATAATTGAAAGAGTGGAGCAAGGCAAAAAGATGGTAAACATTGCTCATTCTTATAAGATGAAGTATTCAAACATTGACACAATTCTAAAGAACAAGTACAAGATCACAGAACTTGTGCAGTCTGCTGTGGTTATGATGTCAACAATAATATTGGAGAAGCGAGAGAAAAGTGATGGAGATGGAGAAACTTCTCAGTGTCTGGATGCAGCATCAGCATCAAGTCCCACTTAGCTTCATGCTGATTCAAGAGAAAGCTAAAAGTTTTTATGAAGACTTGAAGAAGAAACACAGTGAAGAATCAGTGGGTGCAACTTAGTGACCCTTAGTGAGAAGCTGGAGCTAGACTTCGTTGAACTACTTGCTGTGCAACACGAGGAGCTTACTAATGAAGACCTGATGGAATTGCAGGTCTAGAGAGACAAGAGGAAGAAAGAGTAACTGAAGAGCTTATGAGATTCACATCACCGGAAATGTCAAGGGATTTTCTTTTTTGGAAGAAGTGCTGTTAGCTTTTCAGACACAGGACCGAACATAGGACAGTACAAAAAGGTTGCAGAAGTTGTTCAGAATGCAATCAACTGCCACTGTGTTATCTACAATGAGCAGGGAAAAAAAAAAAAAAAGGATCTACCACTCAGACATAACTGAATTGTTTATTTAAGGGAAAGATAGAATTGAATCCAGCAAGGAATCAGAACCTGTGCCATCAACATCAGGTGTGAGTGAATTGCAGCTTGCCCTCCATCTCCTATTGCTTAAGATCTTTCAGCTTTACCACCTTCCACTTCCTCTTCTGCCTCCAGCCAGTAACTCTTCTTGCCTATTAACTCAATGCCTGTCCCTGTATGCCAGCAGCTGTACTGAACTGCTGTACTTTTCAAGATACTGCACTGTAAGATTAAGCATGTTTTCATTATTTCTTTGTTTTTTATATATTGTTTGTGTATTAAAAACATATTACAGTACTGTACTTTATAGCCAATTGTGTTAGTTGGGTACCTAAGCTAATTTTGTTGAACTTAAAAAAATTAGACTTAAAAACAAGCTCTTGGAACAAAACTTGTTCCAACGTAGGGGACTTATTATAGTTATTAATTCTGTATTCTATATTTGAAATTTTCTGAGAGTAGATCTTAAGTGTCCTCATCAAAATGTGAAAATAAATAATAACTATGAATGGTGATAAATACATTAATTAATTTGATTGTGATACTCATTTCACAATAAATATACCTTAAATCACCACATTGTAAACTTTAAATATATTTTTGTCAACTATGCCTCAAACACCCAGGGGGAAAAATGTAAAGCTTGGCCCAGAATCTAAAATCAGCAACCTGTTTAAATGGGATGAAGCCTGTAATTTCAACTCAATGTTGTAAGTAACCAAATTAAATAGCCACAGTAGATATGTAACCTGCAGGAAAATTCAAGAAGTTGTATAAAATGCTCTATAGCTTGTATGGGTTTGTACCTGCCTGAATATAGAAATAAATATAAGTTCTAATATATTTCTGACTTTGATAATCAACAATCAACATGCATAAAATTATAACTAGATTATTGCTAAAATAATTCATGATTTTCTACATGCATCGTTTACACAAGATGAGTACTTTCATTCCGTAACTATTGTAAATGCCAGTGTCACAATGCAGTTGGAGGGATTTTGGAAGTTGGGCATTTGTTTGGGTAAGGGTATTTTTAAAAGTCTGAAAGAGTACTGTTCTAAGATCCAAAGGGAATGTATGACAAATTCTGTAAAAATAAATACTATCATAAACATTTGCATAATGATAATTTACTTTTCATATGAGACAAAATTTTGATTTTGTGACTGTGAACTGAGGTGCAGTACTTATTGATGAGATGTGGTTGACAAATTGGGCATGGAGAATGGAGTTAGTGGAAATTTGTGCTGCTGAGGAAGGGTCCCTGAAGAATCTCCAGAGAGAAGCCTACAAAATAGGAGATACTGCAGTACCCTTTAGCTGCTGAAAGTTGGTGGTATTTATCCAAGATCAAGAAAGTAGTGCTGCAGGAAATACAGCAAACCCACAGCTTCACTGTTTTGGCCATTCTGAGGTTGGCACCAACAAATTCAACTTCCTATCTTTTTACTTAGTCATTTATAAATCTGTAATCAAAATCCATATTGATAATAGATGCTTCTTGTTGATAGATTTGACTTGTATGAAAATATAAGCCACTTATTACTCTAATAGAATTCATCCCTCTAACATAGCTTCTTTATCAGTGACTGTTTCCATGTTAACATGTTGAACATGTTACTCTGATGGAAAGTTTGGCAGCTCTTCTCATATTGCTACATGAAAGAAATAGTCTAGCTGAGAAATAAATTAGGTTAACCAATGTGCAAAGGTCCATTTTAACCTATGGTGTATCCACCTAATGTAAGATCTGCACATTTCTATGTTTTGAGTGTGTAGAGGGGAGGCTGTGTATGACATTTGGCAGTTTTGATAGTTGTCTGTGTAGTCTGCTATGCTGGAAGTACTCATTTAACAGGGTTTTCTCAACATTGTTATTGCTGGATTTTCTGCATGCAGGTATTTTCCTAATATCTTCTCCTAATCTGTCTCTTATTGAAGCTCAAGAATTTCACTGTGGTTGAGCAGAAGTAAAGAAAGAAGTCTCTGTTTAATAATTTCCATGTAAAAGTCTTTGAATAAGTTCAGTTCAGTTGCTCAGTCGTGTCTGACTCTTTGCAACCCCATGAATCGCAGCACACCAGGCCTCCCTGTCTCTACCTGAGATGATTTAATGGGTTCTGGTAAAATTCTACTTGGCAAATTAAGACGTGTGTTCTTCACATTTCATAATTTACTTGTTCTTTTGCCAACAACACAAGAGAAGAATCTACACATGGACATCACCAGATGATCAACACCAAAATCAGATTGATTATATTCTTTGCAGCCAAAGATAGAGAAGCTCTATACAGTCAACAGAAACAAGACCAGGAGCTGACTGTGGCTCAGATCATGAACTCCTTATTGCCAAATTCAGACTTAAATTGAAGAAAGTAGGGAAAACCACTAGACCATTCAGGTATGACCTAAATCAAATTCCTTATGATTATACAGTGGAAGTGAGAAATAGATTTAAGGGCCTAGATCTGATAGATAGAGTGCCTGATGAACTATGGATGGAGGTTCATGACATTGTACACGAGACAGGGATCAAGAGCATCTCCATGGAAAATAAATGCAAAAAAGCAAAATGGCTATCTGAGGAGGCCTTACAAATAGCTGTGAAAAGAAGAGAAGGGAAAAGCAAAGGAGACAAGGAAAGATATAAGCATCTGAATGCAGAGTTCCAAAGAACAGCAAGGAGAGATAAGAAAGCCTTCCTTAAAATCAGTGCAAAGAAATAGAGGAAAACAACAGAATGGGAGAGACTAGAGATCTCTTCATGAAAATGAGAGATACCAAGGGAACATTTCATGCAAAGATGGGCTCAATAAAAGACAGAAATGGAATGGACCTAACAGAAGCAGAAGATATTAAGAAGAGGTGGCAAAGAATACACAGAAGAACTGTACAAAAAAGATCTTCATGACCAAGATAATCACGATGGTGTGATCACTCACCTAGAGCCAGACATCCTGGAATGTGAAGTCAAGTGGGCCTTAGAAAGCATCACTACGAACAAAGCTAGTGGAGGTGATGGAATTCCAGTTGAGCTGATTCAAATCCTGAAAGATGATGCNGCCACTGCTGGGATTTCCAAATTTGCTGGCTTATCGAGTGCAGCACTTTCACAGCATCATCTTTCAGGATTTTAAATAGCTCAACTGGAATTCCATCACCTCCACTAGCTTTGTTCGTAGTGATGCTTTCTAAGGCCCACTTGACTTCACATTCCAGGATATCTGGCTCTAGGTGAGTGTTCACACCATCGTAATTATCTTAGTCATGAAGATCTTTTTTGTTCAGTTCTTCTGTGTATTCTTGCCACCTCTTCTTATTATCTTCTGCTTCTGTTAGGTCCAGACCATTTCTGTCCTTTTCAAGCCCATCTTTGCATGAAATGTTCCCTTGGTAGCTCTAAATTTCTTGAAGAGATCTTTAGTGTTCTCCATTGTATTGTTTTCCTCTATTTCTTTGGACATTTTAAATTTGAGCTGCCTAATAAATATTCAAGTAGAAATGCTGTATAAACAATTTGACACAAGAGTCTGGAGTTCAGAAATCTGTACTGAAGATAAGTCACTTCACATGTTTGTAGTTTATTTTAAGAGATTCAATGAGACTAGAAAAAAAGAAAAATGAATGTGGCTAGAGGAAAAACCAAGGACTGAGCCCAGAGATACTACAAAATCAAGATGTTGGTAAGAAGGATGAGTCAAGTTGACTAGGAGGGAGCCTTCACTTAGGCTGGACATAAAGCAAGTAAAGATGGTGCTGAATATGAGGGAGTGATTCACTGGGTTAAATGCTTCTCATGGCTAAATAGATGGAGGATTGAGAACTGGCCAGTTGATTTGACATTGTGGCTATCACTTATGACCTACAAGACAACATTTGTATAATATTGCGGAAAAACCTGATTGGAATAGGCTTACGAGAAAAATAGAAGAGACATTGGAGAAGGATTACAAACAATTCTTTGAGAATTGCGTCATGAATTGGAGAAACGAATAAGGAATACAAGGCTAAAAATTTTTTTAATTGTTTTTTAGTAGAAGAAATAAGTAGCTTGTTTTTATGACTGATGGGAAAAATAAAAATTGATGAAGCAGATCAAAGGGGAAATTTACTGGAGCAATGTGCCCTGGCAGATAAGAATTTCTGAGATCTAATGCAAAGTGGAGGGTGGAGTTAATGACCGTAAAGTCCTTTAAAAAAGGACTCCTAAAGGAGTCCATGGGATTTCCCTGGTGGTATAGTGGTTAAGACTCAGCCTTCCAATGCAGGGTGTTCAATCCCTGGTTAGAGAGCTAAGGTCCCACATGCCTAGTGGCAAAAACAAAAACCCAGAACATAAACAACAAAAGCAATATGGTAACAAATTCAATAAAGACTCTATAAATGGTCAGATCAAAAATAAAATCTTAAAAAATAAAATCTATCACTTTATAAAGCAAAACAAAACTTCAGGGGTCCATGTATTTTAACTGGAAGGGAGGCAGATGCATGGGTACAAATGATGGCTGTTGGGTAGATAAGGTAGTGAAGCGCAAGGAGGTTATCTTCTGTCTGCTTTTATTTTCTCACTGAGATATAAAGCAGAATCTTTGCCTGAGAATAGAAATGGGAGAGAAGGTATTGGAGGTTTGGGAAGAGAAGTCATGGAATAATCACCTAGGAAAGTAGACTAGTGATTGGAGAGATGAAGTGTTGTAGAATTGCTGGACACCAATATGGGATGTTAAAGTTCATTTAAACAGTCTATGTGGCTGTAGTGCTTTTCTCCAGCTACACTTAGCATGGTTGAAGGTACAGAAATGGAAGGGCAAGGAAATAAGTGGTGTATGGAAAATAAAATGAAGAGAGACATTTAGACCAATGATTTTGTTCACAGCAAAATCCAAAGCGGCAATGACTTTAGTTTCGTTTCAGATCCCATAGTAAATTCAAACATACAGAATAATTTTGCTAGGAAAAATAAGGAAGTGGCAACAAAATAAATACAGGAAGTGGATGATAAAAGGAAAGGGGCAAGGAATATTGGAGCTATAAAATAGCTGAATCTAGATAGTTTCAGTCACATTTGTATGTGTGACTGAATGACAATCATCCCTTTATTGTTCATACTTGTTTTTCCTAGTTTCCAGCCTGCTGTGAGTCAAATACCACATTCTCCTGTGGCTAATTCAGCTGTCAACAAGGATGTACTTTTACTTAAAAGAGTAACAACATTTCTGTCTCCCACTATAGCACTATTGCAGGCACCCATTTAAAATGTGAAACAAAATTCTTCAGTAAAATATGCTGTGGACACAAGTTCAAAAGTTCAAGCTCACCCTGCTGCTAAAGTTTAAAGACAGAGAAGTAGTAAAGTGCCATTCATGAGTCATTCAAATTGGGTATACTTAATGGAATTATGACAAAAGCCAATGTTCTTTTCTCTTCAAAAGTGGTTGCTATGTTAAATTATAGAGTCTTGTTAATGATATTCTACTCTTGTCATTCACTTCAGAAAATGTTACACTAAGCATTAGAATATGATTATTGCATAAGATAATAATTTTTTTGTTCCTAGCCCTATGTCAAACCAGATGTCCATCTAACTTCAGTGTTGTGACTGCCACAAATCTCCTTGTCCTGATGTTCCAGGTGCTGCTGAACTAGTTCAGAATACTTCATTGGTGACACCAATGCTGTGGCTGGCTGAAACACTAAAGTTTGTAAATAAAGCAGTATGTGCTCATTTGAAACATGAACGCTGTTTCCACTTATAAACTGGGAAGAAAAATCTTGGCAAGGAGCCACATCCTTTCCTGGCATTGCTTAGATGACCTTTAATGCATTTGATCAGGGTATGAGTCACTGCTTCTGAGAACTGGAGTTCTTGCAAGTGGTCACCTTGTTGGAAGGGAACTGAAGATGTAATTCCTTAGTCACACCTCTATGATCTCAGTGTCTGCTGTAAAATTGATAGAAAACATTAAACAAAATAAAATAATCCAAAACTTGGAAGTTGAGGGGATAAATAGTTCCTGTTTAAACAATAAGAAAATGCTCTGTCATAGAACATAAGATTAAGATTTGTTGTAGTATCTTATCCATAAAGAATGAGAAAAGAATTTCACGATATTAATCTCTGTTCTAGCTTTTGGAATAGCTTCCTCAATGATTATAAAGTTAGGTGTACTTCTGCTTGCATTTGATTATGTAAGTGCTATACTATAGGACCTTATCTGTCAATGTTGCAGCAGAATAAAACAAAAGGAATGAAATGGAGGAATTGATGCATATTTAATAATGCTTCTAATCAATCTCACCAAATAAACATTTCTTGTGTTGCTTTGCAATTGAGATTGGCTATCAGAGGAACTTGCAGATGGTTATTTTTATATTCCCCAGTGAAAGTCTTGGAAGTCTGGTTGGACTGGTAAATGATTTTATAATCATTAATAAATTTTAATGACTAATAACTTTGAGTAAACAAAATGATATTGAAATATGTTTTCTAGGTAAAGTTTTTATCAAATATATGTTGCATCTTTTCCTAAAGCATTCACTTATTTTAAAAAGTAATATTTTACATTGTAATGTTTAATTTATACTGTTCCTTTATGCATTCCCTAAACACTTTAACTGTCACATTTAGTGCTGTGGAAATCAGTAGCATCAAAGAGAAATGCCAGCCATAATACACAAGCCATAAAGATCATTTCAGATCATAATTAATTTGGAAATGTTGATGGGTTTGCTGTGACCATAAGTAAGACTTTTTTTTTAAGAAAAAAACCCACTGTAGTGGTAACTCTTTCAGTAAATGTAAGCAAAAATGAACCAGGTATGCCAGGTTTACCAGGTGAACCAGGTATGCTGGAAAACAACCAACATGGAGAAAAGGATAATATTACATAAAGTATTGTTGAAAAGTAAAGCTTTATATTATTAAATGAATCACAAGTTCAGAACTAATTAAAAATTTTGTAGTCAGATTAACTGTCTTTAGGATCAACAGGTGTGGCCTAGTTGGAAATTGGGGTTAAAAAAAGAAAAAAATTCTTATAGATATTGATTTGTTCTCCTGGTGATCACTTTTAACCCCTTATGAATCTTGTGCTCTTTCATAAGTAGCTCTCAAATTTAGGAGTGGAAGATTTCTTCAAAATGCAGTGAATTGGATTCCTTAGCATCTCTAGAAAAACACTGAAATGAAACACTGACTTTGATATTGTTTTGCTATATTGTGTGTGTATGTGTGTGAGTTTAAAATGAATATTAATTGCAAAGAGACTCTTCTCATTCTTTTTTTTTAATGGTTATATTTTATGGAAGAAATTAACTTTGTATGTAGAAAGATAAAGAGTGGAAGAAATATAACTTCTATATTTGTGCCACCATGGACTCCCTTCACTAATGACTATGGCTTTATCTAATGTAAAAAAATCAGGTGCTAGTGGTTGTAGAGGTGATTGGGGAGGTGATATTTACAATATTTATAAACCGGATATAATTTACTATAAATATATCTGTCTCACAATAGATATTTTAAATTATTGGAGCTAGAATTTTTCCTAAAGCAGAGCGTATGAATACAAATTTTGTCACAAAGGAATGTAAACAGTATTTTGGGTTTAGTTTTGTCCTTTGACCAGAGTCATGCTAAACAGTAGCTTCCTGCTCATTATTACAGATTGGAAATATTTCTCTGAGGTACTATGTAAGCCAGATTGGTAAGGGCAGGATGGGAAAAAAATCTATTGGAGAATAATTCTAAATCTTTTCCAATACTCATGTTCCTCTCAAATCTCCTGCAATTCTCCCCAATCTTCCAGATTTATTTTCCAGAAGTTTTCAGATGACTTTTGATTAGAAGGCTTAAAAAAAAAAACCCTAGGTTTTCATCAGAAAATTACATTTACAGTTCTACTCTGAAAGTGTTTATCTATAGAATTACCCATGAGTTCATCTCCTGGTTAGTGCCACCTCTCACCTCAATCAAGAAAAAATCATCTTTTATGACATAATCCAAAATCCATACACCCCAGAGAGGTGATGCCCAGCCATTTTGTGCTGCTAAGAGGGATCTGAAATTTTATTTTTTTAACAGTTAAGAATTTGAAAGATAAACAATTTTTTCCTTCATCCTTTTTTTCCCTAAAAATTGAATTAGCAAACATTGAAGAGAACAAAGTCTTCTCCTCATTAAAAAATTGTACTTGATGCACTCTGATTTATTTAAATGTCTTTTGTCAGGCTCAAAGAGGGAGTCAGAGAAGGTCTGGTTCAAACAGGGTGACACTTAAATACAGTTATTGTAAACGAGATTTATTCCTAAACAAACTAATAAAAGTATGAATTGATAGATACAAAAGAAAGCCTTTTATCCTTGGGAGTTCATGTACACTCATGGCTGATTCATGTTGATGTGTAGCAAAACAAATACAGTATTGTAAAGCAAAACAAACTAAAAAATAAAAATTAATTAAAGAAAAAAATAATTTACATAATGAATAGTTTGTAGAGATAACACAAAGGAATTGGTGAAATTGTGTTTAGAGAACTAGACTGGATAGTTAGACCTGCTTTATAAAAAATAAATAAATAAATAAATAAAAGTTTATTTCTTTTTATTATTTCTACAAGAAGCATTTATTTGTAGAGTAAAAGCTGTGAATTTTATATATAAAAATTAATGCTGAAGAGCTAACTTAAAATATTTTCTAGACAGTTTAAAGTTCAGAGAAAAATGAGATGGAAGATACAGAAATTTTTCATATGCTCTCTGTCCACAATACATGCAGAGCCTACCTCATCTTCTACCAGAGTGGTACGTTATTGCAATCAGGAGACCCACATGATACATCATTATCACTCAAGTCCATAGTTTGCATCAGAATTCACTCTTTATCATGCATGTTTCAATGGGATTTGAAAAATGTATAACGATGTATATCCACCATTATAGAATCACACAAAATAGTTTCACTGCTCCCAAAATCCTCTCTGTTCTACCTATTCACCCCCAGCCAGACCCCTAACTACTGGCAACTACTGATCCTTTTACTGCCTCTCTTTGTGTGTGTATGTGTGTTAGTTGCTCAGTCATATCCAACTTTTTGTCACCACATGGACTGCAGCCTGCTATGCTCCTCTGTCCCTGGAATTCTCCAGGCAAGAATACTAGAGTGGGTAGCTGTTCCCTTCTCCAGGGGACCTTCCTGATCCAGAGATCACACCCAGGTCTTCTGTACTGCAGGCAGATTCTTTACCATCTAAGCCAACGGGGAAGCCCTTTACTCTCTCTGTAGTTCTTGCCTTTACCAGAATATTGCATAATTGGAATCAAGATATATGTACCCTTTTCAGACTGATTTCCTTTACTTAGTGGTATGTATTCATGTGTCCTCCATATCTTTTTTTTTTTTTGTTTGTTTCAAGATTGCCTTTATT
>SJXQ01009602.1:0-18905 GCA_006408695.1 Aepyceros melampus | reverse complement strand
GGAAAAGACTCTGATGCTGAGAGGGATTGGGGACAGGAGGAGAAGGGGATGACAGAGGATGAGATGGCTGGATGGCATCGCTGACTCGATGGATGTGAGTTTGAGTGAACTCCGGGAGTTTGTGATGGACAGGGAGGCCTGGTGTGCTGCAGTTCAAGGGATCGAAAAAAGTTGGACACGACTGAGCGACTGAACAGAACTGAACTGAATATTTAATATTTGTCAACTACCTCTTGTATTGGAAAAGCTCTAGTGAATCCGTTTTCCAGTCAGTGTCAGGGAATGTTTAATTTTAAGAAGTCTTGTACGTTGTTTTCTGTTTCTCAAGGTGCCTCTGTTCCTTATCAGTTCCTGGAAAACAGGAACCAGCAGAGCTGCACACAGTTCTCAGGACTGAGGTCATGAGACGGAAAGCATACGTGGATTCTTTTCAGTAACTTTTTACTTTTCTGTAAAACTACTTAATCATGTTCCTATTTCTCAAGACATGGATTGTCTTCTGGCCCTGTGACGATTGTTATTCCCCTAGTTACTGTTGTCATGACTCTGGGACGAGTGTTATTCCCTTAGCCACTGTAGTTACGCGTCTGGTTTTGGGATTTTTGCTCAAATCTATTTTTTGCCTAAAGCTTCCTTGTATAACAATATATACGCACACACTGCCATGAATAAAGCACCCTTGTTTCACTCGAGACTTGGGTCCCCTGGATCCTTCTTTTCATCGCTTTCTTTTCCTCTACTCCAGTCCCAGGTCCCGGTCTGTAAAGACCACAGATCAGCTCAATTGTCTACATTTCCTATGCATTTTACACAAGACTAGTAATTCATTCAGGCAGTTCAGTTTAGTGTCACAGTAGTGTCTGACTCTTTGCGACCCCATCACTAAAACCAGAGCTTGCTCAAACTCATATTCATCGAGTTGGTCATGCCATCCAAATATCTTATCCTCTGTTGACCCCTTTTCCCCCTGCCTTCAATCTTTCCCAGCATCAGGGTTTTTCCCAATGAGTCAGTTCTTCCCACAGGTGGCCAAAGTATTGGAGTTTCAACTTCAGCACCAGTCCTTCCAATGAATATTTAGGAATGATTTCCTTTAGGATGGACTAGTTGGATCTGCTTGCAGTCCAATGAATTCTCAGTAAGAGTCCTCACCAACACTACAGTTCAAAACCATCAATTCTTACACACTCAGCTTTCTTTATACTCCAATTCTCACATCCATACATGACTACTGGAAAAATCATAGCTTGACTAGACAGACTTTTGTTGGCAAAGTAATGTCTCTGCTTTTTAATATGCTCTCTAGGTTGGTCATAGCTTTTCCTACAAGGAGCAAATGTCTTTTAATTTCATGGCTGCAGTCACCATCTGAGGTGATTTTGGAGCGCCCCCAACAAGAGTCTCTCACTGTTTCCATTGTTTTCCCATGTTTGTCATGAAGTGATGGGACCAGATGCCATGATCTTCATTTTTTGAATGTTTCATTTTAAGCTAAATTTTTACTCTCCTCTTTCACTTTCATGAAGAGGCTCTTTAATTCTTCTTTGCTTTTTGCCATAAAGGTGGTGTCATCTGCATATCTGAGGTTATTGAAATTTCTCCTGGCCATTTTGACTCCAGCCTGTAATTCATACAGCCCCACATTTCACATGATGTACTCTGCATGTAAGTTAAATAAACAGGTTGAAAATGTACAGCCTTGACATACTCCTTTCCCAAATTAAACCAGTCCATTGTTCCATATTTAGTTCTAACTGTTGTTTCCTGAACTGCATACACTTTCTCAGGGGGCAGGTAAGGTGGCCTGGTATTCCCATCTCTTGAAGAATTTTCCACAGTTTGCTGTGATCCACATAGTCAAAGGCTTTGGCACAGTCAATAAAGCAGAAGTATATATTTTTCTGGCACTTCCCTTGAAGCTCAGTTGGTAAAGAATCTGCCTGCAGTACAGGAGACCTGGATTTGATCCCTGGGTTGGAAAGATCCTCTGGAGAAGGAAATGGCAACCCACTCCAGTATCTTTGCCTGGAAAATCTCATGTACAAGGAGCCTGATGGGTTGCAGTCCATGGGATTGCAAAGAGTCGAGCACGACTGAGTGACTAACACTTAACACTTAGATATTTTTCTGGAACTCTCTTGCTTTTTTGATGATCCATTGAGTGTTGGCAACTTGACTTCTATTTCCTCTGCCTTTTCTAAATCCAGCTTGAACATCAGGAAGTTCACAGTTCACATACTGCTGAGGTCTGCTTGGAGAATTTTGAGCATTACTTTGCTAGCGTGTGAGATGAGTGCAATTGATTGGTAGTTTGAACATTCTTTGGCATTGCCTTTCTTTGGGACTGGAATGAAAACTGACCTTTCCAGTCCTGTGGCGACTGATGGGTTTTCCAAAATTGCTGGCATATTGAGTGCAGCATTCTTACAGCATCATCATTTAGGATTTGAAATAGCTCAGTTGGAATTCCATCACCTCCACTAGCTTTGTTCCTAGTGATGCTTTCTAATTCCCACTTGACTTTGCATTCCTGGATGTCTGGCTCTAGGTGAGTGATCACATCATCATAGTATCTAGGTCATGAGGATCTTTTTTGTATAGTTCTTCTGTGTATTCTTGCCACCTCTTCTTAATATTTTCTGATTCTGTTAGGTCCATGCCATTTCTGTCCTTTATTGAGCTCATCTTTGCATGAAATGTTCCCTTGCTATCTCTAATTTTCTTGAAGAGATCTCTAGTCTTTCCCATTCTATTGTTTTCCTCTATTTCTTTTCATTGACCACTGAGGAAGGCTTTCTTATCTCTCCTTGCTATTCTTTGGAACTCTGCATTCAGAGGGGTATATCTTTCCTTTTCTCCCTTGCCTTTTGCTTATCTTCTTTTCACAGCTATTTGTATGGCCTTCTCAGACAATCATTTTGCCTTTTTGCATTTCTTTTTTTGGGGATCGTCTGGATAACTGCCTCCTGTACAATGTCACAAACCTTTGTCTATAGTTCTTCAGGCACTGTCTATCAGATCTAATCTCTTGAATCTGTTTGTCACTTTCACTGTATAATTGTAAGGATTGGATTTAGGTCATACCTGAATGGTCCAATGGTTTTCCCTAGTTTCTTCAATTTAAATCTGAATTTGGCAATAGAGAGTTCATGATCTGAGCCACAGTCAGCTCCTGGTCTTGTTTTTGCTGACTATATAGAGCTTCTCCATCTTTGGCTGCAAAGAACATAATCAATCTGATTTCGGTGTTGACCATCTGGTGATGTCCATGTGTAGAGTCTCTTGTGTTATCGGAAGAGGATCTTTGCTATGACCAGTGTGTTCTCTTGGTAAAACTCTGTTAGCCTTCGCCCTGCTTCATTTTGTTCTCTAAGGACAAATTTGCCTGTTACTCCAAGTATCTCTTGATTTATTTCTTTTGCATTCCAGTCCCCTATGATGAAAAGGACAACTTTTTTTGGGTGTAAGTTCTAGAAGTCCTTGTAAGTCTTCATAGAACTCTTCAAATTGCTTCTTCAGCATTAATGTTTGGGGCATATACTTGGATTACTGTGATACTGAATGGTTTGCCTTGGAAACATGGATCATTCTGTCATTCTTGAGATTGCACCCAAGTACTGCATTTCAGACTCTTTTGTTGACTCTGAGGGCTACTCCATTTCTTCTAAGGGATTCTTGCCCACAGTAGTAGATAGAATGGGGAGTAGATATAATGAACTGTAAGTAAGTAGTAGTACATTAGTGTCCCTTAATGGATATTTTTAGATATTTGCTATGTATTTATATAGAGAAATAAAGACTAGCTAAAATAGAAACTGCTTTATTGTTTCTTATTATAGTGTTGCATTTCAGTTAATGAGCCACTATAATTAGATCATAATAGAATTTCCAGTAATAAATTCAAGTACTTTACTAGAACTCTAACAAACACATAGACCAAATCCACTTTAGAGTGGCTGCTGCTGCTGCTAAGTCACTTCAGTCATGTCCGACTCTGTGTGACCCCATAGAAGGCAGCCCACCAGGCTCCCCCATCCCTGGGATTCTCCAGGCAAGCACACGAGTGGGTTGCCATTTCCTTCTCCAGTCATAAAAGTGAAAAGTGAAAGTGAAGTCTCTCAGTCGTGTTCGACTCCTAGCGACCCCATGGACTGCACCCTACCAGGCTCCTCTGTCCATGGCGTTTGCCAGGCAAGAGTACTGGAGTGGGTTGCCACTGACTTGCAACTGAGAATGCTTCAAATATTTTTAACATATTAACTATAAGACTTTTGGAAAACTGACCAGGAGGTCAACAAATACCTGTTAAATATATTCATCATTATTTTACAGTCTCCTTTAATATACAGATAGAACTTAGTTTTGAAGTCTGTTGAAATGTCTATACACTATATTGAACATACCTAAACCACCTGTGTTTGTACTTTGACTGAAAGATTTGTTAAAGCCTTTACCTTCAATATTCTAATCTACAAAATAAACTTTTTAAATAATATTTACAAATTAAATTTTTTGGAGATCTAAGTTAGATAACATATTCAAAACACTTAGAATAAATACCTGGAACATAGTAAGTGGTTAATAAAAATATGCTTCCTCTCTCTTCCCCTACTTTCTTGGAAATAAAGAATATTACTATATACTCTAAACTTTCCACTAGCCTTTAGATTATAGTACTGGAGATAATATAAATGTCTGAACAAAATAATACATTTTCTTTCCCAAACTGCTTTACATTCTTGGTCAGTACAAATACTCATTTTGAGCCTCATTATAAAATCCAAAAGTGTCTTATCTTACATGTTAAAGAAATGAAGACAGCCTCAGAGACCTCTGAGACAGCACTAAGAGCTCCAACATTCAAATCATAGGAGTCCCAGAAAAGAAGACAAAAGGAAAAGGCACGAGAAAATATGTGAGGAGATTATAGTAGAAAACTTCCCTAAAATGGGAGGGAAATAGCCACCCAAGTCCAGGAAGCCCAGAGAGTCCAATCCATGATAAACCCAAGGAGAAATATGCCAAAAAACATGTTAATCGAACTAACAAAAATTAAACACAAAGAAGAAATATTAAAAGTAGCAAGGAAAAACAATAAATGACATACAAGGGATTTCCATAATGCTAACAGCTGATCTTTCAACAAAAACTCTGCAGGCAAGAAGGTAGGATAGATTTAAAGTGATGAAAGAAAAAAAATGTACAACCAAGATTACTCTATTGAGCAAAGATCTCATTCAGATTTGGAAGAGATATCAAATGTTTTACAGACAATCAAAATCTAAGAGAATTCAACACCACCACACCAGCTCTTTAATAAATGCTAAAGTAATGTCTCTAGACAAGAGACAGAAAAGACCTATAAAAACAAAGTCAAAACAATAGATTCAATGTTCACAGGATCTTACTTATAAATGATTACCTTAAATGTAAAAGGCCTAGATGCTCCAACCCAAAGACACAGATTGGCTGAATGGTACAAAAGGGAGATCCCTATATATGCTATCTTCAAGAGAAACACCTTAAACCTAAGGACACATACAGCCTGAAAGTGAGAAGCTGGAAAGATACTCCATGCAAACAGAGATCAAAAGAAAGCAGGAGTAGCAATATTCATATTAGATAAAATAGACTTTAAAACAAAGATTGTTACAAGAGACAAAGGACACTATATAATGATCAACGGATCATTCCAAGAAGACCTAAAAATTATAAGTATACATGCACCCAACATAGAAGCACCTCAATATATAAGGCATATGCTAACAACTATTAAAGAGGAAATTGACAGTAACACAATAATAGTGGAAGACTTTAATACCACAGTCACATCAATGGACAAATCATCCAGACAGAAAATTAGTAAGGAAACACAAGCTATAAATGATACATAGGACAAATTGGACCTAACTGATATCTATTGGCATTTCAACCCTCCAAAATAGATTTCACTTTTTTCTCAGATGCACATGGAATATTCTCTAGGATAGATCACACCCTGGGCCACAAATCAGGCCTTGGTAAATTTCTAAAAATTGAAATAATTTCAAGTATCTTTTCTGATCACAGCTTTGTAAGATTAGATAGCAATTATAGAAAAAAAAACTATGAAAAACACAAGCACATGGAGGCAAACAATACACTTACAAAGAACCATCAGATCACTGAAGAATCAAAAAGGAAATGAAAATATGGCTAAAAACAAATGAAAACAAAGACATGACAACTTAAAGTCTATGGGACGCAGGAAAAGTGTGCCAAGAGGGAAGTTTATAGCAATACAATTCTATATCAAGAAACAAGAGACATCAAATATATGCAACACTACACCTAAAGCAACTAGAAAAAGAAGAACAACAAAACAAACACAAAAACAACAAACCAAAACAAACAACAACAAGAAAACAACAACAACAACAAAAACCCGAAGTTAGTAGAAGGAAAAAAATCATAAAGATTATAGCAAAAAAAGGCAAAAGGAATGAAGGAGACTATAGCAAAGCTCAATACAACTAAAAGTTGGTTCTTCAAGAAGATAAAATTATAAAACCATTAGCCAGACTCATCAAGAAAAAAGGGAGACACAAACCAATAATATTACAAATGAAAAAGAAGTTACAACAGACAACACAGAAATACAAAGGCCCATGAGACTACCATGCCAATAAAATTGGACAACCTGGACGAAACTGACAAATTCTTAGAAATGTATAATCTTTCAAAATTGAACCAAGAAGAAAAGGAAAATATGAACAGAACAATCACAAGCACAGAAATCAAAAAAATTTTCCAACAAACAAAGCCCAGAGCTAGATGACTACATGGGCCCCCAGGCTGCACTAGTGGTAAAGAATCTGCCTGCCAGTGTAAGAGATATAAGAGACACGGGTTTGACCTCTGGGTCAGGAAGATCCCCTGGAGGACAGCATGGTGACCCACTCAAGTATTCTAGCCTAGAGAATCCGATGGACAGAGGAGCCTGGCAGGCTGCAGTCCATGTGGTTGCAAAAAGCTGGACATGACTGAAGCAACTTTGCACATGTGGATGACTACATATGCAAATTCTACCAAAAGCTTAGAGAAGAGTTAACACCTGTCCTAGTCAAACTCTTCCAGGACATCACAGAGGAAGGAAAACACATGAACTCATTCTAATCCTGGTGTCATAATAATACCAAAACCAGACAAAGATGCCACAAAATAAGAAAATTACAGGCTAATATCACTGATGAACATAGGTGCAAAAATTCTCAACAAAATTCTAGCAAACAGAATCCAACAACACATTAAAAAGATCATATATCATGATTTGTATACCAGGGATACAAAGACTCTTCAATATCCACAAATCAATCAATGTGATACACCATACTAACAGATTCAAAGATAAAACCATATGATCGTCTCAACAAATGCAGAGAAAGACTTTGACAAAATTCAGTATAACTTATGATGAAAACAATTCAGAAAGTAGGCAAAGAAGAAACAACATAGTAAATGCCATATACAA
The DNA here is from genome assembly GCA_006408695.1 of Aepyceros melampus. Taxonomy (NCBI): domain Eukaryota; kingdom Metazoa; phylum Chordata; class Mammalia; order Artiodactyla; family Bovidae; genus Aepyceros; species Aepyceros melampus. The sequence goes on along the minus strand of SJXQ01009602.1, from coordinate 11,395 downwards.
CAAACCCACAAAAAACATTATACTCAATAGTGAAAAACTGAAAGCATTCCCTCTAAAATCAGGAACAAGACAAGAATGCCAACTGTCACCACTATCATTCAAAACAGTTTTGGAAGTCCAAGCTACAACAATCATAGAAGAAAAAGAAAGAAAATGAATCAAGATTGAAAAAGAAGAAATAAAACTGTTTGCAGAAAACATGAATATCTACAAAGAAAACCCTAAAGGTGCCACCAGAAAAATACTAGAGTTAATCAATGAATATAGTAAACTTGCAGCATATAATATTAATATACAGAAACCCTTTTGCATTCCCACACACTAGCAATGAAAAATCAGAAAGAGAAATTAAGAAAACTATCCTATTCACCACAGCAACAAAAAGATAAAATACTTAGCTATAAATTTCTTTAAATAGACAAAACACCTGTATGCAAAAAACTGTAAGACGCTGATGGAAGAAATCAGAAATGTCACAAACAAATGGAGAGATATACCATGTTCTTGGACTGGAGGAATCAACATAGTAAAAACAACTATATTACCAAAAGCAATCCTCAGATACAATGCAATCCCTATCAAACTACCAAAGGTATTTTTTGCAAAACTAGAAAAAAATAATTTCACAATTTGTATGAAAACACAAAAGATACTGAATAGCCAAAGAATCTTGAGAAAGAAAAATGAAACTGGAGGACTCAACCTTCCTGACTTAAGACTATACTACAAAGCTACAGTCCTCAAGACAGTATAGTATTGGCACAAAAATAGAAATATAGACTAACAGAGCAAGATAGAAAGCTCAGAGATAAACCCATGCCCTTATGCACAGTTTATCTTTAAAAAAGGAGGCAGAAAGTGTATAATGGAGAAAAGATACTCTCTTCAACAAGCAGTGCTGGGGAAACTGGTCAGCTACTTGTAAAGGAATGAAATTAGAACACTTCCTAACACCATATACAAAAATATGGCCAAAATGCATTAAAGACCTAAACAGGAGATGAGAAACTATAAAACTCTTAGAGGAAAACATAGGCAGAACACTCTCTGATATAAATCAAGACAAAATCTTTTATAATCCACCTCCTAGAGTAATGGAAATACAAAAATAAACAAATGAAACCTAATTAAATCTAAGAGCTTTTGTACAACAAATTAAACTATACATAAAGTGAAAAGACAACCCTTGAGCGGGAGAAAATAACAAACAAAATAAATGAGAAAGCAGTTCAGCAGCTCAATATCAGAAAAACAAACAACCCAATCAAAAAGTGGACAGAAGACATAAACAGACATTTCTCCAAAGGAGACATGCAGATGGCTAATAAACACATGAAAAGATACTAAATATTGCTTATTATTAGAGAAATACAAATCAAAACTATAATAAGGAAACATCTCACACGGATCAGAATGGCCATCATTAAAAGTTTACCAATAATAAATGCTGGAGAGGTAGTGGAGAAAAGGGAACTCTCTTATACCATTGGTGGAAATAAAAATTGATATGGCCACTATGTAGACTAGCATAGATATTTCATAAAAAAAAAACTAGGAATAAAACTACCATAGGACCCAGCAATCTCACTGCTCAGCATATATCTGGAGGAAACCATAAGTGAAAAAGGCACATGCACCCCAATGTTCATTGCAGTACTATTTACAATAACTAGGACTTGGAAGCAAGCAGATGGGCAATAGACAGGTGAATGGATAAGAAGTTATGGTATATACACAATGGAATATTACTCAGCTATAAGAAGGAATGCATTTAAGTTAGTTCCAATGAGATGAATGAACATAGAGGCTATTATATAGAGAGAAGTAAGTTAGAAAAAGAAAGACAAATATCATATATTAACACATGTATGAGGAATCTAGAAAGACAGTACTGAAAATCTTACTTGCAGAGCACAAAGGAGACACAGACATTTTGGACACAGTGAGGGAAGGAGAGGGTGGTATGGTATATGAGAATAGCATTAAAATATATATATTACCATATGTAAAATAGATAGCTAATGAGAGTTCATTGTATGGGACAGGGAACCCAAAGCCAGTGCTCTGTGACATTAGAGGCTGAATGAGGAAAGAAGTGGGAAGGGGTGTTGAATTAGGAGCGAATATATGTATACTTAAATGCTGATTCATGTTGATGTATGGCAAAAACCATTACAATACTGCAAAGTAACTATACTCTAATTTAAAAAATTAAATGCAAATAAAATGTTATTTATTTTCAATGTAATTATTAGGTTAAGTTGTGGACATAAAACTTTAATATGACTCAACATAAATACCAGTGAAATCATGATACACTAATTTAATTTTTAATCATCTTAAAAAACATAAAGATGTGAACTTACATGTTTGGACAAGTTGGGACTCTTCGAATCAACATCATACCTAAAAAATTAAAATATACACTTTAAATTATTTCCACAAGTGAAGCTAGAGAAAAACAGTATTTCCCCCAAAATACAAAAAATCAATGAAAAGTATATGATAGGGAAAAAACTTAGCAAATTTATAAATTTCTCATAAACTCTGGCCTACATACTAAAAGCAGAATTCATAAACCCTGGGTCCTTTTATTTCTACCACCTAAGTAGAAGTGTTAATTTTAATATATTCACAGTCATCAACTCTTCTTCTTGATAAGAAAATTTTAAAATTTCACTTTTCTGTGAATCAACAGATTCATAATCCTCCTAAAAACTGAAATTCCTCTTTTTAAAAAGTGCTGATAACAGGCTGTCATTTGTACATATAATAATTCTTATTTAATATCATACTCTTATTAACTTTGAAATTGGCAAAAGTAATGAGAGATTAATTTTCTCCAATCATAGGATTTAGGAAAAACATGTATTTTATAGATAGAAAAATGTGTTTATATAGGACTACTATATTCCTATTGTTTGATCAGTTGATACTGGAAGCAAATGATTTTTTGAAGAGATCCTAGGAAAATATCTTTCACTATCACTTAGTCCCTCATTTTAATTTAATTTTTTTTTTAAGCAGAAAGGTTGCTAACATTTAAAACAACCTCAATTTGCTGAATACTTGAATAGGAATATATTTGTCTTGGCTCCAGTCTTTCTCCCAAATCATATTCTTTTCACATTCCTGTACATAGCTACCTACAAAAAAATAACTTTTTTTTTTATTAATGGCTCATTAAAATCTTCCCTCTCAAATAACAAGAATGTTTTCCCAGAGAAAGAAAAGCATCTCAGTCAAAAAAAAGCACAGAAGCAGGGTTCACTGTGTATACTGATTCTTGGCATAGGTACACTTACTCCCTAGTAAAGAATGTTTGCCACAAACTGGCTTTAAATTTGTGTGATGCAAATGACCGTCTCAGAAGAGTTACAAATTACTTTACTTCATATTAGGGCAGCTTGATCACTCTTAACAACTGTAAACTAGAGTTCTGAATCAGCAAATTGCCAACATCTACTAAAGGCCTACAAATATTAGTAAAAAAAAAAAAAATTTCTTATGCAAGACAGTTTTTTAGGGTAAGATTAAAATGAGCAATTGTAGCAATATCATAGGTAAAGTACAACTCTCCTGGCGCCTCCTCAACTATCACCCCTGGAAACTGTTTTCTATAATGGGTTTAGTGTAGACTTGGGAGAAATAACATGGTATATTCTCCAAGACAGCTTCAGCAGTATGTGAACTGTGAACTTTCAGATGTTCAAGCTGGTTTTAGAAAAGGCAAGGAACCAGAGATCAAATTGCCGACATCCATTGCATCATCGAAAAAGCAAGAGAGTTCCATAAAAACATCTATTTTTGTTTTATTGACTAAGTTTATTGACTATATGCCAAACTCTTTGACTGTGTGGATCACCACAAACCGTGGAAAATTCTTCAAGAGATGGGAATACCAGACCACCTGACCTGCCTCTTGAGAAATCTGTATGCAGGTCAAGAAGCAACAGTTAAAACTGGACATGGAACAACAGACTGGTTCCAAATAGGAAAAGGAGTATGTCAAGGCTGTATATTGTCACCCTGCTTATTTAACTTATATGCAGAGTATATCATGTGAAATGCTGGACTGGATGAAGCACAAGCTGGAATCAAGATTGCTGGGAGAAATATAAATAACCCCAAATATGCAGATGACAACACCCTTATGGCAGAAAGCAAAGAAGAACTAAAGAGCCTCTTGATGAAAGTGAAAGAAGAGAGTGAAAAAGTTGACTTAAAGCTCAACATTCAGAAAACTAAGATCATGGCATCCAGTCCCAGCATTTCATGGCAAATAGATGGGGATAGTGGAAACAGTGAGAGACTTTATTTTGGGGGCTCCAAAATCACTGCAGATGGTGACTGCAGCCATGAAATTAAAAGACACTTGCTCCTTGGAGGAAAAGTTAAGACCAAACTATATAGCATATTAAAAAGCAGAGACATTACTTTGCCAACAAAAACTGTCTAGTCAAGGCTATGGTTTTTCCAGTAGTCATGTATGGATGTGAGCACTGAAGAATTAATGCTTTTGAACTGTGGTGTTGGAGAAGACTCTTGAGAGTTCCTTGGATTACAAGGAGATTCAACCAGTCCATCCTAAAGGAAATCAGTACTGAATATTCATTGGAAGGACTGATGTTGAAGATGAAACTCAATTGGAAAAGATCCTGATGCTGGGAAAGATTGAAGGTTGGAGGAGAAGGGGATACAGAGGATGAGATGGTTGGATGGCATCACCGACTCAATGAACATGAGTTTGAATAACTCGAGTGTTGGTGATGGACAGGGAGGCCTGTCCTGCTGCAGTCCATGGGGTCTTAAAGAGTCAGACACAACTGAGTGACCGTACTGAAGGAGAATATACTGTATAGCACACGGGACTCTATTCAGAGCTCTGTGGTGAACCTAAAGGGAAAAGGAAATCTGAAAGAGGGGAAATCTGAGCGAATGAACTCAACAGAACTGAACATGCTATATTAAGTTCAATTCAATAAGCAAAAATGAAATGTTTGTGTTTTCATCACAAAGAATTTAAGTATCTTCAAATACAATCCTCCTTGTCTTTAACAAAGCTTTTTAATGCTATTATCTCAAAAATAGGTGATTGACAGCAAACCTCCCAAGGCTTTAGATAATATGTTGTATTGCAATGGTTTCAAAATTACCATGATTTTTCTTTTATGGGAATTTTCCTTCTAACTTTCTAAAAATATCACTGGCTTTAATTCTCATAAGTCAGAACATAAACACTACATCCTAAATGGTAAGAATATATCTGTGTGCATGGGGCTGGGGAGTGTGAGTGTGGTGTGTATCTATGTTTATGAATGCCATAATCCCCTTAAATAAGAAAGGATAGATTGCAAAGCAAAAGTTCAGTAGTTTACCACCAGGATTGTACACTTGTGCCTAAATTTACTAACAGGAATTTTGTAAACCACTTCATTCCGCTGTTGCAATCTTAGTAAAATACTGAACTGGCAGTAACTTATTTGGGTGACTCCTAATGTTTTCTAATAGAGGGTAACAGATGTTGACTGGAATTTTTCTTGTATGTCTGAATTTCCAACTAAGGCCCAAAGCTGAAAACAAGAGATACTAAGTTCCTCCTCATGCTTAGCTCAGAGCTGCCAGTAAGTCACTCTCATTAGGGCCAAACCCTTCTCCACAAAGCTTACTCATGAAGTGACAGGCTATTCACTATCTCTGAAGGGGCAGGAGGAGGTTCTTTCCATTCCCCAAAGCAAGGTGAAGGGGAGCTCTGAAATCTATGATGATTGTGTGAGGGGAGGATAGCATCCAGCCCTCTATCATGGAGTTGTAAAAAGTTGGACGTGACTTAGCAATTGAACAACAACAATAGGGCCATCCTTGGCTGCCAGTGGAAGAGAATGTTAGCTGACAATGCTGGGAAGTGCCTTCTGAAAGCTGAGGTACAAAGAATGATATCTTTTTGAAATCAAGCAGGACCTGTCGGGCTCCTGGGTATGGAAGCCTTCCATTTCTTGTTTGTAAAGAACAGACTCCCACCTCCATGATCTGTCCTGAGTTCCAAAATTGCAAATTTCACAGTTTCTAATCATGGAAGTGAAGGGATGCAAAGACAGAGGAGGAGCAGCCAAGAAACAATAGTGAAGCCTTGGAGCAGGGTACTGATTCCACTTAACAATATCATTAAGCTCTTTATAGAGGTAAAATTCTCAACAAATGGAAGATGTTTTTCCCAGAGAAGACCACCCAAGGCCAGACTAAAGGAACTAGAGAAGCAAATCAAGAGATTACCTGAAACCAGATTAGAAGAGTACAAGCCCTTCACACACCCTAATCTTAGTAACACCACCACTGTTGAGCCATTGCTATAAAATTCCTCACCAAATCTTCCCAGGATAGGACACAAGTTTTCAAGAGCAGGAGCCTGCTGTGTCCCCTTTTGCCAGGCAAAGCAATAAAGCCATTTTTTTTCTACTTCATTCAAAACTATATCTCTGAGATTTGATTTAGCACTGGTGCACAACTTTTTAGTTCCTCCTCCACAATGAGGAGGACAGTGTTTGCTATGTATCACCTGAGGCCAGTACCCGCTAAGGCCTAGGTTTTTCACAACATAGGAGAAAGACACATCTGCTTCCCAACTCCCCTGCCTTTTTGCTATCCCAACTCCCTTCTCTCTTGTAAGTAGCTATGATAGTATCTCCAACTGAGGGGAGAGAAAGCAAAGAGTTTTGGATTAAGTTTGAGATTAAAGTTTTAAAATTAATAGTATATAACTATTAACAAACGAGATAGTTCTAATATACAAAGTGACTAAAAATCATACAGTTAGACCTTGACATTGTTAAGACGATACTTGACCAATTGGAGAAACTGAACGTGGCAGTGCTGGGACAATTATTGCAAGAATTAAAGGAACATATTTTCCCTCAAAGTGTTGAGAATCTTCAAAAATAGATTGCAATAACAATATGCATTTCATAATTATCAGTTCAGTTCAGTTGCTCAGTCGTGTCTGACTCTTTGCGACCCCATGAACCGCAGCACACCAGGCTTCCCTGGCTATCGCCAACTCCTGGAGTCCACCCAAACTCATGTCCATCGAGTCGGTGATGCCATCCAATCATCTCATCCTCTGTTGTCTCCTTCTCCTCTTGCCCTTAATCTTTCCCAGCATCAGGGTCTTTTCAAATGAGTCAGCTCTTCGCATCAGGTGGCCAAAGTATTGGAGTTTCAGCTTCAACTGAATTTTGATAATTCCATAATTATCACCATTCATTTATGAAGGAGGGAAATCACTGTGGCTCAGACGGTAAGGAATTTGTCTACAATGCGGGAGACCCGGTTCAATCCCTGGGTAGGGAAGATCTCCTGGAGAAGGAAATGGCAACTCACTCCAGTATTCTTGCCTGGAAAATCCTGTGGATAGAGGAGCCTGGTAGGCTACAGTCCATGGGGTTGCAAAGAGTCAGACACGACTTCACTTTCACTTTCACTTTTCACCTAAGTCAAATTTAGACCTGTAACTCCCTTGTTGGTGTACCCAAATGGAAAAATTAGAGCATAAGTAGTTATATATGATTTCTCATATTCTTCAGAAAATACTACATACTGAAACGGCTACCCACATTTCTTGCTCAATGACAACTGTTCTACCAATAATAAAGTTTTCAATTATGACAACAAGGAGAATTATAAAGTATCAATACTATTATATGTATAACCATTCAGTTCAGTTCAGTCGCGCAGTCGTGTCCGACTCTTTGCGACCACATGAATCGCAGTACGCCAGGCCTCCCTGTCCATCACCAACTCCCGGAGTTCACTCAGACTCACGTCATTGAGTCTGTGATGCCATCCAGCCATCTCATCCTCGGTCGTCCCCTTCTCCTCCTGCCCCCAATCCCTCCCAGCATCAGGGTCTTTTCCAATGAGTCAACTCTTCGCATAAGGTGCCCAAAGTACTGGAGCTTCAGTTTTAGCATCATTCCTTCCAAAGAAATCCCAGGGTTGATCTCCTAACCATTATAACAAAATAAATGAATGCTAAAGTTTATGACTTTATCTGTGATAAAGCATAGCACTGTGATAAAACATAGCATAATATCAGAAACCATGTCTCTTGAATGATACATCAAATCAAACGGGCAGGAGAATTTTACAACTCATAGCTGACAAACTAACCTTAAAATATCTCAACCAAATCACCGTAATAATCATTTTGGATTAATCAGAACTTACAGGAATTTGGGCCAGTGCTGCCCAAAATATATATTCGTTCATTTTCTCTCTCTCTGTCTCTCTGATAACAATTTTCCATCAGCATTGAAAGTTAACTAAAAAAACCTCCTGAAATCCATTTTCAAACCTTCCATAATGTGCAATTGAAAAACTTCTTTTCAATAAAAAAAAATAGAAATTTGTAAAATTAATATAAAGGTTAGCTAAATAAAAAACAATTCTGAAAACCACTTACATCTATGTTGTCCAATTTAGACTATTGTATTATTCAATACTGCTGCTCCTTCAAAAGGCCATGCTACTGTAAGTATGTTAGGGTATTTCCATTAGTGCTCTGAGTGACATAGTTTGAGATTGCTGTTGCTGTTGCTGTTTAGTTGCTAAGTCATGTCTGACTCTTTGTGACACCATGGACTGTAGCCTACCAGGGTCCTCGGTCCATGAATACTGGGAGTAAGGTTGCCATTTCCAACTCCAGGGCATCTTCTCAACCCAGGGCTTGACCCCCTGTCTCCTGCATTGGCAGGTGGATTCTTCACCACTGAGCAACCAGGGAAGCCCCAGGTTGGGATTACAGGTAATTTCATTGACTACTTTATCCTTTTCTCATTTTCCACTTTCTGCTTTTTAATATGCTGTCTAGGTTGGTCATAGCTTTTCCTCCAAGGAGCAAGGATCTTTTAATTTCATGGCTAAAGTCACCATCTACAGTGGTCCTGGAGCCCAAAAAATAAAGTCAGCCACTGTTTCCACTGTTTCCCTATCTATTTGCCATGAAGTGATGGGACCGGATACCATGATCTTAGTTTGCTGAATGCTGAGCTTTTAGCCAACTTTTTCACTCTCCTCTTTTCACTTTCATCAAGAGATTTTTTAGTTCCTCTTCACTTTCTGCCATAAGGGTGGTGGCATCGGCATATCTGAGATTATTGATATTTCTCCCGGCAATCTTGATTCCAGCTTGTGCTTCTTCCAGCCCAGCGTTTCTCACGATGTACTCTGCATAGAAGTTAAATAAGCAGGGTGACAATATACAGCCTTGATGTACTCCTTTTCCTATTTGGAACCAGTCATTTGTTCCATGTCCAGTTCTAATTGTTGCTTCCTGACCTGCATATAGGTTTCTCAAGAGGCAGGTTAGGTGGTCTGGTATTCCCATCTCTTTCAGAATTTTCCACAGTTTATTGTGATCCACACAGTCAAAGCCTTTGGCATAGTCAATAAAGTCAAAATTCAAATAATATTACTTGACTCAAATTTCTGAAATTAACCAACTACATTCAAAAGTTTATATGACGCTTGCATGCCCAGTCACTTAGCTGTGTCCAACTCTTTGTGACTCCGTGGACTGTCACCCACCAGGCTTCTCTGTCCATGGGATTATCCTGGCAAGTATATTGGAGTGGGTTGCCATGTCCTCCTCTAACTGATGCTTATTCAATTACATTTTACAACATGCTCTCACATTTCAAATATTATATAATTTCTATGAGAAATACTGTATTGTTTTGGAAAAAAGTTGAAGAAATTAAAATATATCATTCATGTACACTGCTTTGGTAGTTTCTTTGTTCTTGTTACACTATGATAAAATAATACAATATTGTCCATTCTAATCAAACATACTATTTTCCCACATATCCTACTTTTGCATAGTTTGAGTAAATATACTCTATTATTATATTCAAAGTAAAGTAGAACACTTCAAATATAATACTTTCATTAGTTTTAAATAACCAAGAGGAAAATTAAAGTTACATAGTTCAGGCGTTATTTACTCTCCATAAAGTTTTAGAAATTCAACTTTTGTACCGTTAAATTATAAACTATTTCAGGCATGGGCTTTGCTGGTGGTCCAATGGTTAAGAATCCACCTGCCAATGCAGAGAACATGAATTCTCCTGATCCGAGAAGATCCCACATGCCCTGGAGCAACTACGCCTGTGCACAAAAATTACTGAGCCTATGCTCTAGGGCCTGCATGCCCCACAACTCCCAAGTTCACATGCTTAGAGCTCTACAGGAAGAGAAGCCACTGCAATGAGAAGACCACACACCACAACAAGGACTAGTCCCCATTCACCACAACTAGCGAAAACCCTCATGTAGCTTGAAGACCCAGGACAACCAAAACTAAATAAGAAAGATGGTTGATTCTGCCAATTTACAAAGAAGATAAAAAAAAAAATTAACTATTTCTATGCAAAATTTGACTCTATATTGGAAAGCTCAGACCCTTGAGCATATCACATTAAACCCCTATCCAGGCCTTGGTATTCTCTTTTATAACAATGGGATAACTCTGCCTCAGAAATTTATTGGGTTGGTTAAATCTATTTACATATATTAATGATTCTATTACAAACTGTAAATAACAGCAGTAGTATTACTATCATATACCACATCTTTTTGTCTGGTACTTACAGAACCTACATACTAACCTTCAAACTACATGAGTTTCTATAATTATTTTAGCTTAAAAATAACTGGAAGATATTAGTAACAAACATATTAATCCATCCAATCATTCTTCTCTTCTATACTTCCATTAGTGAGTGTGTTGAAGTCTTGTTTTCTTTCTTTTCTAATTCCCTGAATCATGTACAGACAAGTTAAACAATATTACTGATTTATTACAAAATACTAGAAATGTATATTAAGTATGTCAATGCCCTAACTTCCTTCCTACCTTTAAGACTTCCTTGTCCATGCTAAGAATACCTAGGTAAGTCTGTCAAACATGGTACAAGTATCTGGTGCTTCCTAAACCTAATATATTCTCATTTGAGTCATTAATTTGTGAAAGAAACTCTTGAAATGATATTTAGCAAAACAGACATACTATTTAAATGACTAACCAACACTGAATTCAGTGAAATTTATTTTCTTACTGGAAACTCCTTAAATTTCTTTCCGTTCCATTCCTTTCAGTTGCTCAGTCATGTCCGACTCTTTGCGACTCCATGAATCGCAGCAGGCCAGGCCTCCCTGTCCATCACCAACTCCCGAAGTTCACTCAGACTCACGTCCATTGAGTCCATGATGCCATCCAGCCATCTCATCCTCGGTCGTCCCCTTCTCCTCCTGCCCCCAATCCCTCCCAGCATCAGAGTCTTTTCCAATGAGTCAACTCTTCGCATGAGGTGGCCAAAGTACTGGAGCTTCAGCTTTC
>SJXQ01009601.1:41638-102119 GCA_006408695.1 Aepyceros melampus | reverse complement strand
ATTCATGTCAATGTATAGCAAAATGAATACAGTATTGCAAAGCAAAACAAACTAAAAAATAAAAATTAATTAAAAAAATAAAAATAAAAAGCATTAGGTCAGAGGTTTGATATTTTTAGTTTCCAGAGACCCAGATTTATTTTTCTCCAAAAATCATCATTGCCCTTCAAAAGGAGTTCCTTCCTCAGCAATTCTCTTGTCTACTCTTTCTCATGTGTCCTTGTGAATACACTGTAACTCATGCTAATGTCTGGGCTGCATACCACATTCCTCAGTTTAATTCTTATCTTTCTAAGTCCTGTTTGCCCCTAGTATCCTTAGCTCACTATTTCTAAGAAAGGGCTTCTAGCTATAAATATCTCTAAAGTTCCTAATCTCTATAAGCTATAGTAGAATATGCTAACATTACAGCATCCCTTAAATCTTTAGCTTCTAACTATTTTAATTATTCCTAAGCCCTAAATTCAGCAAACTCCTTTGCCAAAAACATTTTCCTCACAAATAGGCTTCAGATAGGCAAGGCTATGGTTTTTCCTGTGGTCATGTATGGATGTGAGAGTTGGACTGTGAAGAAGGCTGAGCACTGAAGAATTGATGCTGTTGAACTGTGGTGTTGGAGAAGACTCTTGAGAGTCCCTTGGACTGCAAGGAGATCCAACCAGTCCATTCTGAAGGAGACCAGCCCTGGAATTTCTTTGGAAGGAATGATGCTAAAGCTGAAACTCCGGTACTGTGGCCACCTCATGCGAAGAGTTGACTCATTGAAGACTTTGATGCTGGGAGGGATTGGGGGCAGGAGGAGAAGGGGGCGACTGAGGATGAGATGGCTGGATGGCATCACTGACTCAATGGACTTGAGTCTGTGTGAACTCCGGGAGTTGGTGATGGAAAGGGAGGGCTGGCATGCTGTGATTCATGGGGTCCCAGAGTCAGGCACGACTGAGTGAATGAACTGAACTGAACTGAGGAATCCCTCCTATGGTCTCAAGCTGTGGCATCTGTGCTCACCCTGGAACACTCTTTGTAAAAGTCCTTGAACAAATGTCAATGATTAACTTTATGAATTATTCTTTGAGCACAGCTGCAGAAGGCTTTATGCCTTCTCATGCTCCTCTCAAAAACAATAAGCACCTTAATATTCTCTTCAGTCAACTCAGCTGAGGCAAGGAAAAAAAACAAGTCAGAATCACAAAGCCTAACTCCTTTATTCCAAGTCCATGCCTATGGAACAAAGGGAGGGGGTTTAGGGACGTGCTTCTATTTTGTCAGTAATGCCTGACGTGGCTCCCAACAGGTATGGGTGTGGTTATAAGTGAATACATCAGTGTTGTTTTTTCTCTTTGTTTTAGGTTGGCCATAGCTGAGGAGAGTGCTCATCTTTCTGGGTTAGACTTTATTTTGATGATGGAATCACAATGAGAAGGATATTTCAGGACACTAAGCAATAGAATATATTCAAAGGATTTCATGAAACTTTTATTTTTTCTCAAATGCATAGAAAGAGTGGATTTTGTCAGTTTTACTTCTTGGCTCTTCCTATTGATGGGAAGAATAATCAAATATTTAATTGATCTTGGGCTTTTACTTTTGTATTCGTTCCTTGATGGCACATGACAGAACTGATACCCATAGCTTATGACTAAGTCACCAGAGGGCTTGACTGGGTCTGATTTCAGCACGATGGGGATAGGTAATGCAGGTTGTTGTCCTATCAATATCCTGGATTTCCCACGGATTGGAGGAGGTGGCCTCAGGCAAAATTCAATCACAGCTCTGTCTATTCTAAATTCCATTAAGATTTCCTCTTGTTTGGTTCTATATTCAAAAGAAAATGTTTGGTTCTATTTACTAAAATGTAAATATAAAAAAGGAGCAAGGAAGTAAAATTCTGAAGATGATAAAACACAAACAAACCTCAGGTTTGAAGATACACTTCAATTATTTTTCCTCATGTCATTTTACAGATGACTTAGAGGAAAGTGTCCAGGAAACTTATTTGGCATATCTTGTTTAAGAGAAATGATCATACTCTATCTCCTTCTCACTTTGTCTACAGAATAAAGCATCATTGTTTGGCTGTTTGGCAGTAGGAAAATTATAGTTTTTATAAAACTGGGAATTTTCCTGAGAATTTTCACTGTGTGTATGTGTGTACTTGTTTATGCTTTGTGTAATGTTTCCAGTAGTTGCTTCTGAGGAGTGGGACTAAGGATGTAGGGTTGTGTTTGGAAAGGAGACTACTTTTTTACAATCAACTTTTTATTTTGGAATAATGTCAAATCACAAAGTGGCAAAGATAATATAAAGTTTTCATATAACATTCATTCAGTTTCCCCTATATGTCCTTTTTTGTTTTTAAACTGGGGGAAAATGTACATAACATAAAATTGCCATTTATATAATTTCTGAGTATACAATTCAAATTCAGTGGAATTAAATGCACTCAGAGTGTTTGTATAGCTGTCACTACCATCCATCTCCATAACTCTTTTCATCTTGCAAATCTGAAACCCTTTACTAACTAAACAATAGTTCTCCATTCCGTCATCTCCCTAGTCCCTGGCAAACACCATTATGTTTTCTGTCTCTGAGACTGTGACTATTCTAGGTACTTCATATAAGTGGAATCATACAGCATTGTCTTTTCTTGACTGACATCTCACTTATATAATGTGTCCAAGATTCATTCATATTGTTAAATAAGTCAGAATATTCTTCCTCTTTAAGGCTGGATAATATTTTGCTATATTTATATATCTCATTCTGCTCCATTTTTCCTTTGATGGACAATTTTACATTACCACAACCAGATCACAAGTATTCTAATTTCTCCACCTCCTTGCCACACTCTTTACTTTCTGTTTTTTGATAGGCCCTTATCTTTCAACACCATAATACATTTATCACAATAAAGAAACTAACCTCAGTACACTACTATTAACTAAAATTCATTTTACTCAAATTTCATTATTTTTTCCACTAATGTCCTCTTACTATGAGATGTCATTTTTACTTCATACTTTTTTTGCAATGATTCAAATTGTTAATCTTGTATTTCAGTTTTCTAAGCTAAATGTTAAAATATATACAACTCCAGTTTATGATTACTTTCCATGGTTCAAAGTCTGTTCAATATTTATTTATCAGGCACCTAAAATATGGCTAAGCCACTAGAGAAATTGAGAAGAGATAGGTAGAAAGGAAAATACAACCTGTTCCCTTAATTTGCTTGCAGTGCATATTTTAAAATTAAATAGTTTTTAAAACATCAAAAATATCTGACTTGGAATATTAATAACCTCAGATACACAGATGACACTACCTTTATGGCAGAAAATGAAGGAGAACTAAGATAGAAAGCAAAAGAGGAGAGTGAAAAAGCTGGCTTAAAACTCAACATTCAAGAAACTAAGATCATGGCATCCAGTCCCATTACTTCATGGTAAATAGTTGGGGAAACCGTGACAGATTTTATTTTCTTTGGCTCTAAACTCATAGCAGATGGTGACTGCAGCCATGAAATTAAAAGACGCTTACTCCTTGGAAGAAAAATTATGACTTAGATGGCATATTATAAAGCAGAGACATTACTTTGCCAACAAAGTTCTGTCTAGTCAAAGCTATGGTTTTTCCAGTAGTCATGAATGAATATGAGAGTTGAATCATAAAGAAAGTTGAGTGCCAAAAAAGTGATGCTTTTGAACTGTGGTGTTGGAGAAGACTCTTGAGAGTCCCTTGGATTGCAAGGAGATCAAAGCAATCCATCCTAAAGGAAATTAGTCATTTGAAGGACTGATACTGAAGCTGAATCTCCAAAACTTTGGCCACTTGATGTGAAGAACTGACTATTTAGAAAAGATCCTGATTATGGAAAGATTGAAGGCAGAAAGAGAAGGGAACAGCAGAGGTTGAGATGGTTGGAGAGCATCACAAACTTGACGGACATGTATTTGAGCAAGCTCTGGGAAGTGGTGATGGACTGGGAAGCCTGGCGTGCTATAGCCCATGGAGTTGCAAAGAGTCAGATATGACTGAGTGACTGAACGGAACTGAAAGTAAGTTATAATGAGAAAGAATTGAACTATAAAATTATTAAAATTTAAGTTATAATGTTAAAAGACATTTATACTTCATATTCCAGCCACTTTGCAAAGCATGTCACATGATTTATATGCATTATCTCATAGTCCAAAATAACTGCTAACAAATAAGTAGGTATTATTTCTACTTTTCTATGAAAACCTGAGGAACCAAAGAGTTGGATGACATGTATAAAGAAAAACTATATGTAACAGAGATAGAATTTGAACTTCTTCTCATTTGTTAAACTTATTGAAGTATAATTGATTTACAATATTGTAATTTTTGCTGTACACCAAAGGTATTCAGATATAGAAATATTCTTTTTCATATCATTTTCATTATGGTTTGGGCTTCCCTGGTGGCTCATCTGGTAAAGAATCTGCTTGTAATTCGGGACACCTGGATTCAATCCCTGGGTTGTGAAGATCCACTAGAGAAGGGAACAGCTACCCACTCCAGTATTCTGCCTAGAGAATTCCATGCATTGTGTAGTCCATGGGGTCACAGAGTTAGACAGGACTGACTTTCACTTTCACTTCCATTATGGTTTATTAAAGGATATTGAGTAGAGTTCCCTGTGCTGTACAGCAGGACTTTGTTGTTTATCTGTTCTGTATATAAGTTTACATCTGCTAATCCCAAACTCCCAATTCATCCCTCTTTCATTGGCAACCACTATTCTTGAACCCCTTTCTTTATGATTCCAAAGTCTCTATTGTTTTGCCCTCTGTTTTGTGGTTTCTGTTAATGACTTACACTTGACCATCGGTCAAGGTCAAATAAGTTGACTTTGCTATTTCTGAACTCAAGATAACTGACAGGTAGGGTAAATTAAGGCAAGAAGATAACAGCAAATAAAAAGGAGATCCACGAAAAGGAAATTCAATGCACATTAATTATGCACATTTTGCATACTTTCTAGTGACCACTTTAAAACATTATGTGCTCAAGACATTCGCGATATAAAGCACACTTAACTTCAGTGTCCCTTAGTGTGTTTGCAGCTCATAGCTGGAACTGCAATCCTTGTGATTTGTTCCCATTTTCATTAAATCTTGGGCTTAAAAAATTTTTATTTCTTCCTCCTGTAGATTCACCCATAAAATATGTTGAAGAATCATATCTTCTCTTGAGGCCATTTTTTCCAAGTACTGTATATTTCAAAGTGATAGCCCAGAGGTAGAAGAGAGATTAAGTGGAGGAAGGCACATTGAGAGGGAGGCTGTGATTGCAGTTAAAGAATAAAGCAGGGAGCGATTTGAGGACGAAATAGCTTCTTGGCTTAAAGTGTCATCTTCTCTTAATACAGGTGAGGGTTGGTACTTTTTACCAGAGTTGTATTTTCATGAAACTGGGCAATATTTATCCACAGGTATTTAAAGTACGAAAAGTAAAACTCAGCTAGAAAGTTTGAAAACTTATTGAAATTCAGACTTCTCTAGAAGTGCAGCTTTTTCTAGATGGAGGGTACGTTTAAGATTGGTTTCTATTTAGTTTAGGTTCACTCACTATTCTGACCCTGGAGAGAATGTTACAGCAGTTACTTAGGAGATCAGTGAAAGTGAAAGTCACTTAGTCGTGTCCAACTCTTTGCGATCTCATGGATTATACAGTCCATGGAATTCTCCAGGCCAGAACACAGGAGTGGGTAGCCTTTCCTTTCCCTTCTGCAGGGGATCTTCCCAACACAGGGATCAAACCCAGATCTCCCAATTGTGGGCAGATTCTTTACCAGCTGAACCACAAGGGAAGCCCAAGAACACTGGACTGGGTAGCCTATCCCTTCTCCAGGGGATCTTCCAGACCCAGGAATTGAACAGGGGTCTCCTGAATTACAGGCAGATTCACTACCAACTCAGCTATCAGGGAAGCCCACTTTAAGGTAGTATAAAAGCCATGAATACAACTATGGCTATTTTACTAAGGAGGCAAGTAGAAAATCCAGAATAATCAAATGCCAATGCTTAACAGGAGCATCAAAACAGAAATATGTCTTCTAAATCTTACTACTGCAGATAATCTCTATCATTTGCAGAAAAAGTTGAGAAAAAAAAGCTATCCGAAGAAAGATTTGAGATTCCTTGAGGTACAAGTGATCATTTAGGTAGGTATAACTAAGATGAATAAAATTCCTATCTTCGTTGTATGTTAAGCTGCTCAAAGGCAAGGAGCATGTTCCCCTTTTTTAAGTATCAGTCATTTACCTCGAGGCCTACACCAGTATTTTTCCTCTCTGAACTCTTTTTTTTTTTTTTTTGGTGATACAATACCTACAACAGCAAATAATGGAGCTATTAATTTACATCATTACTTAGCAAAATGATCTAAGACTTTAAATTCAAAATACTTAGCTTCTGCTATTTAGCAGTTATTCAGTAATCTATGATTTCTGAAAAGCAATTACAATAGAGAGTGGTGATGACGTAAGAGAACTTTGAAAATTATAGGCTGATATATAACATTTTGGGGCTTCTCCAGTAGCTCAGCATTAAAGCAGGAGATGCAGGTTCAATCCCTGTGTCCAGAAGATCCCCTGGAGGAGAGCATGGCAAGCCACTCCAGTATTCTTGCCTGGAGAATCCCCATGGACAAAGAAGCCTCATTGGCTCAGTCCATAGGGTTGGAAAGAGTTGAACACAACTGAGGCGACTTAGCATGCATGCATACATATAATGTTTTGTTATGTATTGTCTAATATATAGTTAAATAACTTAGCTGTCTGATTATTTGTATTATATCTACTCAGAATTACAGTTTCCCAGGTGGCCCTAGTAAAGAATCCCCCTGCCAGTGCTGGAGCCATAAGAGACACAGTTTCGATCTCCTGGAGGAGGGCATGGCAACCCACTCCAGTTCTTGCCTGGAGAATCCCATGAACAAAGGAGCCTGGCAGACTACAGTCCATAGGATTGCAAAGAGTCAGACACAACTGAAGCAATTTAGCAAGCATGCATGTTACCCAGAGTAAGGATATAATTATTGTGTAACAGTTTAAATCAGAGCATAGCCTGTGTCATTTATCAAACATTATTCTGGTGACAGATAAAAATTTCAATGCAAACACATGGCACGAATTTACTCATTAGTAGGAAGGCTGGTTTATAGGTAATACATCAGATCTAATCTGGTTTTCAGGTTAAAAGCTGTAATAAAGCTTTAATTGCTTTTCTTCCAAGGTAAGCTTTAGAATAAGGTACTCTATCCCTGAAAACGTCAAATGGTACATAATGACAGTTGGCAGTTCTTTCACTTTACTGTGTATAATTATCTATTCTGTCCCTGGCCTTTGAAAGACAGGTCATTGTTTTGGGTTGGATTATCCCAGGTGCAGACCTGAAGTTAAGGATCTGAGTGCTAGTGATTTATAAAGTAAATGCTCCTAGAAGAAGGATTAGAGTGGTAAGGATGGGTGAGAAGCAGGTATTAAAGGGGGGCAAGCTAAGAAAGGGTGAAATATCATAGAAAGTTTCAGTCTCAGCTTGATCCTACAAGGAGCTATATCACAGAATATGTGTCCCCTGGAGGCAAGGGAACACCAGGCTGCAGCTCTCAAGTGTGGCTGGCAGACTGATTCTGTGGTAGGAGAAGGAGCAAGAGAATGGTCATGCCCCAGGTTGGAGTGAATCCCCGGAACTGGCCGCCAAGTGAGAGTCTTTGGCTTTGAGAACAAGGAAGTCAAAGGTAATCCAAGGTAAAATGAAAGTGAGTTTATTGAAAGACAGATGCAC
Source organism: Aepyceros melampus (assembly GCA_006408695.1). Lineage (NCBI taxonomy): Eukaryota > Metazoa > Chordata > Mammalia > Artiodactyla > Bovidae > Aepyceros > Aepyceros melampus. The sequence goes on along the minus strand of SJXQ01009601.1, from coordinate 94,308 downwards.
TTTTCTAAAACCAAAGTGCAGGCCTTCTTGAAGGATATTCTAATGAGTGAGAGGGATATTTTATATTTGGGGAAAAGGGTGGAGGTTTTCAGAAGCTGGGCCATGACTCATTTTTGTCCTTTTTGGTCATCCTTGGAACTGTCATGTCATGAGGTAAAGTGATTTTTAGTATTATAAATCACTGCAGATGGTGACTGCAGCCATGAAATTAAAAGATGCTTACTCCTTGGAAGGAAAGTTTTGATAGCATATTGAAAAGCAGAGACATTACCGTGTCAACAAAGGTCCATCTAGTCAAGGCTAAGGTTTTTCCAGTAGTCATGTATGGATGTGAGAGTTGGACTATAAAGAAAGCTGAGCACAAAAAAATTGATGATTTGAACTGTGGTTTTGGAGAAGACTCTTGAGAGTCCATTGGACTGCACAGAGATCCAACCAGTCCATCCTAAAGGAAATCAGTCCTAGGTGTTCACTGGAAGATCTGATGTTGAAGCTGAAACTCCAGTACTTTGGCCGCCTGATGCGGAGAGCTGACTTATTTGAAAATACTCTGATGCTGGGAAAGATTGAGGGCAGGAGGAGAAGGGGACAACAGAGGACGAGATGGTTGGATGGCATCACTGACTCAATGGACATGGGTTTGGGTGGACTCCAGGAGTTGGTGATGGACAGGGAGGCCTGGCGAGCTGTGGTTCATAGGGTCACAAAGAGTAGGATATGACTGAGCGACTGAACTGAACTGATAGCACTGCTGCTACTGCTGCTGTTAAGTCACTTCAGTCGTGTCCGACTCTGCGCGACCCTGTAGACGGCAGCCTACCAGGCTCCTCCGTCCTTGGGATGATCCAAGCAAGAATGCTGGAGTAGGCTGCCATTTCCTTCTCCAATGTATGAAAGTGAAAAGTGAAAGTGAAGTTGCTCAGTCATGTCTGACTCTTCGTGACCCCATGGACTGCAGCCTACCAGGTTCCTCCATCCATGGGAGTTTCCAGGCAAGAGTACTGGAGTGGGGTGCCATTGCCTTCTCCGACTGATAACACTAGATAGGCATAATAGTCTGGTCATACTTGGGACAAAATATGGGAACTAAAAAGCCAAAATAAACTATAGCAAACTTAACATCTTCTGTCTCTTTCCCCAGCATCTCTGTCTCTTTGTAAAGAAACCCTCTTTTTGCTGCTCATCCGCTATTTGGACTTCAAGCATCTAGTCTCCTTCTTAAGTCTTCATGAACTGTCACTTCCAAGAAAATGCTGACTGCCTGAAGACTTCTGGGTCTCTTAGTTCAAGGTCTTGGAAGAGGAAATCGGACTGGGTCAGGTAACAATCTCAGTTTCCGTATGCTTTGGCTGGGGAGGAGAGAGCTAGCAGAACAAAACATGGCTTGAGAACCCACCAGTTCACCTGAAGCTTGAATGTGGCAACTCTCAGAGAATTAAAAAGGCTGGGCACCTATCTCCAAAGCACATCTATTTTGCTACAAAACACAATTACCCCACATTTGAAAGAGTGTGTAAAAAATGTCAATTAAAAGCTGTTCTTTAAAATATATTTATTTTGTGGACTTGGAAGAAAAAAAAAGCAGATTATGAGGTCTATTTACTGATATTTTAATGATCTCCTGTTATATATAAAATCAATAAAATATGGAAATACAGAAATGCATAAACTAATACCTTTGACAGTTGTCTTAAGAATAAGATTATCCTTAAATAACTGAATTGTATACACACTTAGTAGCACTGTAAAATGTATAGTCTCTCAGAAAGTAATTTGATAATAGGCATAAAACTGTAAAAATGTTCATGTCCATTGACCTAGTAATTCCACTTAAGAGTAGCTATCATAAAGAGTTCAACATATTTATAAGGGAAAAGCTTTCTGCACCATGAGTTTATTGCAGAAGTATTTACAGAAAAAATAGAAAATAAACCAAATATGCTTCCAAAAGGGAATAATTAAATAAATTACTGAAATATTTTTGACTCATTTAAGTTCTAGTTATGAAGAGCATGAAATTCCATAGAAAAAGGTTCATGTACTAAGTGAAATAGCAGAATGCAATACTGTTCTCAGGTAAAAATGAGGTTAAAACTGCATAGGGAAAAAATAAATACTCTAAAACACTAATCATGTTTGGCTCAAAGTGATGAGATTATATATATTTTTCCTCTATTTTCTGAGTTGCTTCCAATATGTTTATATTATTTTTATATACTGAAAAATAGTTTAAAATTGCTAAAGCACTATTACCACATTCTCCAACAGCTTTAGTCTGTATTCTCTGGAGCTCTTTCTTAACATTCTTCAATGGGCTACCAAGCTCTCTTGAAACCTATTACTTTTTGAAAGGATTTCATGAGTTAAAGACTGTATCTCTAAGTACTTGGAAACTTCTGAGAGGAAAATGAAAAGCCGGCTTAAATAACTACTGTGGAGAACTTCAGAAGGGTCTGGAAAAGTGGCTGTTAAAAAATATATACATATATATTTACTGGAAGTGGAGTGAACCTATAAATCCTCAGAAGTATCTGAAACTGTCAGTTGCAAAGCACCAATGATGATAGAAGGATCTATAGCATTCAGTATGTCTTATGAAGCATCCTGGAAAGCTGCACAAGGAAAGGCAATTAGCAAACGCTCCAGTAACCATCAATGTAGATATTATTTTTAAAGTAACTGTTACTCTGATTTTCATGCCTGTTTATGGGAGGCTGGAGTATTATAAAACCACACAAAAGAAAAAAAAAAAAGAAAAAAAAGGTATCTCTTATGCTCAGAATAAGTAAACGATGGTTTTCTTATTGAAATTGTTTTGAGAAAACAGTGCTATGACTCTAGAGCATGAAAGGAGAACTAAATTATTATGACATCATCATGGGTTGTAAGTTGTAAGGCAACAATATTTCCAGATTATGTTCTGCAGAACAGCAGTCCCAAGAGATGCTCCTTTAATGAAAGCAGTTAAGGGTTGAAATATATGTTGAATACATGTCCTCTTTAACAACCAGTATATTCCTAAAATTTTCCACAGTAAAGATAGCTATTTTATTAGCATTTTCCCAGCTTAACTGTTCATGATATCTCCTTCTCTGCCATATTATAACTGTTGTCATTAAGTAAAAGCAGTTTCCAGTAAAATATAGTTTGGCAAATGCTGTGTGATGTTGACAGATTTCATAGACTACTAGATCTAAGTTCAAATTCAGTTTCTACCACACAGTAGCTTCAGAAATCCAAGTGAGTTACTTGAACTATTTTATTGACCCAAAATGTTTAAATGGTTTTGATTCAGCTAACATGGAATGGGACCCCACTCCAGTACTCTTGCCTGGAAAATCCATGGGCAGAGGAGCCTGGTAGGCTGCAGTCCATGGGGTCGCTAAGAGAAGGGCACGACTGAGCAACTTCACTTTCACTTTTCACTTTCAGCATTGGAGAAGGAAATGGCAACCCACTCCATTGTTCTTGCCTGGAGAATCCCAGGGGCGGGGACGTCTGGTGGGCTGCCGTCTATCGGGTCACACAGAGTCAGACAGGCTGAAGTGACTTAGCAGTAGCAGCAGCAACATATAGTGAGAAACATGCAAGAAGAAAAGTTATGACCAACCTAGATAGTATATTCAAAAGCAGAGACATTACGCTGCCGACTAAGGTCCGTCTAGTCAAGGCTGTGGTTTTTCCTGTGGTCATGTATGGATGTAAGAGTTGGACTGTGAAGCAAGGTGAGCACTGGAGAATTGATGCTTTTGAAGTGTGGTGTCGGAGAAGACTCTTGAGAGTCCCTTGGACTGCAAGGAGATCCAACCAGTCCATTCTGAAGGAGATCAACCCTGGGATTTCTTTGGAAGGAATGATGCTAAAGCTCAAGCTCCAGTACTTTGGCCACCTCATGTGAAGAGTTGACTCATTGGAAAAGATCCTGATGCTGGGAGGGATTGGGGGCAGGAGGAGAAGGGGACGACCGAGGATGAGATGGCTGGATGGCATCACGGACTCGATGGACGTGAGTCTGAGTGAACTCTGGGAGTTGGTGATGGACAGGGAGGCCTGGCGTGCTGCGATTCATGGGGTTGCAAAGAGTCGGACATGACTGAGCGACTGAACTGACTGAACTGAACCTTCACCAGACATTCTAGCCTCTTTTCTTTTCATTTTTTTTAAATGTGTCTAGCTCTTCTGTCTCTGAGTCTCTTCACTTGCTGTTTTCTTTATCTGGAGTACCTTACCCACAGAAGCCACCTGACAAACTGAATGTTCATTATCAGTAATGTCTTCCCTCTATATTGTTGAAAATGTCAACATGACTATCTTTATGGTGCCTCATCTTCATTCAGGGAAGATCCCCTGGAGAAGGAAATGGCAGTCCACTCCAGTATTCTTGCCTGGAGAATCCCATGGACGGAGAAGCCTAGTACGTTACAGTCCACGGGGTCGCAAAGAGTCGGACACAACTGAGCGACTTCACCACCACCACCACCACCACCACCACCACCACCACCATCTTCATTCTCCCCATTTTTTTTTTTTAAACTATGGCAGGGACTACTAAACTTACTTTGAGTTTTCTTAATGAATTATATGTTACTAAATAAGTGAACTATTTATTTATTATTAATGTATCTGTCTTTGGAAGGAATGATGCTAAAGCTGAAACTCCAGTACTCTGGCCACCTCACGTGAAGAGTTGACTCATTGGAAAAGACTCTGATGCTGGGAGGGATTGGGGGCAGGAGAAGAGGACGACAGAGGATGAGATGGCTGGATGGCATCATTGATTCGATGGACATGAGTCTCAGTGAACTCCAGAAGTTGGTGATAGACAGGGAGGCCTGGCGTGCTGCGATTCATGGGATCCCGAGTCAGACATGACTGAGCGACTGAACTGAACTGAACTGAATGTATCTGTTCAGTTGCAGTTTGTCTGCTCCCCATTCCTTGGTGTATTATATCTTCAGCATTGAAGCAGTGCTTGGAACATAATGGTAATTAACAAATATCTGTTTACAAATTAATAAGGTAAAAATATTTCTATGTGACTGTGCTTGATTCTCATAATGATATTTGAAACTCTTAAATCCTGAATTTCTGATCAGTTTCAGGTCATGAAAAATATTTTTCTTTTTCACTTCTTGAATTTGGGTCATGATTTGTTTGCATTTTTAAAGATACAATTTACAGTGTTTACTTTGTTTTTAAAACAAACTACTCAAATGTAGCCACTTTAAAAATAAGTGATTGAGAAGACTATATTATAGAGTAAGAAAAACACTTGAAAAACAATCCCAAGTTAATGTACCTGGACCAATTAAAGAAGAAAAGGATACTATTAGGAAAATATTGTCAGCAGAAATTAAAGAATGAATTGGAATAGCTTTAATTGGAATTTTTAAAATATAGTGAAAGGACATTGAAAATAGAAGTTAATCTGATTATAGGATAACCAGTGTCAAATAAAACAGAGCTAAAAACTGAAATAGTTCAGCTGTATCATTTATATTCATACTTTATCCTTGTCATTGACCAATAGTCTTAACATTCCCTTCAGCTTAATTTAAGCACTTCCCAGGTGCTTCTAGTGGTAAAAATCCACCTGCCAATGCTGGAGATTCAGAGATGTGGATCTAATCCCTGGGTCAGAAAGATCCCCTGAAGGAGGGCTTGGCAACCCACTCCAGTATTCTTGCCTGGAGCATCCCTTGGACAGAGGAGCCTGGTGGGCTAGAGCCCATCAGATCACAGATTCAGACATGACTTTAGCTACTTAACACACACAAACACACACAGAAGTCGCTCAGTCGTGTCCAACTCTTTGCGACCCCATGGATTGTAGCCCACCAGGCTCCTTGGTCCATGGGATTTTCCAGGCATGAATACTGGAGTGGGTTGCCATTTCCTTCTCCACTTAGCACACACAGCTTAAATAAATTTAAACAGGTTTCTTCCCAGCTATAGGTCCTTGATTTCTCTTTTCTTAGGGCATTTACTTTAGAAAAACTTGCAATTGTAAACTCTTTTTCTACCTCTTTGAAATGTAAATTTTGTACAAATGAGGAATGTCTTTCTTAGGACCCTTGAGTTACCTACCTTCTTTGAAATATAATCATCCACAAAAAGAGCAACTCTTGTCTTCCAGTCTCTTTGGGAGGGTAGGATCCTAACTTCCCTAAGAGCCAGCCAGCAAATACAGATGGCCTCATCACAGTGACTAACTTCCCTCTAAGTCCTTTGATGCTATTGTACTAGTTTGCACAATCCTGGTACAACTTGCTTTTCCAAAATTGCTTAATACTACTTTACACTAACAAAAAGATATCTGAAAAGGATTTTTTGCTTATACAAAAATAGAGTTTAATGTTGATTTTGCGGGGAGCCATCACCGAGGAATCACACAACGCAAGCAGTGAGAGTAGCGCCTCCAAGCTCCTTCTCTGGGAACTACACTTAGCATCAAGCCACCAGAGCTTTGAAATGTATCTGTGAGCATCTGTGCTTTGTCTCTACTTACTGTGTGTATTCGATAGCAAGATGTGTCCTACAGTAACTGCTTCTTCACTTAGTCCATTTAAGCTTTCTAAAAGTTTCATAGAAATGGTCTACTTTCAATAGCAAGTGAAACCAGTACTTAAATTCCCTGTCATATTTTGCTATTTTTTTTAACATTTCTCTCTTTCTGAATAAATAGTTTCTATTAATGTGTCTTCAAGCTCATTTCTTCAAATTTGCTAATTATTTTCTCATCTTTATTTGACTATTGAACACATAAAGTACTCATTTGGGATTTTTTTAAGTATTATAATCTTTATTACATTATTTTTCTTATATTAAAAGATTTCTCTCAGAACTACCTTTCCATTCATTCTAAAGGTTTTCTGTTACCTTGTGAGATAGTTACAATGGCTGCTTTAAAGTCTGTTTGGTAATGTTAACATCTGGGTCAGATTTGGGTAAGATATCATTATTGTTTTATCCACAGAGATTGATTAAATGCTACTGGTCCTTGTTTATTGTGTTTGGATTTTATGTAGACTTTATTTCCTGTTATAATTCTTTGAAGACTATGAGGGTTTTATTTTTATTTATTTATTTTTAGCACAAAATTAACCCAGATAATTTCAGACCAATTTTTACTTTCTTTAGTGTATGGTTTAAAAATTCTAATTCCCAAGCTCTACTGCTCTGCTGCATTGGGTTTGACATTTACATGACCCACTCAATGATTTTAGACTAAGGCAGTGATCCCAATTCAGTTTCTGAGGCTTTATGCACCTGACTTGGGTTTGCCCATGCGATTATATAGGGTTAATACACAAAATCAGTGTCTCCTTCTCTGGATATCTCTGCTGTGAAAATTTCTGGGCATTTTCCAAACACCAACATCTTTGTGTTAGTATGATGAAATGTAACATTTATATACTATGTAAGACTAATCAGATTAGAGTGTAGTGAGCTTGATACATCAGCCGTAATAATATAACTTTCTGGCATACATTAATTAGATAAGCAAAGCTGTCTCTTTCAAATATTGCTGTGGATCTCAAAATAGAAGCAACTTAACTCAGTTATTTTTTACTAAAAAATGCTGTTATTAGAGACTTTCAATAGATCTCTATATTCTTAGATGTCTTCAGTCTTCAGGTTCTATATTATCAAGACTGAATACTTAAATGAATAACGTACATCATATTTTAGTCTAAGTCTTCTTTGAAATACATTGGATCATAAAAAAGTAATGTGAAAGAATATTTTCTGGGATAATAAGTGAAGCTACTTATTATAATATGTATACATTTTCCTTTTGATTTTTTCTGTTATATATATGTACACATATATGAAAAATTATATATTCCTACAGATTAAGTGATAATCTTAAATCATATTAAGTCTCTCTATAAAATAACCAAAGTGATATAATGATAATATATACATTTTATATAGAAATATATGCATGTGTGCTAAGTCACTTCAGTCCTGTCTGCAGGGTATCTTCCCAACCCAGGGATAGAATCCACACCTCCTGCAGCTCCTCCATTGCAGGTGGATTCTTTACTGCTGAGCCACCCCGGAGGCCCATATATAAATACACACATATGTAAATATACACGTATACAAATACATGGGCTTTCCAGGTGGTGCTAGTGGTACAGAATCTACCTGCCAATGCAGAAGATGTAAGAAACACAGGTTTGATCCCTAAGCCAGGAAGATTCTCTGGAGAAGGCCATGGCAACCCACTCTAGTATCTTGCCTGGATAATACCATGGAGAGAGGAGCCTGGTGAGCTACAACCCATAGGTTTGCAAAGAGTTGGATACAACTGAAGTACTAAGCATGCACACATAGGGATATTATACTTAGTGATATAAATCAGGCAGAGAAGGAAAACATCTCATCTTGAAGGAGGTCTTTGTCTCAATGGTTCAGGCAGATAGTGTGGAATTGAATAATTATTCACACATCCCACTGTTCGTTGGTAATATTGAATATCTATGGTCACTGTTATACTACTATGCTAGATGAGGAACCTGGCATTATTATAGTATATCAAAGAGAAAAACTATGTGAGTCCATGAAAACTACCCTCCTACAGGTGCTCAAACATTATTCAGAGGCTTAAATGCATGTTTAGCTTTTGGAGGTAAAGTTAGATAAATATTTTAGTTGTTTTGACATCACTGTTAAAAAAAGAAGGGTATGGTCAAGGGAAATATTATACAACACAAGTTAATGGATTTTTCAAATGGCTGATAGATGCTTAATAATGTCATTCAAAGTTAAGCTGCAATGATTTAAATAATTTTACTAGTAAATTATGGCAATCTGTAAATATTTGTATTTTTATAAGTATTAATTATGAGTAATAAATTAAGATGGCAGAAATATTTTATTTTAAATGAGCTGCTCAAAATACCAAGAGAAGAGAATAATGGAAACAGATCAGATTTCCCCAAAGCATACAAATAATGAATCTTTTTGTTAAGAATGTCAAGTTTTATTTAACGCTGCTGTTGTAGTATTGTACTCTTTAACATTTATTTATTGGAGGCCTTCCTTGTGCCAGCTACCTGGATCTACTCCAATACCTACTGAGCTAAAATCTGGCTTGCCTAAGGAATGAGTCCAATGTATTCAAATTTAACACAAAACATAAACATCTTTCTGAATGGAACTAAACTATTGAGAGCTATTTGAATGATAAACTTTTGTTCTGTTTCTAAGAAGTAATTATGTGCTTTATTTGTGGTCTACTGTATGATTTCAAGTTTCTCTTTCTTCTTCACTGAACCTCCTTCCTCTTCATTGAATGTCATTTTTATTCAGTCTGTTGAAATGACAAACAATGCTTAAACATCTGGAGCTGCACTGCCTGGTAAAATACCTACCATAATCACAAGTTGATTTATTTCCTCTGTGTAAATGTGACACTATTTTTTTTTCCATCAGTTAAAAGGGAAAAGTTTTCTGCACTTAACACAAATAAATATTATGAAGACACATTAATTAATAAACTGAGTTAATTCCTCAGAATAAGAGAGGAAAATTATAGATTGTGTATGCTATCAGAATGTAAATACAGGTAAATAATGTGATTGATAATTCTGTTATTAACAGTGAATTTTTTAACATTAAAATATCATAACATTCAGCTAAACTGCAAACAAATTATTTTAAAAATTACTTAAAGCTATTTTAATAAAAGAAAACGGGATTTGTTGTAGGATATCATATTTAAAATTGTGAATTAGCCTATATATGATGAGTGAGTAACTGTATCACAAAACAAGCCTTTTCTCAAATTTGAAATCTAGATTCATTCTGTTCCTGTCCAGGTAGAGAAATATGGATGAAGAAAAAGTATTCAGCATTTAAATATATATATTTTCCCTTCTGTTCTGACTGTCTTGTTGGTATAATAGTTCTCAGTCATGACTCAGTGTAGTGCTAGTCATAGAGTTCTTGAGGTGGTCTCTCCACAGACTTCATGCAAATTGAAAAATGCTAGGTCACTCTTTCTGGGAAAGACACTGGAATTCAGTCTGATATTTGAGTAGCAAGATGATACTAAAAATGTCAAAATGGGAAAGATTTAGAGAGAAGACTTTTTGACTTAAAAATATGCTATCACCAATATACCTACTATCCAAAAATGTCAAAATTCTCAAACTATAACAGATATGCATCAAGTGTTACTAATAAGAACATTCACAGTAAGTAATGGCTTCATTGTGTGATATTTTGGATAATTGGTAACCATTCAGTGTCAAATATTACCTTCATTTTATTGACATTTTATCAAAAGTAATATTTTATTAATCTTTATGCAAGTGATTTCTTAGTTCCATTTTAGTAAATGCCAAATAGACTAGAACTAGAACAGTATTAAATGCTAAAGAACAGGAAAGATACAGAAACATAGAATGAACAATAAAACTACTAAAGGTAAACTATTAAACATATATTTTTACCTGTTTTACTCTTTGCATCAGACTGATCTGCATCATAATTACAGATATTGTCAACAAGTATGTATAAGAAAGGAGCACATTCAGGTTGATTTATATTTTACAGCATATTTTAAAAAAATTTGGATCAACTATTTAAACCAAGAGTATTATAAGAAAACAATGGTTCAGTATTTAGTCTGGCAAAATTATGTTACAATAAACATTCATTTTTGTGCCTTGGATTCTGAAATAACTTTATTTCCTGCTGTGAAACAGAGAGAATGTGGTTGATGATATCAGGTTTCAGGCTAACATTTTATACTGATTCGTCAGAATAAAAAGCAATAATTACAGGCCTGGGAGACCATGCTTCTCTGCCCTTCTGGCTTCAAATAAGCCCAAGATGAGGAGAAAATAGCAATATGAAAAAACAAAAGACTCAGGGATTATTATATGCAACATTAACTAGATATTCTCCAGTCTAAGACATGTGACTCTCTTTGGAACATTTCAGAATGAATAAAGAATGTACAAATGAATTTGAATTTATTGAATGTATTTTTCAGCATTAGATGTCCTAATACTAGTAATGAAGGAATACAACAAACAAAACCTTTCTCCCTGCTATGCCTCATTCCATGAGAAATGTAATTTCCTGCATAAGTAATCTTAATCCAGTGAAGATTTATTTTTGTCTTTTTACGTTATAAATGTAATTCACTTACTCAATAAAATGTCACTGGGTTTAAAAAGCAAGGAATATATCAAAGGTGCATTAAAGTATCCCAAATAAATCTATTTTCTTTATTCTGCATTATGAAAATTTTTCTTAAATCATAAAGCTAATTCATATACCTCTATAACTGCATAAAACACAGATAATAGATTTTTACTGGTCATTCCATTACTCTAATGACTTCAATAAATCAATAACATGCCTCCAAAATTTCCCTTCTTCTAAGAAATATTACAAACACATAAAAATAATTTATTTTAATTTGTATAAAATGCTTAAGCTTCATCAGTTCAGTTAGTTCAGTTGCTCAGTCGTGTCTGACCATTTGTGACAACATGAATCACAGCATGCCAGGCCTCCCTGTACATCACCAACTTCCGGAGTTCACTCAGACTCATGTCCATCGAGTCAGTGATGTCATCCAGCCATCTCATCTTCTGTCGTCCCCTTCTCCTCCTGCCCCCAATCCCTCCCAGCATCAGAGTCTTTCCCAATGAGTCAACTCTTCGCATGAGGTGGCCAAAGTACTGGAGTTTCAGCTTTAGCATCATTCCTTCCAAAGAAATCCCAGGGCTGATCTTCAGAATGGACAGGTTGGATCTCCTTGCAGTCCAAGGGACTCTCAAGAGTCTTCTCCAACACCACAGTTCAAAAGCATCAATTCTTCGGTGCTTAGCCTTATCACAGTCCAACTCTCACATCCATACATGATCACAGGAAAAAACCATAGCCATGACTAGACGGACCATAGTTGGCAAAGTAATGTCTCTGCTTTTGAATATGCTATCTAGGTTGGTCATAACATTTCTTCCAAGCAGTAAGTGTCTTTTAAATTCATGGCTGCAATCACCATCTGCAGTGATTTAGGAGCCCCCCCAAAAAAAATAAAGTTTGACATTGTTTCCACTGTTTCCCCATCTATTTCCCATGAAGTGATGGGACCGGATGCCATGATCTTTATTTTCTGAATGTTGAGCTTGAAGCCAACTTTTTCACTCTCCTCTTTCACTATCATCAAGAGCCTTTTTAGTTCCTCTTCCCTTTCTGCCATAACGGTGGTGTCATCTGCATATCTGAAGTGATTGATATTTCTCCCGGCAATCTTGATTCCAGCTTGTGTTTTTTTCCAGTCCAGCGTTTCTCATTTGGTACTCTACATATAAGTTAAATAAGCAGGGTGACGATATACAGCCTTGACATACTCCTTTTCCTATTTGGAACCAGTCTGTTGTTCCATGTCCAGTTCTAACTGTTGCTTCCTGACCTGCATATAGATTTTGCAACAGGCAGGTCAAGTGGTCTGGTATTCCCATCTCTTGAAGAATTCTCCACAGTTTATTTTGATGCACACAGTCAAAGACTTTGGCATAGTCAATAAAGCAGAAAGATTTTTTTTTTTTTCTGGAACTCTCTTGCTTTTTCCATGATCCAGCAGATGTTGTCAGTTTGATCTCTGGTTCCTCTGCTTTTTCTAAAACCAGCTTGAACATCAGGAAGGTCATGGTTCACGTATTGCTGAAGCCTGGCTTGGAGAATTTTGAGCATTACTTTACTAGCAACTCCTTTTCCTATTTGGAACCAGTCTGTTGTTCCATGTCCAGTTCTAACTGTTGCTTCCTGACCTGCATATAGATTTCGCAACAGGCAGGTCAAGTGGTCTGGTATTCCCATCTCTTGAAGAATTCTCCACAGTTTATTTTGATGCACACAGTCAAAGACTTTGGCATAGTCAATAAAGCAGAAAGATTTTTTTTTTTTTCTGGAACTCTCTTGCTTTTTCCATGATCCAGCAGATGTTGTCAGTTTGATCTCTGGTTCCTCTGCTTTTTCTAAAACCAGCTTGAACATCAGGAAGGTCATGGTTCACGTATTGCTGAAGCCTGGCTTGGAGAATTTTGAGCATTACTTTACTAGCATGTGAGATCATTCTTAGGCATTGTCTTTCTTTGGAATTGGAAAGAAAACTGACCTTATCCAGTCCTGTGGCCACTGCTGAGTTTTCCAAATTGGCTGGCATACTGAGTGCAGCACTTTCACAGCATCATCTTTGAGGATTTGAGCTAGCTCAACTGGAATTCCATCACCTCCACTAGCTTTGTTCATAGTGATGCTTTCTAAGGCCCACTTGACTTCACATTCCAGGATGTCTGGCTCTAGATGAGTGATCACACCATCATAATTATCTGGGTAGTGAAAATCTTTTTGGTATAGTTCTTCTGTGTGTTCTTGCCACCTCTTCTTAATATCTTCTGCTTCTCCTAGATCCATACCACTTTTGTCCTTTATTGAGCCCATCTTTGCATGAAATGTTCCCTTGGTATCTCTAATTGTCTTGAAGAGGTCTCTAGTCTTTCCCATTCTATTTTTTTCCTCTATTTCATTGCATTGATCGCTGAGGAAGGCTTTCTTATCCCTCCTTTGGAACTCTGCATTCAGATGTTTATATCTTTCCTTTTCTCCTTTGCTTTTCGCTTCTCTTCTTTTCATAGCTATTTGTAAGGCCTCCCCAGACAGCCATTTTGTTTTTTCTGCATTTTTTTCCATGAGGATGGTCTTGATCCCCGTCTCCTGTACAATGTCATGAACCTCTGTCCATAGTTCATCAGGCACTCTATCTATCGGATCTAGGCCCTTAAATCTGTTTCTTACTTCCACTGTATAATCATAAGGGATTTGATTTACAAATCCTGAATGGTCTAGTGGTTTTCCCTACTTTCTTCAATAGAGTATGAATTTGGTAACAAGGAGTTCATGATCCGAGCCACAGTCAGCTCCTGGTCTTGTTTTTGTTGACTGTATAGAGCTTCTCCATCTTTTGCTGCAGAAAATATAATCAATCTGATTTTGCTGTTGACCATCTGGTGATGTCCATGTGTAGAGTCTTCTCTTGTGTTGTTGGAAGAGGGTGTTTGCTATGACCAGCGCATTTTCTTGGCAAAACTCTATTAGTCTTTGCCCTGCTTCATTCCACATTCCAAGGCCAAATCTGCCTGTTACTCCAGGTGATTCTTGAGTTCCTATTTTTGCATTCCAGTCCCCTATAATGAAAAGGACATCTTTTTAGGGTGTTAGTTCTAAAAGATCTTGTAGGTCTTCATAGAACCATTCAACTTCAACTTCTTCAGCATTAGTTGTTGGGGCTTAGACTTGGATAACTGTCCTTGGATATTGAATGGTTTGCCTTGGAGATGAACAGAGATCATACTGTCATTTTTAAGATTGCACTCAAGTACTGCATTTCGGACTCTTTTGTTGATCATGATGACTACTCCATTTCTTCTGAGGGATTCCTGCCCACAGTAGTAGATATGATGGTCATCTGAGTTAAATTCAGCCATTCCAGTCCATTTTAGTTTGCTGATTGTTAGAATGTCGACATTCACTCTGGCCATCTCTTGTTTGACCACTTCCAATTTGCTTTGATTCATGGACCTGACATTCCAGGTTCCTATGCAATATTGCTCTTTTCTGCATTGGACCTTGCTTCTATCACCAGTCACATGCACAGTTGGGTATCTTTTTGCTTTGGCTCCATCTTTTCATTCTTTCTGGAGTTATTCTCCACTGATCTCCTGTAGCATATTGGGCACCTACTGAACTGGGGCGATCCTCTTTCAGTATCCTATAATTTTGTCTTTTCATACTGTTAATGGGGTTATCAAGGCAAGAATACTGAAGTGGTTTGCCATTTGCTTCTCCATGGACCACATTCTTCGTGGGAATTCACTGATTGCCCTGGGATCAAAACTCTAAACTCCCAAAGTGGATGAGGAGTGTGACCCCTCTTCTTGTAACTGGATCCCACATGCCACAACTAAGAGTTTACATGCTTCAGCTCCAGCTACCAAAGACCCCATAAGCCACAACAAAGACTGAGGATCTTGTATCCCACAGCTAAAACATGGTCCAGACATATAAGTGAAAAAGTAAGCAAGTAAACAGAAAAATGATAGGGGAGAAGTTTTTGAAGTGGCAATGGGATGTGGGAGAGAGCTCAGGGGTCCAGGATGCAGCTGTGGGATTCTTAAATGTTAATTGTGAAGTTTCATCAGGAAATATTCTAAAGTCTGTTAGGCGACATTGCAATATTTTAAACATGCTTTTGTAGGTAACATCAGATTGATAACTGATTCTTTGGCATAGTTCCAAACAGTAAATATAGTTTGGGAATATAAAATCTCTTTCCTGGCTCTGAAATACTGTATCAAGTAAGAGATAACTATCCAAATACTAATGCAAATAGAGATATTCTTTTGAACTTGTCATGCTGCCTGAATACTGAAATACTTACAGAATTCCCTAATCAAACATGTTTTTTTTCTTAAGTCATAATAGAGGTTAGTACCTTAGTTACTTTGATCTTCTTTCATGTCACTAAAAACTTGAAAAGATTTCTGGATAGAGGTATTATTGAATTGAACCTTAATTGGAACTTAATCTCCATAATTATGCATAATTGTCTGTGTTTATTACTCCTACAACGAGGACACATTTTTTTTAGCTCCCAGGAAGCATCTGGTAAAGCATCACAAACAGCATTAGATAATATGATTGCATACACTTCACTTACTTTATTTGGTTTACAGTATTATTATCCAAAGAGAAGTGCAGAACACTTATAATACAATGTCATCTGACTTTACTCTGAAGTTACTGTGAAAATTCAATAAAATTAACAGTATAATTAAAAATATATATCATTTAAATATATTTATAGACTAGACAGAATTAAATTAGATTAAAACTATATAAAATATATTGCTTACTACCATAAGTCTCTCTGAAATGATCAGTAATCAAGTGTTTGGGGGATAAGGTCAAGTAATACTTAATTACATTTTTACTAAATCAAATAAAGTTAGTTAGGATATTAATTTCCCTGGTATATTTGGAATACCAGCAGAATGAATGATTAATTTTGGAGCTGCTGTAAATTTATGATGACAGTGACTTCTTACCATCGACATACCAATTTAAAATTATCAATATGTGCTTATATGCATTTTCCTGTTTATGCTAGGTCAGTCGTTCTTTAATTACAAGTTTAGATCTTGTTATCATTAGCTAGGTGCAAAGTATATATATATATATATATATATGCACTAAATATCCTCAGATGCCTTAGAACTACAGGTAGATCTAAGCATTACAGATAAAAATTTAAATGAAGAATGTGAAGAGAAAGAATTTTTGCCTTGTCCATAAATAGGCAACTCAAGGATGAATAATAAAAATATACTTCAAATGAGCCAAGAAATCATTGTCTGTCGTTTTGGCATTTATCAATAGTCAGATTAGAGGAGAATTACTATCAGTCTCAATTTTCAAAATATATATCTTGAAATAGAATTTTCTAAAGTATCATTTCTTATAATCGCAAATAAACTTGGAAACCAATAAATATTAAATATGTATTAATTAAATTGTTTATTTTTAGACATAGATTTTATTAAAAGAAATCTTTGTTTTGTAAATATGTACTTTAATCCTGATATAACAAATAATGATTTTTTGTTGTTGTTTTTAGTCCAAAAAGCAACAGATTTTTTTTTTCACTGTAGTCTCTGAGCTAATTACTATACAGGTAATTCTTGCCCTGGCCCAATAAAGAAAATTTAATAATCTGTTTAAAAAAATATCATTACTTTTACATCATATATTCTCTTGTAATATTTTGACTTGATCATTGTAATGTGAGAGCTACTTTTCACATCATTCTAATATGCTCTTCTGACTATGAATCACTTTAATAGATTATGAATTTATTATGAGCAAGAACTCTTTTATATATCCAGATGGTCACTAAAACATAGACCAAAGACTGTAAGAATAAAATATTTTATTGCATATATGGTCTTTTTAAATTCTGGGAAAGTAACTGTTGTTACATAGCTCTTTGAGGAAGTCAACCAATCTGTGGTAAGTTCCACATGTAAAAGCACACTACTCTGATCTGTGGCTCCGCTGGTGGCTCAATGGGTGAAGAATCCACCTATAATGCAGGAAACTGCCTGCAGTTCAGAAGACCTGGATTCATTCCCTGGTTTGGGAAAACACAGTGGAGAAGGAAATGGTAACCCACTTCACTATTCTTGCCTGGGAAATCCCATGGACAGAGGAGCTTGGCAGGCTACAGTCCATAGGGTCGCAAGAGTCAGAATGACTTAGAGACTAAACCATCACTTGATCTTTTCTTGTGAAAAATTAAAGATGCATTTTTCTTCATCAGATATATATAAAACGATCACTTTTTCTTCTGGTCATATAGGAAGTAGCTAGAGTTCAAAGTATTGGCAGTAGTTTAACTTCTTCCATATACATTATAGATAATTTACTCTTATCAGCTCAAAAATTTTAAAAAAGATCATAAGCTACTTCAAAATATAAATATCTATACTTAAAATGTATTATAAGCTAGGCAATTTACCCATCATTGCTCAAATTGTATTTAATCTTGACCAAAATTCTAAAAGCATTTAAGGATTTTTACTAAAGAAGAAACCATGTTGTAGGTAGATACATGCTATAATTTTCTTAAACTTGCATATTTGTAAGTGACATAACTAAATTTGAAAACAAGATCAGTCTGCGATCTTAATAGTGATAACAAGTAACAAAAATGACAACTGTACTTGCTGATATATTTATAAGGTTTTCTCCTACAGAGAAGGAAGTCAAGTTATCCTCTGTCTCTGTAAGACTGGTATGTTTAGAAACATGACTAGAAGACATTATGTTCAGAGTAGAACAAATTGTTTTAAGTTATTTGCCTGAGAAACTTTTCATAAGAGTGCAGAAGCCTAACTTTGTCAGTTGCCTTACTCTAGTTGTAAAATTGCCTCTTGTATAAAAATTTGAGAAAGCTTAGTTCTTCTTTGGGCAAAGCCAAACAGGAAACAAAAATGACTTTTTATCCCCTTACCTAAGGTCTTAAAAACCTTCTAATCATTTGCTTCAAAGCAGTAGTCTTGAATAAAATTTTCCTTGCCTATTTAACTTTTTCAACACAATTTTTGCTTGGATATTGTTTTCATATTTTGGCTTTAGTTTACATATATATATTATATATATAATATATATAATATATATATATATATTGTGTGTGTGTGTGTGTGTGTTTGTATTTTTTTTTTTTACTAAGAACATATTGGAAACAACATAAAATCATTTTTGGTAGTGCATGTATTCTTGTGACTTTTAAATATTTGAATTCTATTAAAATCTCACAGGACATCACCTGAATTATAGCAAACAATATTATAAGCCACAATTATAGTAGTGTTTTAAGAACTTTTGTAAGCTTTTAATTTTATATTGGATTATAGTTGATTGACAATGTTTTGATAGCTTCAAGCATACAGCAAAGTAATTCATTTACACACACACACACACACACACACACACACACACACATATACTTACATCTATTCTTTTTCAAAAATTTTCCCATTTAGATAGTTGCATAATACTGAGCTGAGTTCCCTGTGTTATAGTAGATCCTTGCTGGTCATCCATTTTAAATATAGCAGTCTGTGCATATCAGTCCCAAATTTCCTTACTATACCTTCCCACACCTTACAACCCTGGTTACCATAAGTTACATCTTTAAGTCTGTGAGTTTGTTTCTGTTTTGTAAATGTTTATTTTGTCGTTCTTTTTAGATTATCTGTGTAAGTGATATCATATAATATCCTACTGTATGTTATTTTTTTTTGTCTGGCTTAGTATGAAATCTCCTAGGACCATCTTTGTTGCTACAAATGGTTTTATCTTGTACTTTTTTTATAGCCAAATAATACTCTTTTTCATATGTATACCATGTCTTCTTTATCCATTCCTCTGTCAAGGAACATTTAGGTTGCTTTCCTGTTTTGACTATTGTAAACAGAGCTGCAATGAACATTCCAGTGAATATATCTTTTTCATTCATGTTTTTCTCTGGATATATGCCCAGAAGTAGGATTATAGAATCACATGGTATCAAAGTGGGTGCTGAATTATCAGAAGAATTTTCTGCATTATCTAGTTTTTATTAATCACCTTTTTGATATGGAAAATCACATTGTTTTATTTGTGAATATTGAAAAACCCTTTCATCCCTGAAATAAATCCCACTTGCTCATACTATATGATCCTCCTAATGAAGTGGAAAAGATCAGTTTTCATTCCAATCCCAAAGAAAGACAATGCCAAAGAATGCTCAAACTACCACATAATTGCACTCATCTCACACGCTAGTAAAGTAATGCCCAAAATTCTCCAAGCCGGGCTTCAGCAATATGTGAACCATGAACTTCCAGATTATCAAGCTGCTTTTAGAAAAGGCAGAGGAACCAGAGATCAAATTGCCAACATCCACTGGATCATCAAAAAAGCAAGAGAGTTCCAGAAAAACATCTCTTTCTGCTTTGTTGCCTATACCGAAGCCTTTGACTGTGTAGATCACAATAAACTGTGGACAATTTTGAAAGAGATGGGAATATCAGGCCACCTGACTTGCCTCTTGAGAAACCTATATGCAGGTCAGGAAGCAACAGTTAGAACTGGANTTTCTGCTTTGTTGCCTATACCAAAGCCTTTGACTGTGTAGATCACAATAAACTGTGGACAATTTTGAAAGAGATGGGAATATCAGGCCACCTGACTTGCCTCTTGAGAAACCTATATGCAGGTCAGGAAGCAACAGTTAGAACTGGACATGGATCAACAGACTGGTTTCAAACAGGAAAAGGAGTACATCAGGCTGTGTATTGTCACCCTGCTTATTTAACTTATATGCAGAGTACATCATGAGAAATGCTGGACTGGAAAAAGCACAAGCTGGAATCAAGATTGCTGGGAGAAATATCAATAACTTCAGATATGCAGATGACACCACCCTTATGGAAGAAAGTGAAGAGGAAATAAAAAGCCTCTTGATGAAAGTGAAAGAGGAGTGAAAATGTTGGCTTAAAGCTCTACATTCAGAAAACGAAGATCATGGCATCTGGCCCCATCACTTCATGGGAAATAGATGGGGAAACAATGGAAACAGTGTCTGACTTTATTTTTCTGGGCTCCAAAATCACTGCAGATGGTGACTACAGCCATGAAATTAAAAGACATTTACTCCTTGGAAAGAAAGTTATTAGCAACCTAGATAGCGTATTGAAAAGAAGAGATATTGCTTTGCCAACAAATGTCCGTCTAGTCAAGGCTGTGATTTTTCCAGTGGTCATGTATGGATGTGAGCGTTGGACTGTGAAGAAAGCTGAGAGCAAAAGAATTGATGTTTTTGAACTGTGATGTTGGAGAAGACTCTTGAGAGTCCCTTGGACTGCAAAGAGATCCAACCAGTCCATTATAAAGAAGATCAGTCCTGATATTTCTTTGGAAGGAATGATGCTAAAGCGGAATCTCCAATACTTTGGCCACCTCATGCCGAGAGTTGACTCATTGGAAAAGACCCTGATGCTTGGAAGGATTAGGGGAAAGAGGAAAAGAGGACGACAGAGGATGAGATGGCTGGATGGCATCATCGACTCGATGGATATAGCTTTTGGTGAACTCCAGGAGTTGGTGATGGACAGGGAGCCTGGCGTGCTGTGATTCATGAGGTCACAAAGAGTTGGACACCACTGAGTGACTGAACTGAACTGAACTGAACTGAACTGAATTGTTGGATGTGAATGGCTAGTATTTGATGAGTACTTTTTCATCTATGTTCATCAGTGATAGTGACCTGTGATTTTCTTTTTTCTTTGTGGTGTCTTTGTCTGATTTTGGTGTCACACTTATTGATGGTAGCCTCAAAGAGCGACTTTGGCAGTTTTCTTCTGCAATTTTTTGGAACAGCTTCAGAAGGATAGGTGTTAATTCTTCTATAAAGTTTAGTAGACATGACATTTGTTTGTTTTGTTTTGTTTAATTTAATTAATTTATTTTACTTTACAATATTGTATTGATTTTGCCATAAATTGACTTGAATCTGCCATGAATGTTCACGTGTCCCCCATCTTGAACACCCTTTTCACTTCCCTCTGATTCCATCCCTCTGGGTCATCCCAGTGCACCAGTGCACCCCGAGCACCCTGTATCATGCATCAAACCTGGACTGTCAATTCATTACACATATGATATTTTACATGTTTCAATGCCATTCTCCCACATCATCCTGCCCTCACCCTCTTCCACAGAGTTCAAAAGACTGTTCAATACATCTGTTTCTCCTTTGCTCTCTCGCATACAGGGTTATTGTTACCATCATTCTAAATTCCATATATATGTGTGTTAGTGTACTGTATTGGTGTTTTTCTTTCTAGCTTACTTCACTTTGTATATTAGGCTCCAGTTTCATCCACTCCATTAGAACTGATTCAAATGTATTCTTTCTAATTGCTGAGTAATATTCCATTGTGTATATGTACCACAGCTTTCTTATCCATTCATCTGCTGATGGACATCTAGGTTGCTTCCATGTCCTGGCTATTATAAACAGTGTTGTGATGAACATCGGGGTACACATAGACATGACTTTTGAAGCCATGTGCTCCTGGATTTCTTTTTGCTGAGAGTTTTTAAATCACTTTTAGTGCTTATGATCTGTCTGTTCATAATTCTTTGTCTCCCTGGTTCATTCTTAGGAGATAGTACTTTTCTAAGAATTTGTATGTTTCTTCCAGGTTGTCCATTTTATTAGCATACTGTTGCTTGTCATAGTATCTTATGATCTTTTGTATTTTTGTGGTATCAGTAATGACTTTATTTTTTCATCTCTAATTTTATTGACTTGAGTCCTCTCTTTTTTCTTTTTTCTTGAGTGTTTATCAATTTTGCTTATCCCTTCAAATAACCAGTTTTTAGTTCCATTGGTCTTGACAATTTTTTCCCTCTATTTCATTTATTTCTGATCTTTGTGATTTCTTTCCACCTATTTTAGGTTTTGTTTGTTCTTCTTTCTCTAGTTGCTTTAGGATTAGGTTTAGGTTGTTCAGTTGAAATTTTCTTGCTTTATGAGATAAGATAGTGTTGCTATAAACTGCTCTCAAATTACTTTTGCTGCATTGCAAGGGCTTGGGATCATTGTGCTTTTAATTTACTCCAGAAAATATTCCAGGTGCACTTGAGAAGAATATGTATTCTGCTGCTTTTGAATAGAATGATCTGTAAATACCAATGAAGTTCATCTGGTCTACTGTCATTTGAGTTCTAGGTTTCCTTGTTAATTTTTTATCTGAATTATCTGTTAATTGATGAAAGTGGAATGCTAAACACTATGACTGTGTTACTCTCAATATCTCTGTTTAAGACTGTTACTAATTTGCCTTATATATTGATTCTATATTGATATGCTCCTATGTTGAAAGTACATATATTTAAAAGTGTTATATCTTGATCTGGCATTTATCCTTTGACCTTTTTATAATGCCCTTCTTTGTTTCTTATAACAATCTTTGCTTTAAAGTTTATTTTGCTTGATATGAGCATTGATACTTCAGATTTCTTTTGACTTTCCTTTGTATGAAATACTTTTATCATCCTCTCACTTTCAATCTGTATATGTCCCTATATCATGTGTGTCTCTTATAGACAGCAAATATATAAATATATTAACCTTATTTTTATATCCATTCAGCCGTCAATATCTTTTGGTTGGAGCATTAAATCCATTTCTATTTAAGGTAATTATCTACATGCATGTTCCTATTGCCATTTTCTTAATTATTTTGAATTTTCACTTCCTGAACTTGAATTACTATTTGCTTTCCCATATTATGAAAATATTTCAGTTGCTATCCCTTCAAATATGTTCTCAGGTCATTGTGCTCTCTCTTCTCCTTCAAGGAACATTATAACGCAAATTTTTGTCCCAGAAGTCTTAAAGGCTTTCTATATTGCTTTTCATTTTTTTTTTTTTTTTAAATTTTGTTCCATGGCAGTGATTTCCACCATTCTGTCTTCCAGGTCACTAACACATTTTTGTGTGTCAGTTACTCTTTTATTGATTAATTCTAGTGTATTTTTTTTTCCAGTTATTGTACTGTTCATCTCGGCTTGTTCTTCAGTTCATCTATGTTTTTGTTAAACATTTCTTGTATCATCTCAGTCCTTAAAACCATTTATTTTCTGAGATACTGAATCATCTTTACTATAATTATTTTAAATTCTTTTTCTGTAAGCTTGCCTATTTCCAGTTCGCTTACTTGTTTTTCTCAAGGTTTATATTGTTCCTTCACCTGGGGCATAATTATTTGCCATTTTATTTTATCTAAGTTTCTTTGATTCTGGTTGTTATTCAGCAGGCTGTAGGGTTGTTGTTCTTCTTTCTTATGATGTCTGCTCCCTGGTGGATAAGACTATCTAAAGGGCTCATGAAAGTTTCCTGTTCAGAGGGACTGATGGTGGATAGATTTGTTCTTATCCATCTGAAGGGCTGTGCTCAGTATAAATTTAATCCACTTAACTGCTGATGAGTGAGATATTTTTGTTGTTCTGTTTTTCAACTGTGTCTGACTCTTTGCAACCCAATGGACTGCAGTAGGCCAGGCTTTCCTGTTGCTCACCATCGCCTGGACCTTGTTCAAGCTCATGTCCATTGAATTGCTAATGCAATCCAACCATCTCATCCTCTGTCATCTCCTTCTTCTCTTCCTAACCTCATCTTTCCCAGCATCAATGTCTTTTCCAATGAGTTGGGTCTTTGCATCAGGTAGCCAAAGTATTGGAATTTTAACTTCAGCATCAGTCCTTCTAATGAAAATTCAGGGTTGATTGCCTTTAAGATTGACTGGTTTGATCTCTTTACAGTCAAAGTTATCCTCAAGAGCCTTCTCCAGCACCACAGTTTGAAAACATAAGTTTTTTGGTGCCCAGCCTTCTTTATTGTCCAATGGTTGCATCCTTACGTGACTACTGGAACAACCATAGCTTTGGCTAGACAGACTTTGTCAGCAAAATTTTGTCTTTGCTTTTTAATATGCTGTCTAGCTTTACTTCCAAGGAGCAAGTGTCTTTTAATTTCATAGCTGCAGTCACCATCTACAGTGATTTTGGAGTCCAAGAAAATAAAATCTATCACTGTTTCCATTGTTTCTCCATCTATTTGCTCTGAAATGATAGAATCATATGCAATGAACTTCGTTTTCTGAATGTTTAATTTTAAGCCAGATTTTTCACTATTCTCTTTCACCTTCATTAAGAGGCTCTTTGTTTCCTCTTTGCTTTCTGCTGTAAGGATGATGTCACCTGCGTATCTGAGGTTATTGTTAGTTCTTCCAGAAATCTTGATTCCAGTTTGTGCCTCATCCAGCCCAGCATTTCACATGATGTACTCTACATGTAATTAAAGAAGCAAGGTGACAACATACAGCCTTAATATACTCCTTTCCCAATTTTGAATAAGTATGTTTTTTCATGTCTGATTTTAACTGTTGCTTCTTGACCTGCATACAGGTTTTACAGGAGGCAGGTAAAGCAGTTTGGAATTCCCATTTTAAATTCCCACAATTTGTTGGGTTCCACATAACCAAAAGTATTAACATACTAAAATAATCAGAAATATATGTTTTACTGGAATTTTCTGGCTTTTTTTATGAACCAGTAGTTGTTGGCCATTTGATCTCTGGTTGTTCTGCCTTTTCTAAATCCAGCTTCTATATCTGGAAGTTCTTGGTTCACGTATGTTGAAGTCTAGCTTGAAGGATTTTGAGAATTACCTTGATAGGATATGAAATGAGTGCAATTGTGCAATAGTTTGAACATTCTTTGACATTGCCTTCCTTTTGGGTTGGAATGCAAACTGACATTTTCCTGTCCGATGGTCACTGTTGAGCTTTCCAAATTTGCTGGTGTATTGAGTGCAACACTTTAAAAGCATCATATTTTAGGAATTCCATCACCTCCACCAGCTTTGTTTGTAGTAATGCTTCTGAAGACCCACTTGGCTTCTCACTTCAGGATATCTGGTTCTAGGTGAGTGACCACACCACCATGGTAATCTGAGTCATTAAGATATGACACTGAAAGATGAATCCCCCCAGTCAGTAAGTGTCCAATATAATACTGGAAAAGAGCAAAGAAATAGCTCCATAAAGAATGAATGGCTAGGCAAATTTGTAAATGATGCCCAGTTGTGGATATGTCTGGTATGAAAGTAAAGTCTAATATTGTAAGAATAATATTCTACAGGAACCTGGAATGTGAGACTCATGAATCAATAGAAATTGGAATTGGTCAAACAGGAGATGACAGAAGTGAAGTTTGACATATTAGATATCAGTGAACTAAAATGGACGGGAACAGGTGAATTTAATTCATATTACCATTGTATCTATTGCTGTGGGCAAAAATCTCTTTAGAATAAGTGCAGCCATAACAATTAGTAAGAGGCCAAAATGCAGTACTTGGATACAATAATAAAAACAACAGAATGATCTTAGTTTGTTTTCAGAGCAAGTCATTCAAAATCACAGTAATCCAAATCTTTGTCCCAACCTAATGTCAGAGAAGATGAAGTTGAACATTTCTATGAAAACCTAGAAGACCTTCTAGAACTAATATAGGAAAAAAATTCTTTTCCTCATAGGGGACTGTAATGCAAGAATAGTAAGTCAAGAGGTACCTAGAGTAACAGGCAAGTGTGACCTTGGAGTACAAAAAAGAAGCAGGGCAAAGGCTGACAGAGTTTTTCCAAGAGAACTCATGGTCATAGCAAACACCCTCTTCCAACAACACAAGAGACAACTCTACACACGGACATCACCAAATGGTCAATTCTGAAATGAGACTGATTATATTCTTTGCAGCTATATGCAGTTAGCAAAAACATGACTGAGAGCAGACTGTGGCTGACATCATAAGCTCCTTATTGTGAAATTCAGACTTAACTTGAAAAAAAAAAAAAAGTAGGGTAAATCAGTAGTTCATTCAAGTATGATAAATCAAATCCCTTGTGATTGTACAGTGGAAGTGACAAATAGATTCAACAGATTAGATCTGAAACACAGAATGCCTGAAAAGCTATGGACAAAGGTTTGTAACATTGTGTAGGAGGTGGTGACCAAAAACATCCCCATGAAAAATAATGAAACAAGGCAAAATGCTTTTCTGAAGAGGCCCTACAAATTGCTGAGAAAATAAGAGAAGTAAAAGGCAAAGGAAAAAAGGAAAGATATACACATCTGAAGACAGAGTTTCAAAGAAAAGTAGGAGATAAGAAAGCTTTCTGAAGTGTTCAATGTAAAGAAATAGAGGAAAGTAATAGAATGGGAAAGACTAGAGATCTCAAGAAAATTTGAGGTAAAAAGGGAACATTTCATGCAAAGATGGGCACAATAAAGAACAGAAATAAATAACAGAATTTCTGCTTTCTAACAGAAGCAGAAAAAGGTGGTGTATGTTCCCTCCCAATTGGTTGCTTGACCAGAGATGTCCTAGTACTGGAGCCTACAGGCAATTTGGTAATGGATGATGGTGGCCTCTGGGAGGGCTTGTACCAAAGAACACATCCCAGAACTACTCCTTCTGTGTCATTGTCCCTACAGTGAACCATAACCCTCCCCTCGTCCCTCAGCTCTGCAGGAGATCCTCCAATACTAGTTGGTAAGTCTGACCCAGACTATTATAGAATCACTGTTTTTTCCTTCGGGGTCCTGGCACGCACAGAATGTTGTGTGTGCCTTCCAAGAGTGTAATTTGTGTTTCTGCTTGTCCTATGGAAGTCCTGCATAAAATCCTTCTGAATTTCAAAGCTAGATTCTCTGGAGACTTCTGCTACCATTCTCAGGCTCCTATCTGAGAAACCTGATGTGGGACTCAGAACTTTCACTCTAATGGGATAACTTCTGTGTTATAACTGCTTTCCAGTTTATGGGTTGTCCACCTTGCAGGTGTGAGATTTATTATCGTGATTGCACTCCGCCTATAGTTTCATTATGATTTCTCCATTGACTTTCTCTGTAGGGTGTGTGTGTGTGTGTGTGTGTGTGTATAGTAGGTTTCAGTTTTGTTCGTTTTCAGTTCTATTCAGTTCAGTCACTCAGTCATGTTCGACTTTTGTGACCCCATGAACTGCAGCATGCCAGGTTTCTCTATCACCAACTCCCAAAGTTTGCCAAAACTCATGTCCATCAAGTCAGTGATGCCACCCAACTATCTCATCCTTTGTAATCCCCTTCTCCTCCTGCCATCAATCTTTCCCAGCATCAGGGTCTGTTCAAATGAGTCAGTTCTTCATATCAGGTGGCCAAATATTGGAGTTTCAGCTTCAGAATTGGTCCTTCCAATGAATATTCAGGACTGATTTCCTTCAGGATTGACTGGTTGGATCCCTTTGTAGTCCAAGGGACTCTCAAGAGTCTCCAACACCACAGTTTAAAACCATCAATTCTGGGGGTGGCCTTAAGATGGCGAGGGAATAGGACAGGGACACCACTTTCTCCCCCACAAATTCATCCAAAGAACATTTGAAAGCTGAGCAAATTCCACAAAACAACTTCTGAATGCTGGCAGAGGACATCAGACACCCAGAAAGGCAGCATATTGTCTTCAAAAGGAGGTAAGACAAAATATAGAAGATAAAAAGAGAGACAAAAGAGATAAGGATGGATATCCATCCTGGGAAGGGAGTCTTAAAAAAGAGAGAAGTTTCCAAACACCAGGAAACACTCTCACCGGTGGGTCTGTGGCAAGTCTTGGAATCTCAGAGAGCAACATAACTGAGAGGAAAAATAAATAAATAAATAAACAATAAACCCCACAGATTATGTGCCTAACAGCAATTCCCAGTGGAGAAGCAGCCCAGATGCCCACATCCACCACTAACAAGCTGAGGCTGGACAAGGAGGAACGGGCTGCATTGCTTAGGGTAAGGACCGGGCCTGAATGCCCCAAGGGCAATCTGAGGGAACTAACTTGAGACAGCAACCCAGACTGTGGGATAGCTATCCCACAAAAAGCCCTAATCTAAGACACTGCCAGGCCTGCTTACAGAACAAAGGATTGAGCAGAGCTTGCCATCTGAGGATTGGCCCATCCCGCACCAAAGACAAAGCAAGGGCAGCCAGAGCCGGAAGGGGGCATTCACAGCACTAGAGTGGCATCCTCTACCAAACTGCAAGCAGGTTTCATTGCTAACCAAGACTTCTTAGGATTCTGGACGGTTGACATCCACTGGGAGGGTCGCAGCCAGAGGTCAGCTCCCCAGAAGAGACACATGGCACACCTGAGAAGATGCACCAGTTATACACCCAGTAAACTGAGCAGCTGGGACAGGGGAGGCAATAAGACACACCCTCCAACTGGGGGTAACTGTGCTTTCCAAGCACCTGGTCACCTGAGCTGCTCAGACCTGGGGAGGGCACAAAACACAGGCTCACCCAAGTCTGTGCCTTTCTGGAGTACCCAAGAACCTGAATCTAAGTGGCTTAGACCTGGGAAGTGCATGCAACCCAGGACCCACCTCAGACAGTTCCTGGCAGAGCAACCTAGAGCCTGAGGAATGTATACGACCATGAAAGCACACATGCTGTGAGTGGGGGAAACCCAGTGCAGCTGAAACAGTGTGAGCACTCCCCACACACACCAGTGATATTTGTTTGCAGTGTTCCTCCCTCCCCACAGCACACCTAAGTGAGCCTAAAAAAGTGACCACCACTGCCCCCTTGTGTCAAGGTGGAAATTAGACACTGAAAGTGAAAGCTAAGTCAGTCAGTCATGGCCGACTCTGCGACCCCATGGACTATAGCCTACCAGGCTTCTCTATCCATGGGATCTCCAGGCAAGAATACTGGAGTGGGTTACCATTTCGTTTTCCAGGGGATCTTCCCGACCCAGGGATCAAACCCAGGTCTCCCATAGTAGAAGCAGACACTTCAACTTCTGAACTACCAGGGAAGCCCAAGAGACCAGCAAACAGAAGTTAAAATAATCAGAGGGAACCACTTTGGAAGTGATATGTGCAATAGATTAAAACCCCATAGTTACCACTGACTACATATGAAGGGGCCTATAGATCTTGAGAAGTATAAGCTGGATCAAGGAACTATCTGAAAATGAACTGACCTCACACTGTCCATAACAACTCCAGAAAAATTCCTAGATATAGTTTTACTATTATCATTTTTAAATTTTTTAAAATTAATTTAAAAAATTAAGTCCTCTATTACTCCTTAATTTTCATTTTTATAACCTGCTGCTAAGTTGCTTCAGTCATGTCTGATTCTGTGCAACCCCATAGATTGCCTCCTACCAGGCTCCTCTGTCCCTGGGATTCTCCAGGCAAGAACACTGGAGTGTGTTGCCATTTCCTTCTCCAATGCATGAAAGTGGAAAGTGAAAGGGAAGTCATTCAATTGTGTCCAACTCTTAGCGACCTCATGGACTGCAGCCTACCAGCCTCCTCCATCCAGGAGTTTTCCAGGCAAGAGTATTGGAGTGAGGTGCCATTGCCTTCTCCTTATAAACTACTATTACCTTGCAAAAAAAAAAAAAAAAACATTTTTAAAGCAAACTTTATATATTTATATATATATATAATTTTTATGACTTTGTTTTGTTTTTTAATATTGTATTTTTGAGAATCTAACCTCTACTCTAGATTTTTAATCTTTGCTTTTTGGTATCTGTTAGCAATTATGTCTGCAGTCCATGGGGTCGCTGAGAGTTGGACACGACTCAGTGACTTCACTTTCACTTTTCATTTTCATGCATTGGAGAAGGAAATGGCAACCCACTCCAGTGTTCTTGCCTGGAGAATCCCAGGGACAGCAGAGCCTGGTGGGTTACTGTGTATGGGTTGCACAGAGTCAGACATGACTGAAGCAATTTAGCAGCAGCAGCAACAATTATGTACCTTTAAGAACCCAATCTTCAGTACCCATTTTTACTTGGGAGTGAGACTACTGGCTTGATCGCTCTCTCTCCCTTTTGACTCTCCTTTTTCTCCACTAGGTCTCCTCTATCTCTCCCCTCCCCCTTCTCTTCTCTACCCAACTCTGTGAATCTCTTTGTGTGTTCCAGGCTGTGGAGAACACTTAGGGAACTGACTACTGGCTGGATCAGTCTCTCTCCTTTTGATTCCCCCTTTTATCCTTCTGGCAACCTCTGTCTCCTTCTTCCCTCTTCTATTCTCTGTGTAGATTCATGAACATCTCTGAAGGACTCAGACTGTGGAGAACACATAGGGAAGTGATTACTGGCTAGCTTGCTCTCTCCCCTTTTGATTCCCCTTCTTCTCCTCCTGATCACCTCTATCTCCCTCCTCTCTCTTGTCTTCTCCATGTAACTCTGTGTACCTCTCTGGTGCCCCTCACTGTGGAGAAACTTTTCATCATTAACCTAGATGTTTTATCATCAGTGCTATATAGATGGAGAAGTCTTGAGGCTACTATAAAAGTAAGACTGAAAACAAGAGGCATGAGGCTTAAGTCCAAAACTTGAGAACACCAGAGAACTCCTGACTCCAGGGAACATTAATCAAAAAGAACTCATCAAAAGCCTCCATACCTACACTGAAATCAAGCACTACCCAAGATCCAACAAGTTCAAGAGCAAGACATACCATGCAAATTATCCAGAAACACAGGAACATAGCCCTGAGCCTCAATATGCAGGCTTCCCAAAGTCACACCAAACCAGTTGACATCTCAAAACTCACTACTGGACATTTCATTGCACTCCAGGGAGAAGAAATCCAGCTCAACCCACCAGAACACCAACACAAGCTTCCCTAACCAGGAAAACTTGATAAGCCATGCATACAACCCCACCCACAACAAGGAACTTCCACAATAAAGAGGAACTACAAACTGCCATAAACAGAAAGACCACTCCAAACACAGCAATATAAACAATATGAAAAAGCAGAGAAATACTCAGCAGGTAAAGGAACAGGATAAATGTCCACCAAGCCAAACAAAAGAGGATGAGATAGGGAATCTATCTGATAAAAATTCAGAATAATGATTGTGAAAATAATCCAAAATCTTAAAAACAAAATGGAGTTATGGATAAATAGCCTTGAGACAAGCACTGAGAAGATGCAAGAAATGTTTAACAAGGACCTAGGAGAAATAAAAAAGAGTCAATATATAATGAATAATGCAATACATGAGATAAAAAACACTCTGGAGGGAACAAATAGAATAATGGAGGCAAAAGATAGGATAAGTGGAGTAGAAGACAGAATGGTAGAAATAAACGAAGCAGAGAGGAAAAAAGAAAAAAAGAATTAAAAGAAATGAGGACATCCTCAGAGACCTCTAGGACAAAGTTAAATGTCCCAACATTCGAATCATAGGAATCACAGAAGAAGACAAAAAGAAAGACCGTGAGAAAATGCTTGAGGAGATAATAGCTGAAAACATCCCTAAAATGGGGAAGGAAATAGTCACTCAAGTCCAAGAAAACCAGAGAGTCCCAAAAAGGATAAACCCAAGGCAAGACACTCCAAGACACATATTAATCAAATTAACAAAGATTAAACATAAAGAACAAATATTAAAAGCAGTAATGGAAAAACAACAACACACAAGGGGATTCCCATAAGGATAACAGCTGATCTTTCAATAGAAACATTTCAGGCCAGGAGGGAATGGCAGGGCATACTTAAAGTGATGAAAGAGATTAACCTACATCCCAGATTACTGTATCCAGCAAGGATCTCATTCAAATATGAAGGAGAAATAAAAAGCTTTACAGACAAGCAAAAGCTGAGAGAATTCAGCACTACCAAACCAGCTCTCCAACAAATGCTAAAGATCTTCTCTAGACAGGAAACACAGAAAGGGTGTAAAAACTCGAAACCAAAACAACAAATTAATGGCAATGGGATCATACTATCAATAATTACCTTAAATGTGAATGTGTTGAATACCCCAACCAAAAGACAAAGACTGGCTGAATAGATACAAAATCAAGATCCCTATATATGTTGTCTACAAGAGACCCACCTCAAAACAAGGGACATATACAGACTGAAAGTGAAGGGCTAGAAAAAGATATTCCACACAAATAGACTAAAAGAAAGCAGTAGTAGCAATACTCATACCAGATAAAATAGACTAAAATAAAGGCTGTGAAAAGAGACAAAGAATGACACTACATAATGATCAAAGGATCAATCCAAGAAGATATAACAATTATAAATATATATGTACTCAACGTAGGAGCATCACAATGTATAAGGCAAATGCTAACAAATATGAAAGGGGGAATTAACAATAACACAATAATAGTGGGAGACTCTGATACCCTACTCTCACCTAAGGATAAATCAACTAAACAGAAAATTAACAAGAAAACACAAACTTTAAATGATACAATAGACCAGTTAGACCTAATTGATATCTATAGATCATTTCACCCCAAAATAATGAATTTATTTTTCTCAAGTGCACATGGAACCTTCTCCAGGATAGATCACATCCTGGGCCATAAATCTAACCTGGTAAATTCTCAAAACTGAAATCATTCCAAGCATCTTTTCTGATCACAATGCAGATTAGATATCAATTAAGGGGGAAAAATTATTAAAAATTCCAACATATGGAGGCTGAATAACATGCTGCTGAATAACCAACAAATGACAGAAGAAATTTAAAAAGAAATCAAATATGGATAGAAATGAATGAAAATGAAAATACAACCACCCAAAACCTATGGGACACTGTAAAAGAAGTGCATAGGGGAAGGTTCATAGCAATACAGGCTTACCTCAAGAAACAATTAAAAAGTCAAATAAATAACCTAACTCTATATCTAAAGCAACTAGAAAAGGAAGAAATGAAGAATCCCAGGGTTATTAGAAGGAAAAAAAAAAATTCTTAAAAACTAGGGCAGAAACGAATGTTAAAGAAACAAAGCGACCATAGCAAAAATCAACAAAGCCAAAAGTTGGTAACGATAAATAAAATTGACAAACCATTAGCCAGACTCATCAAGAAACAAAGAATAATCAAATCAACAAAATTTGAAATGAAAATGTAGTGATCACAACAGACAACACAGACATACAAGAGATCATAAGAGACTACTGTCAGCAATTATATTCCAATAAAATGGACAACTTGGAAGAAATGGACAAATTCTTAAAATATTATAACTTTCCAAAACTGAACCAAGAAGAAATAGAAAATCTTAACAGACCCATCACCAGCATGGAAATTGAAACTGTAGTCAGAAATCTTCCAGCAAACAAAAGTGCCGGACCAGACAGATTTACAGCTGAATTCTACCAAAAATTTAGAGAAGAGCTAACACCTATTCTACTTAAACTTTTTCAGGAATTTGCAGAGGAAGGTAAACTTTCAAACTTTCAAACTCAACATCTCCCTAGTACCAAAACCAGACAAAGACGCCACAAAAAAAGAAAACTACAGGCCAATATCACTGGTGAACATAGATGCACAAATCATTAACAAAATCCTAGAAAACAAAATTCTATAACATATTAAAAAGATCATACATCATGACCAAGTGGGCTTTATCCCAGGGATGCAAGGATCTTCAATATCCACAAATCAGTCAATGTAATACACCACATTAACAAATTGAAAGATAAAAACCATATGATTATCTCAATAGATGTAGAGAAAGCCTTGAGAAAATTCAACATCCATTTATGATAAAAACACTCCAGAATGTAGGGATAGAAGGAAGATATCTCAACATAATAAAAACTATATATGACAAACCCACAGCAAACATTATCCTCAGTGGTGCAAAACTGAAAACATTTCCCCCAAAATGAGGAAAAAGACAAGGGTGCCCACTCTCACCACTACTATTCAACATAGTTTTGGAAGTTTTGGCAATAAAAATCAGAGCAGAAAAAAATGTAAAAGGAATTCAAATTGGAAAAGAAGAAGTAAAACTCTCACTGTTGCAGATGACATGATCATCGACATAAAAAACACTAAAGACTCCACTAGAAAATTACTAAAGCTAATCAATGAATATAGTTAAGTTGAAGGATATAAAATTAACACACAAAAATCCCTTGCATTTTTATACACTAACAATGAGAAAACAGAAAGAGAAATTAAGGAAACAATTCCAGTTACCATTGCAATGAAAAGAATAAAATACTTTGGAATGTATCTACCTAAAGAAAAAAAAAGACCTATATATAGAAAACTATAAAACACTGCTGAAAGAAATCAAAGAGGACGCAAATAGATGAAGAAATATACCATGTTCATGGATCGGAAGAATCAATATAGTGAAAATGAATATACTACCCAAAGCAATATATAGATTCAATGCAATCCCTATCAAGCTACCAATGGTATTTTTCACAGAACTAGAACAAACAATTTCACAATTTGTATGGAAATACAAAAAAAAAAAAAATTTCAAATAGCCAAAGCAATCTTGAGAAAGAAGAATGGAACTGGAGGAATCAACCTGCCTGACTTCAGGCTCTACTACAAAGTCACAGTCATCAAGACAGCATGGTACTGGCACAAAGACAGAACTATAGATCAATGGAACAAAATAGAAAGCCCAGAGATAATCCACGCACCTATGGATACCTTATCTTTGACAAAGGAGACAAGAATATACAGTGGAGAAAAGACAATCTCTTTAACAAGTAGTGCTAGGAAAACTGGTCAAAAACTTGTAAAAGAATGAAATTAGAACACTTTCTAACTCCATACACAAAAATAAACTCAAAATATAGTAAAGATCTAATCGTAACTCCAGAAACTATAAAACTCCTCAAGGAAAACATAGGCAAAACACTCTCTTACATAAATTACAGCACAATCCCCTATGACACACCTCTCAGAGTAATGAAAATAAAAGCAAAACTAAACAAATGGGACCTAATTAAACTTAAAATCTTTTTCACAACAGAGGAAACTATAGGCAAGGTGAAAAGATAGCCTTCAGAATGTAAGAAATAGTAGCAAACGAAGCATCTGACAGTAATTAATCCCAAAAATATACAAGCAACTCCTGTAGCTCAATTCCAGTAAAATAAATGACCCAATCAAAAATTAAGCCAAAGAACTAAACAGACATTTCTCCAAAGAAGACATACAGATGGCTAACAAACACATGAAAAAATGCCCAACATTACTCATTACCAGAGAAATGCAAATCAAAACCACAATGAGGTACAATTTCACACCAATCAGAATGGCTGAGATCCAAAAGTCTACAAGCAATAAATGCTGGAGAGGGTGTGGAGAAAAGGGAACCCTCTTACACTGTTGGTGTGAATGCAAACTAGTACAGCCACTATGGAGAACAGTATGAAGGTTCCTTTAAAAACTGGAAATAGAACTGCCTTATGACCCAGCAATCCCACTGCTGGGTATAGACACCAAGGGAACCAGAATTGAAAGAGGCATGCATACTGGAATGTTCATTGCAACACTGTTTGTAATAGCCTGGACATGGAAGCAACTTAGATGCCCATCAGCAGATGGATGTATAAGAATGCTGTGGTACATATACACAAGGGAATATTACTCAACCATTAAAAAGAATACATTTGAATCAGTTCTAATGAGATGGATGAAACTGGAGCCTAATACACAGAGTAAAGTAAGCCAGAAAGAAAAACACCAATACAGTGTACTAAAGCATGTATATGGAATATAGAAAGTTGGTAATGATAACCATGTATGCGAGACAACAAGAGACACAGATGTATAGAACAGTCCTTTGGACTCTGTGGGAAAGGGCGAGGAAAGGATGACATGGGAGAATGGCATTGAAACATGTCAATTATCACATGTGAAATGAATCACCAGTCCAGGTTTGATTCATGATACAGAGTGCTCAGAGCTGGTGCACTGGGATGACCCAAAAGGATGGGATGGGGAGGGAGGTGGGAGGGCGGTTCATGATGGGGAACACATGTACACCTGTGGCAGATTCATTTTAATGTATGACAAAACCACTACAATATTGTAAGTAATTAGCCTACAATTAAAACAAGTAACTAAATTTATATTAAAATTTAAAAAATAAGTAAAAACATCAATTCTTCAGCATTCAACTGTCTTTATAGCCCAACTCTTGGTCAATGGTTATTCAGCAGATGGTTGTGATTCTTCCCTTCTTGTAAGAAATGAGTAAATGTACTTCTATTCTGCCATCTTCAGTTGATCTGAGAACTGATTTTTAATCTATGAAATTCTTTTTTTTTCACTATATTAGATTAGGTGTTAACAACATAAAATTCCATTTTTGTTTTGACAAAAATTTGTATGGCAAAAACCACTACAGCATTGTAAAGTAATTAGCTTTCAATTAAATAATTTACAAAAAAAATTGTTAGTAATTCACATACCATAACACTTACCCTTTATGTACAGTTCAACATTGATCATCAGGGAAATGCAAATTGAGGCCACAGTATGATGATTCTTTGGCTCTACTAGAATGGCTGTGATAAAAAAGGTAGACATCTAAGTGTGAAATTCCTGAGTCAACTTCTGAAGAAACTGCCACACTCTTTTCCAAAGTATTTGTACCTAATCCATTACCAAAAAAAGTTTGAGGGTTCTAATTTCCCCATATCCTCACCAACATTTGTCTGCATTTTTTATTATGGCCATCCTAGTGGAGTTGGAGAGGTATTTTAATGCAGTTTTAATTTGCATTTTCCTTATGACTAATGTTGAGCAGCTTTTCATATGTTTATTAGCCATTAGTTTATCTTATTTGGTGAATTCCAGTTTAAATATTTTGCTTATTTTTCAGTTATGCTGTTTGGGTTTTTATTATTAAATTCATCAAATATTCTGGATACAACACCTTTATGAAATAAATGATTTACAAGTAAAAAAAAATTGTTACTTTCATACATTTAGTTACCTCAATAAATCTTGAGAATTTTAGGGATTTTTTGGATTTATTTTAGACATAGAATCTAGAAATGATTTTTATCTAGCAAATATGTTTAATTGTAAGACAAAGACAAAAATTAAATCAAGAAAGTACAGAGGGAAAATAATCCATAATATACACTGATCTCAAATTTAATCATTTCTGCTATTTTTCAGTTAGATTTTCCTCATCTGTAGAATTGATTAGAAATGTGTACATATCAGAGATTGCTTTATCCTGTTTCTCTATGTCACAAAATTAAAGAAAACTAAAATCTATTTCAGTCATGTTTGCATCACTGTCACCTTATACATTTTTGTATATTCTGTTGTACTAATTTTAAACTAATAGATTTTTTTTCTCCTCATATGTCTAAATATGGAGCGGGAACTAGCAACCCACTCCAGTATTCTTGCCTAGAGAATTTCATGGACAGAGGAGCCTGGCAGGCTACAGTCTATAGGGTTGTAGAGTTGGAGACAACTGAGTGATTAACACAAACATACCAAAAATTAAAAAAAAAAAAAAAAAAAGCTAAAACTTCATCCTTTGTCTTTATCTGTTCCTTAGGTCTCTCTAGGTCTCTCTTATATATGGTATGTGTTGTCAAATATCAAGTGATTGGTAGGAAGGGGACTACTAACAGCTCTTATCTATATCCTCTCATTGTATTGCAGAATGGAAAAGACAAATGCTTCACAAATGCTTCTTTCTGTGATCTTAGTATTCAATTCATTGCACATGAATGATCCTGAACATTTTTGACAAGGTTGTATTACACCCTGAGTATCTAGTCATATGTATGGGTCTAGATCCACTTTCAGATATGTAGATGTAAAGCACATTAACTGTGTTTTGAGGATAACTGATTGCCAAGAGAAAATTTAGGCATATTTACCCATAACAAGTTGAATTTTCTTAATAATTATTTTAAAAAGTGAAACTGATACTCAGTAGTCAAGGGATAATTAATGGGTTAGATGAGTTCATTGAAAAATAAGTTGCAGAACAATATTCAATATGGAATCACACAAGCTTGAAAAATACATAAAGGTAAGGGTGTGTGTGTGTGTACACATGCACACACTATAATGAGGACATTGTTTATATAAATGAAGGGAGCATAATTTTAGATGACGGTCAATGTAGACATTAAATCTAGTTTTCTTTTAAAATGAGTTTATTGAAATTATCATCTTAAGAATCTCATTAAAATAGAAACTAAAATATGAATTTATTTTTAAGTAAACCAGAATATATATTAAGAAAGCAATGACATTCTTATCAGAATATATAAAGAAAAATATGCATCAACAAAACACAGGAAATATTTGTGGTGAGTCAATATTGTGAAGCTAACTTTTCTTTCTAAATTGGTTTATAAATTCTATAACTTTCTGTTGAAATTCCAGGGTTTTTTTTTTAATTATTTCTAAATTTTATTTTGAAGAAAACCATTAGGGAACTCATCTTCTTAAGGGAAGAAGAAAGGGAAAGATAAAGATAAAAAGTGATATATGACATATATATTTAGGTGCCAAGATTGATTATATTTAAAGTAATTAAAACTGTGCATAAATAACATATTAATAAATGGACCCATGTAATAATGTTAATAAGCCTAAATATACCCATGTACAATGGGACCTTCCCTGGTGGCTCAGAGGTTAAAGCATCTGCCTCCAATGCGGGAGACCTGGGTTCAATCCCTGGGTCGGGAAGATTCCTCTGGAGAAGGCAATGGCACACCACTCCAGTACTCTTGCCTGGAGAATCCAATGGACGGAGAAGCCTGGTAGGCTACAGTCCACGGGGTCACAAAGAGTCGGACGAGCGACTTCACTTTCACTCACTTTCAAAATGAGATTTAGGTTTGAAAAAAGAGAGAGAGAGAGGGAAAAAAAAAAAAAAAAAAGAACTGTTTAAAAAATCTTTGAAAGTCAAATGGATAGTTGCAACAAAAGTGTAAAAAACTTGAAAGGCTATTAAAATATATACTGTACACATAACTCTAGAGCTCTTCTTATGCAGAACAACAGATTCAAATATAAATTAAAATATGTATATGAAAATAATTATATTTATTGGGTGATTACTATGAACAAGGCATTCTTCAAATCTCCCTCTATATATTTGCTGATATATCCTCATACCAATTTGTAAAATTATTATTGCCTTCCTTTACAGGTAAGAAAACTGAGGATTTGAGAGGTTAAATACACTGAATGAGACTACATGACTTTTAAGGAGGGTAGCTAATATCCAAACTCAGGAAATTTGACACCAGTGTCTGACCTCATGTTCTACAGAAAACAATAATACTTGAAAATGTGTAAAATTTGTTAAGCTTTATAAGTTGAGTATGGAAAATAGTTTCTATGGAAAGAAATACAATTCTAAAGAAAGAAATATAATTCCATAAAACTTTAAAATGTCAGGCATTTAAAAAGTTTTAAAATCTGTATGGCAAAATAAATTCCATAAGGAAAACTATAAGATCATATTAGGAAGAAGAAAGTATTTGCAGTAAAGATGATAAAATTATATTCCACCATATTTTTAAAAAAATTCAATATAGAAGAAAACACCTATGATAAATTGCAACACTCCTTTAAAGCATTCCAGTTTAGGAATATTAACTTATTTGTTCAAAAAAAGTACCATTTGAGAGAAAAATATATGGATGCAATGATGGATAAGCAAATGAACAGATTTTATCATTGGAAATTTTGCAATCTACTGACGTGTTACAAAGAAACACAGGAGTGAATCCTTTGGGATTATTTACAGGTAGGTAGTCCTTAAAGATTTATTCTTGTACATTTTCTGACTTTAAAAAAATAATTCTTACCTTAAGGAGATGTTTTAATAAGAGTATAACTTATAGGCTTGGTATAAAACACAATTGAACTGAGTAAATTTTTAAAGTCTTACTTGCTTTATTCAATTACTCATGAATCTAGCAGATAGAATGGAACTCTGAGGAGCTCTGCAAAATGAAAGACTTTTATAGCCAGAATGGAGCAAATACAAGGACATTATACGAGACCAAAAGGTGGTTTGGTTCTTGCAAGGTTACTTTCCTTCAAGGAATGTCAGGGGTCTACCAGGCAGATTTCCTAATAGTGCTGATCAGACAATTTCTGAATGACTGGTTTAAGATTCCATTCTGTAGGAGTTGATATAAAGAACAGACTTTTGGACTCTGTGGGAGAAGGCATGGTGGAATGATTAAGACAGTAGAACTGAAACATTTATATTACCACATGTGAAATAGATGACCAGTCCAAGTTCAATGCATGAAACAGGACACTCAAAGCCAGTGCACTCTGACAACCCAGAGGGATGGGATGGGGAGGGAGGTGGGAGGGGAGTTCAGGATGGGAAACAGACATACAACTGTGGCTGATTCATGTCAGTGTATGGCAAAAACCACCACAATATTATAAAGTAATTAACCTCCAACTAAAATAAATAATTTTTTTTTTAATTTCCATTTCTGTGGGAATTGAAAACAGAGTTAAGTTTAATCTTAATCTGGTTCCCTGGGTCTTATAATAAATAACTTCATTTTGGGCTCACTCTCTCTCTCTCTCTCTTTTTTAAAACAGATTGCCTATTCATAATTATTACAGTCTTTCTCATTTAACTCATTATTTAGCTATGTTCAGAATCATTATGCTTATTTATTGCTTCAATAGAATCAAGAATAAGATAGTGTAGCAAATGTAGCATAAGTTTTTCTTCCATCAGACTCTTCTTTCATACCTCATGCTATTCTGGAAATAGATATTCTCCAAACTAAGAAGAATGAGGACAATTAGAAAACAAAAACAAAAACTTTTGAAAAAAAGCTAATCCTTGACCAAGCTAAAGAATTTTTCAGTTATCTTTAAATTTAATGGGGTACTGAATTGTAGTGGATAGAAAATGGATCTCAATGTTATTAGACATGCTTCACAATGCTTGTCCTTGACATTATTACATAAAATAACAATGCAGAAATCTAAAGTACATTTATGATCAGCAAATAAAAATTGTTGCCAGAGATTGAAATGCCCCTAGGAGGACTGTTTGACCTTCTCTTATAACTGAAGCATATCAGTAAATAGCAAAGATAGATTAAGATAAACAGTATTGTGAATGAAAGTAAGGCATGTGAATTCAAATGTACCTCTTTCCAATGAAATCGTACAATTGAATATTAAGATATGGTACAATTAAAGGCATTTGTTGCTAAAAAATAAACATTATTTCAGTAAGTTTCAAAATTATCTGACCATTTGTCTGTCACACAGTTTTGACAGTAGACTTTCTTTTACTCTATAATAAGATGTCTCCTGACATTTTCCATTATTCCTGCATAGATATGACAATCAGGAAAGTATGAAGAGCTTTATTATCATATGCTTTTGGAATTAGGTTTATATAGTATTTGTAGTTATAGCAACTATATATATATATATATATATATATATATATAAAATATTTTTAGTTATAGCAACTATCTCTGTGCATGCATGCTGAGTTGCTTCAGTCATGTCCAACTCTTTGCAATCCAAAGAACTGTACCCCATCAGGCTACTCTGTCGGTGAAATTCTCTAGGCAAGAATGGAGAGTGAATTGTCATCCCTTCCTCCAGGGGATTTTCCCAGCTTAGGGATCAAATCTGCATCTGTTATG
Source organism: Aepyceros melampus (assembly GCA_006408695.1). NCBI lineage: Eukaryota > Metazoa > Chordata > Mammalia > Artiodactyla > Bovidae > Aepyceros > Aepyceros melampus. The sequence continues at coordinate 52,622 of SJXQ01009601.1, read as the reverse complement.
TCTCCTGCATTGGCAGGCTGGTTCTTTACTACTAACACCATCTGAGAATTCCAGCAATGATCTGTTGTTGTTCAGTAGCTCAGCCATATTTTACTCTTTGTGACTGATGAACTGCAGCATGTCAGGCTTCCCTGTCCTTCACCATCTCCCAGAGCTTGCTCAAACTTTTGCCCATTGAGTCAGTAGTGCCATCCAAACATCTCATCCTCTGTCATCCCCTTCTCCTCCTGCCTTCCATCTTTCCCAGCATCAGGGCCTTTTCTAATGAGTTGGCTCTTCAACTCCTATGGATGGCTTGATTTTCAATTATTTCATCATTAATATCTAAGTGTTTTTTTTTCCCCTTTTGAAAGGCATAATAACACCAAGGGTATGGTAATATTTATTATAGATTTAAGGGAGAAAGTAGGTTAGCTAGAGGAGGGCATCCAAATTAACTAATCAAATGAAGAACTAACAGTACTGCCTAATATTTATTGAGTATTTATTATGTACCAGTCATTGCCTTAAGACATTTACTAATGATATCAAGTTACAATTATACTTACTATAATTAGAAATATAGGTATGTTAGGTTTACATATATAATGGATAATACACTTTTTATCTTCAATTATAGATGAGACAACTGAGACATAGACTAAAGGTGCCGAAAAAATTGTAGAGGTAAGAAAAAAGAAAGATAATGCAAAGGGATGGGTAATCTGAGAAGACAATTGAAATGTAGGTTAATTCAATTTATCAAGATTCAAATTAAAAAGAGAGAGAGAGAGACTTGCCAAATGATACAACCTAAGAAGCACCATAGAGAGAATTAATTATATGGGAAGTGGTAATTAAACAAAACTACTTTATACAGTAGTAACATGATCAATGTTTTCAGCCTATAATGATTGATACAGTGTGTGAACTCCCAATAAGAAATCACGACCCAGCTCCTGATTTCATGTTATGACTTCAGAGACTAGGAATCACATGAAGAACAAAGATAACCAAAAGCATTGCTCTACTAAGTCTCCATAGCACGTTGTAAGCATAATAAACACATTTTTAAACTGTGCAGTAGAAGCAGATAAGAAAAAAAAAAGGCCTCTTCCATTTTCCATGTGCTCTTGGAGTAAGAACATTGAATTAGGAACATTACACATTTTATGAGCATGGAGTAAATCAGCCTATGACTGAAGCCAAGAAAAAAAGCACGAAGGGCATCATGCTTCGGTGGTTTTAGGACATCCCAGCAGCTGATGGGTGACTTGAGCATATTTTGGCAAGAGTTGATATTTCAGGACAGAAATGTTAAGATGAGTTATCTCAACAGACTACCTCAGGAGAATAATAAAATTAAGGATCTTCATGAACTAGCTGAGAAAACAATTTATGAGTACACAGGAGCATATGGGACAACAACAACAAAAAATGCTATTTCCATGGTATAACACTAAAGAGAATTCTAAGCATATTATCTTCCTCATTAACAGATTAGTGATGGTTTGAGAAAACTTAACTTTTTAGAGAAATGTGTCAAAAAAAAAAAGCACAACATAAAAGTTGAAGTTACAAAGGATTACTGTTAAGAAAACCAGACATCTCAAGCTAATGAATTTAGTGCTTTTCTATGTATGAGGATATTCAAAGGTCTGGGCTCACTGAAATCATTCCTTTGAAATGTACTTCAATTATTTAGGGCCAGTATCCTATTGCTTCCCATCACGAATATCCTCAGGATGCACCCTTAGGGGTTGTTGTAATGTAATGGCTGCTGGGTTGGTGGCTGAAACACCCTTTGTATATAGATATAACAGGAAGAATTCTTATTCAACTTATGTTGTTATAGAAGTTAATATACTGATAAAGATGACCATTTTAAAATGTATGGACCCACTGGTAGATGGATATATTAGAATACAATTGGATCAGCCTGCTATTGAAAAATTGCAATTAACACTCCATTGAAATGTATTTAACCCATCTTCTTATAGATTCTGTATTTATTTTTACTCTGAGTTTACTTTCTAGCAGTAGTACAATTTTATAAATTTCATGTTTCAAGTCAACTTTTAAATACTAAACAACTTACATAGAAAAATATGTGCAAATTTTAAGTGTACAGCTCAATCATATTCATAAAATGATCAGTTCAGATCAGTCACTCAGTCGTGTTCCACTCTTTGTGATCCCATGGACTACAGTACACCAGGCTGCCACTCATCACCAACTCTTGGAGCTTGCTCAAACTCATGTCCATTGAGTCAGTGATGCTGTCCAACCATCTCATCCTCTGTGATCCCCTTCTCCTCCTGCCTTCAAATTTTCCCAGCATCAGGGTCTTTTTCCAATGAGTCAGTTCTTCACATCAGGTGGCCAAAGTTTTGGAGCTTCAGATTCAACATTAGTCCTTTGGAGTGAATGTTCAGGACTTATTTCCTTTAAGATTGACTGGTTTGATCGCTTTGCATTCCAAGGAACCCTCAAGAGTCTTCTACAACACTACAGTTCAAAAGCATCCATTCGTCAGAGCTCAGTTTTCTTTATACTTCAACTCTCACTTCCATACATGACTACTGGAAAAACCAAGCTTTGGCTAGATAGATGTTTGTCAACAAAGTAATGTCTCTGCTTTTTAATATGCTGTCTAGGTTGGTTATAACTTTTCTTCCAAGGAGCAAGTGTCTTTTAATTTTATGGCTGCAGTTACCATCTACAGTGGTTTTGGAACCCAAATAAAGTCTGTCACTGTTTCCATTGTTTTCCCATCTATTTGCCATGAAGTGATGGGACCAGATGCCATGATCTTAGTTTTCTAAATGTTGAAGTTTTTTTTTAATATAAATTTATCTATTTTAATTGGAATGTTGAGTTTAAGCCAAATTTTTCACTTTCCTCTTTCACTTTCATCAAGAGGCTCTTTAGTTCTTCACGTTCTACCCTAAGGGTGGTGTCATCTGTGTATCTGAGGCTATTGCTATTTCTCCTGACAATCTTGATTTCAGCTTTTCCTTCATCCAGCCTGGCATTTCACATGATGTACTCTACATAGAAATAAAATAATCAGGGTGAAAACATACAGCCTTGAAGTACTCTTTTCCCAATTTGGAATCAGTCTGTTGTTCCATTTCTGGTTCTAACTATTACTTCTTGACCTGCATACAGATTTCTCAGGAGGCAGGTAAGGTGGTCAGATATTCACATCTCTTTAAGAATTTTCCACAGTTTGTTGTGATCCACACAGCCAAAATTTGGCATAGTTAATAAAGGAGAAGTACATGTTTTCCTGGAATTCTCCTGCTTTTTCTATGATCCAACAGATGTTGGAAATTTGACTTCTGGCTCCTCTGCCTTTTCTAAATCCAGTTTGAACATCTGAAAGTTCAAGGTTCATGTACTGTTGAAGCCTGGCTTGGAGAATTTTGAGCATTGCTTTGCTAGTGTGAGAGAAAAGTGAAAGTGAAGTTGCTCAGTCCTGTTAGACTCTTTGCAACCCCATGAACTGTACCTGCCAGGCTCCTCCATCCATGGGATTTCCAGGCAAGATTACTGGAATGGGTTGCCATTTCCTTCTCCAGGGGATCTTCCCGACTCAGGGATCGAACCCAGGCTGCATTGTTGGCAGACTCTTTACTGTCTGAGTCACAAGGGGCCTTCCCTTGCTAGTGTTTGCTGCTGCTACTGCTAAGTCACTTCAGTCATTTCTGACTCTTTGCAGTCTCATAGATGACAGCCCGTCAGGCTCCTCTGTCCCTGGGGTTCTCCAGGAAAGAATGCTGGAGTAGGTTGCCATTTCTTTCTCCAATGCATGTATGCATGCTAAGCTGCTTCAGCCATGTTTGACTCTGTGTGACCCTATGGACAGCAGCCCACCAGGATCCTCTGTCCACGGGATTCTCTAGGCAAGAATATTGGAATGGGTTGCCATTTCTTTCTCCCTACTAGTATGTGAAATGAGTGTAATTGAGTGGTAGTTTGAACATTGTTTGGCATTGACTTTCTTTGGGATTGGAATGAAAATTTATCTTTTCTAGTCCTGTAGCCACTGCTGAGTTTCCCACATTTACTGGAACATTGACTGAAGCATTTTAACAGCATCATCTTTTAGGATTTGAAATAGCTCAACTGGAATTCCATCACCTCCTTTATCTTTGTTCATAGTGATGTTTCTTAAGGCCCATTTGACTTCACATTTTGAGGATGTATGGCTCTAGGTGAGTGATCATAGAATGATCAAATTTAGGTAAATATCATACAGGTTAAGAAACAAAATTATTAGAATCCTAAATGCACTGTATTACTCACAAGAGCAACCATTATCTGACTTCCAATAGACTGAATTAGTTTTGTATTTCTTTTTACATTTTTGATAAATAAAAATGGTTTGTATTTATATAAAAGAGATTATTCAGTGTATACTCATTTATATCTAAATTCTTTCCTTGAATATAATGCTTTTAAAACTTATTAAATATGTTTATTTGGTTGTTTTAATTTCTCATCTAATTGCCATACAGCATGACATTGAATGCATAAGCCATATTTTTTTATTGCTTGTAAGTGCTGATGAAATAAGGTTTTTTAAATAAGTACAATAATAAGATAAATAAGATTTATTACAGCATTAAAGATAGAATTTATAAAATGTAGTTTAATCAATTAAGATTTCATAATTTCAGGAGGAAAGAAAGACTGGTATAAAAAATATTATCTATTTACTGAGAATTTATATTTTGCCACTAAGTGACTTTATACACTATCCTTTAATTCAATCCTTGAGCTAATGGGAGAACAGGCATTATTATAAGATTCTTTTGTTTTTCCAATTATATAACTATGTCTTGATAATTTTACTACATATTCATATAAAGTAAGTGGTAGTTCATTGGAAGGACTCATATTGAAGCTGAAACTCCAATATTTTGGCAACTGATGTGAAGAGCTGACTCGTTGGAAAAGACTCTGATGCTGGGAAAGATTGAGGACAGGAGGAGAAGGGGACGACAGAGGATGAAATGATTGGATGACATCACCAAATCAATGGACGTGGGTTTGGATGGACTCCAGAAGTTGGTGATGGACAGGGAGGCCTGGCATGCTGCACTTCATATGGTCACAAAGAGTTGGATGCTACTGAGTGACTGAACTGAACCAAACTGAATAAATTGAAAAGAACAGACAGTTTGACATCCATTTAAGTATTTTCATGCAGTATTTCAGCATAGGAACAATTGCATCTGAATCAGTTTATATCAAATCCTATATGATGGACCAATTATTTCCCAGTGACTTCCTCATAATTCACTGTGGTAACACCATCTTTGAGCCCTGATGGTAAAGCGTCTGCCTACAATGCGGGAGACCTGGCTTCGATCCCTGGGTGGAGAAGAACCTCTGGAGAAGGAAATGGGACTCCACTCTAGTACTCTGGCCTGAAAAATCCAATGGGTGGAGGAGCCTGGTAAGCTCCATCCATGGGGTCGCAAAGAGTCAGACATGACTGAACGACTTCACTTTCACTTTCAGACCTCTTGAGAAGCCTCAACCAAATCTAAATCCACTCTGGTAAGTGACTTTTTTTTTTTTAATTTTTATTTTTACTTTATTTTACTTTACAATACTGTATTGGTTTTGCCATATATTGACATGAATCCCCATGGGGGTAAACTACTCCACAGCATTGCTGCCTTGGCAAAAAGGCAGCCATTTGTGTGGCCAAGCAGCCTGAAGAGGCCTTGAACAGAAACCACCTCTCCTGCCAACACATGCCCTAGGAAACCCTTGCAGGGTAAGTGTAAGCTCCTGATATGATGCCCCTAAAAGCCCTTGGGATGAGTGCTCTTCCTTGCCTCCCAGGGTCTTCCACCTATGTGTCTATAGGGTAAGGAATTTACCAAAATTCAACTCTTTTTGGTATGATTTGACCATGTTAGCCTTAGCCAGGAAACTCAAAACATTGCCCCTCATTAACTCTAACAAAAGCATGTACTCATGTCCTGCTATGCCATCTGTCTTCAACCTGTCTTGACTACTCCACTTGACTCTTCCAGGTTTGTCTTCTATTACCTCAAGGACCTGCTTCTCTGTTGAAGTCTGTTGTCCCTTGAAGTCTTTTGTTGAACAAAGACTCACCACTGGATATTCTGTAGCTCTACTTAACAAATGTTAATTTAGCAAAATCACAACACTGGTGAATTTTTTTTTTTAATTTTTCTATGCCCTGTTATACTGCCCAATTTAATACCTTATATTTTCCCTAATACTTCCCTTATATTTTCTGATATTTTTACAATTTTATTGGAAATAGAAATATTTGATAAAAACATACAGTCTGAATTAAAGCAAGGTGTATACAAAGGATAAACACTGGGTTGACCAAAAGGTTTGTTAATTTTTTTCCCCACTCTGTAAATGAGCTTCCTTGGTGGCTCAGATGGTAAAGAATCTGCCTGCCAATGCAGGAGACCTGGGTTTGGTACCAGGGTCAGGAAGATCCCCTGGAAAATGTAGTGGCTTCCCACTCTGGTATTCTCAGTTGGAAAGTTCCATGGACAGAGAAGCCTAGTGAGCTACAATTCATTGGGTTCCAAAAAGTTGTATATGACTGAGCAATTGCTACTACTACTAAGATGGCTCTAGTAGCACTTAATTGTCTTTAACTTCACTCAAAACAATTTGTTATTGTTATAACTGCTATGTAAGGATACATTAAATTAAAAAAATCAATTTACACAAAATTGATTAATTTTTGTGTAGCCATTTTAATATTGAAAAAGAAGAGAAACATGTTTGGTATACTATGGTTTATTATTTCAAGAAAGGTAAAAACATAATTGAAACATGGAAAAAAATTGATACAGTGTATGGAGAAGATTCTGTGACTGATTGAACTTGTCAAAAGTGGTTTGCAAAATTTCCTGCTGGAGATTTCTCCTCGGATGATGCTTCACAGTCTGGTAGACTAGTTGAAGCTGAGAGCAATCAGAGACATTAATTGAGGGCAATTGATGTTATACCACATGAGAGATAGTCAACATACTCAAACTATCTAAATCAAGTATTTAAAATTATTTGTACCAACTTGGTTATGTCAATCAGTTTAATATTCAGATTCCACATATGTAAAGCAAAAAATATTTACTGTATTTCCACATGCAATTCTCTACTTAAATGTAACAAAAAAAAATTATTCTTAAAACAAATTATAATAAGTGACAAAAAATTTATACTGTACAATAATATGGAACAGAAGAGGTTGTAGGATAAGCCAAAGGAACCACCACCAAGCACACCAAAGGCTGGTCTTCATCCAAAGAAGGTGATGCTGTGTACATGGTGGGATTGGAAAGGGGTCCTTTTTTATGAGGTCCTTCGAGAAAATCAAATAATTAATTTTAGTAAATATTGTCTCCAGGTAGACCAACAGAAAACAGCTATTCAACAAAAAAAGTCTGAAATAAATCAACAGAAAATGTTTCATCTTCCACTGGGATAAGGCAATACTGTCTGCTTCTTTGATGACCAGCTAAATAATGTTACAGCTTGGCTAGGGAGTTCTGAGTCATCTGCTATATTCACCAAACATTGCACCTTTATATTTCCTTTTTTTTTAATTTTTGTTTTTGGTATTTATAAACTTGCTTTAATGGGGGAAAATATTCCCTGAGAGAATGTAAAAAACACCAGAAACAATTCTTTCTCAAAAAGATTAAATGATTTGGGGTGATGGAATTATGAAGTTACCTGAAAATGGCAGAAGGTAATGTAACAAAATGATGAAGACCTTGTTCAATAAAGTTCTTGATGAAAATGAAAAAATGTGTCTTTCATTTTTGCTTAAAACTCAAAGGAACTTTTTGGTCAACCCAATACATACAACATCTTTTGCATCTCTTAAGTGTCTTAAAAAAAAAATCCAGTCTCATTAGTAGCATCAAAATAAATTATAATTTTTAGGAAACAAAATCATAGTCATATTTCATTATTTTCAGGGTCTATATACATGTTATCACTTTATTTATATTTAAGAATATTAAATGTCTAATAAATTTGTAATTTTTAAATATCACTATAGGTTAAAGTATTTGGAATTAATAAATTTTGAATTTTTTTTTGTTAAAGTATCAGTACTTTTGTTAGGTGTTACATATATTAACTACTTCACTTTTCACATCAACCATGAGATAGAATCTATCATTTTCCCATTTTAAGATGGTGAATCTTGAAACAGACAGGTTAAAACTTGGCTAAGAACTCTGAACTTGCAAGAGATCAAGTTAGAATGTGAGCAAACCAAATATGCATAAACAATGCTTTCATAAATAGTGTATTAATGTATTTATGTTATCAAAGAATTTTACACATTTTGATATATTTTGTAGTGTGAATAAAAGCATATTTGAGCTACTTCCATTTAGTAGATCTTATCTATGGAATACTATCTTTTTAGGATAAGGAACATTTCACTGTTGTCACATTTAAATACTTTTTAAACCAATATTGCTTGCTATCTGATATTTGATGGAATCTTGTTTAGAAAGATCCAGGATGTAACTGAAAAATTAAGATAGTAAATGACAAATTACATTTGCAAAGAGGAGAAATTTATTATTGTTCTTTTTCAGATATTTGTTTTGGATTTAAAAATTCTACAAATCCCACTCTTCTTCCTCTGCAAGAATTGTACATGTTGTTTTTCAGTTATTAAGTCATGTCTGACTTTTATGACCCCATGGTCTGCAGTATGCCAGGATATCTGCTGGCATATAGCTATCTCCTTGAGTTTGCTGTCCTCTGCTATCTCCCAGAGTTTGCTCAAATACACGTCCATTGAGTCAATGATGATATCTATATATCTCATACTCTGCTGCCCTCTTCTCCATTTGCCTTCAATCTTTTCTAGCATCAGAGTCTTTACCAATGAGTTGGCTCTTTCTAACAGGTGGCCAAAATATTGGAGCTTCACCAACAGTCTTTCCAATGAATATTCAGGGTTGATTTAATTTCAGATTGACTGATTTGATCTCCTTGCAGTCCAAGGGATTCTCAAGAGTCATTTCCAGCTGCTGCTGCTGCTGCTAAGTCACTTCAGTTGTGTCTGACTCTGCAACCCCATAGATGGCAGTCCACTCTGGGATTCTCCAGGCAAGAACACTGGAGTGGGTTGCCATTTCCTTCTCCAATGCATGAAAGTGAAAAGTGAAGTTGTGCCCGACTCTTTGAGACCCCATGGACTGCAGCCTACCAGGCTCCTCCATCCATGGGATTTTCCAGGCGAGAGTACTGGAGTGGGTTGCCATTGCCTTCTACTCATTTTTATCACCACAGTTCAAAAGCATCAGTTTTTCAGGGTTTAACCTTCTTTATGATACAGGTATCTCATCCATCCATGACAAGTGGAAAAACCAACACTTTGAAAATACTGACCTTTTTCAACAAAATGATGTCACTTCTTTTTCAATACACTGTCTCAGTTCAGTTCAGCTACTCTGTCATGTCCCATTCTTTCTGACCCCATGGACTGCAACATGCCAGGCTTCCCTGTCCATTACCAACTCCTGAAACTTGAGCAAACCCATGTCTGTCAAGTCAGTGATGCCATCCAATCATCTCATCCTCTGTCATCCCCTTCTCATGCCTTCAATCTTTCCCAGCATCAGGTTCTTTTCCCATGAGTCAGTTCTTCGATTCAGGTGACTAAAGTATTGCAACTTCAGCATTGGTACTTCCAATGAATATTCAGACTGATTTCCTTTAGAATTGACTGGTTTGCTCTCCTTGTAGCCCAAGAGACTTTCAAAAGCCTTCTCCAGTGTTATAGTTCAAAAGCATCTATTTGTCAGCGCTCAGCTTTCTTTATTGTCTGACTCTCACATCCATATGTAACTAGTAAAAAAAACACATAGATTTGACTAGATGGATCTCTATCAGCAAAATAATGTCTCTGATTTTACTATGTGTCTAGGTTGATCATAGCTTTTCTTCCATGGAGCAAGCATCTTCTAATTTAATGGCTGAAGTCACCATTTACAGTGATTTTAGAGCCCCAAAACTAAAGTCGGCCACTGTTTCCATTGTTTCTGTATCTATTTGCCATGAAGTGATGGCACTGGCTGTCATGATCTTCATTTTTTTGAATGTTGACATTTAAGCCAACTTTTTCACTCTTTCACTTTCAAGAGGCTCTTCAGTTCTTCACTTTCTGCCATAAGGATGGCATCACCAGTGTATCTGAGGTTATTGATATTTCTCCTGACAATCTTGATTCTGGCTTGTCCTTCATCCAGCCTGGCATTTTGCATGATGTAATCTGTGTATAAGTTAAATAAGCAGAGTTACAATATACACCCTTTTCATAGTCCTTTCCCAATTTGGAATCAGTCTGCTGTTTTATGTCCAGTTCGAACTGTTGCTTCTTGACCTGCATACAGATTTCTCAGGAGGCAGGTAAGATGGTCTGGCATACAAATCTCTTTAAGAATTTTCCAGTTTGTTGTGATCCAAACAGCCAAAGGCTTTGCAATAGTCAAAAAAGGAGAAGTATGTTTTTCTGGAACTCTCTTGCTTTTTCTATGATCCAGCAGATGTTGCCAATTTTATCTCTCATTTCTGGTTCATATATTATTGAAGCCTGGCTTGGAGAATTTTGAGCATTACTTTGCAAGTGTGTGAAATGAGTGAAACTGAATGGTAGTTTGAACATTCTTTGGCATTGAGTTTCTTTGGGATTGGAATGAAAACTGAACTTTTCCAGTGCTGTGGCCATGCCGAATTTTTTCAAATTTGCTAGAATATTGAGTGCAGCACTTTCACAGCATCATCCTTTAGGATTTGAAACAGCTCAACTGGAATTCTATCACATCCACTAGCTTTGTTAGTAGTGATGCTTACTAAGGCTCACTTGACTTCACATTCCAGGATGTCTGTCTCTAAATGAGTGATCACTCCATCATGATTATCTGGATCAGTAAGATTTTATATATATATATATATATAGTCC